>JARACY010000010.1:0-233702 GCA_029255725.1 Scrobipalpa atriplicella
TTATTGAAGTATATTGAGGAATCTCACACCATGATGGAGCAACACAATAGAGTTCAACATTTCTACAAAATGGAGTAAAGCAAGGAGTGTTCACAATGTGTGTTTTCATGCCAACTATCTCCTCTGGTCTACACGACGTAAATCAAGAAGGCGCTCCTTGACAACCGTTCTCGCCAACTCGCCTTTTCTCGCTCAAACGCGCAGGGCGTTCATCTGTCGCTTACTCGCAAGATTACTATAGAAACTCGCTCGCTTCTCGCCCGGAATCTCGTAGCATCTCTTATTGTCAGGGAGCACCGTGCCGTCGAAATGTAGGGCAACAGAAGGCATCACTTATTTAATAAATACGTATACGCAAGGTATCGTAGAGGCAGGGAAATCGTTTTAGTCGTGTAATATTCACACAATCAACGCTCATAATTTCACTTAGATGAGTTTGATATTTATGAGGATACAATTTGGACCTGAGTATATTTTTTCGCGGGAATAACCTTTTGTTTTTCATACTCAAGCACTTAAATTGACGAGCGCAAATTAGATTAAGCTGCCACTTAAAGTATATGCCTTCCCTGTTAGTCTCAAGCTGTTTATTATAACTGCAAATACCGCTTCATAACTAACGCAAACAAAGCCGGCAGTCGCTTTTAGTTATTATGCCGGTGTTAGAGTTGTTTATTTTTAAAGTAGCATTCAAAGAACGTCTATAAGTAGAGAGAGTAGCTGCTCGTTTATTAATGGCAGTGTTTCTTTGCTCAGTTCCGTTCCTTTGTGAGCAGCTCGGCTCCGGCTGCCAGCTTCCTGAACTAGCATACGTGTACGGACAATTGTCCGGGGTATTAAGGTGTTTTTGTGGCTCTCTCGTCTAACGCTCTGTTCATTAGATGCCGCTTAAATAACGTCCTAAATGGATGCCCGCGTTTTGTGTTTGCCGTACAAAGACTTTGAGCCTCACTTAATCCTAAAAGACTTAGCCGAGAATTAACGCAGTTCGGATAAGATTTGAGAGAAAAATCTACGGGTGTTAGTGATAAAAGCTTTGAGAATTTAATTATTTCAATTAAATGTTTAACAAAACATACTTAGAAGCTTTTATATACGCGGTGCCAGGGACACTGATAGGGGTTTGCTCAGTCAACGAAACTGAGCAACTTTCAGAAAATAAAAAATAAATTACTTTCCCATACAATGTGACTACCTCGATCACACAATTTTAATGAAAAAGCCATAACCTTTTTCTCATTTCCTAAAATAATTTCCTGGTGAAAGTTGTTCAGTTTCGTTGACTGAGCAACACCTACCAGTATTCGGTACGCTGTCCCTTACACTCGGTATTAGAAAACTGTTGCCTAATTTGCTGAATAAGCTGAAGACATTTTGATACTGAAGACAGATTAAGTATGAAATATGTTATTGCCATGTAGGCCCATAAAAAAGTAGAAATAGATAGAATCACAAAACAATAACTGCGTGCCAAAAGCTGAACGATGAAACTTTTCCACGGGCACATGGAGCAGGCCAATTCGGCCGCCACATAAAGATGAAAATATGACACGAAAGTCGATAAATTTGGTCAATAGCCATTATATGGCGATGTTGGGTGCGAAAATATGGAAGAGTGGGGAGGGGGACTTCACAGCTTTTTGATTTAGTACCGACAGTTGACACAGCGTACAATAAACAAAATGGAAACCAGAGGGCGTCACGCACGGTGCCCCTTCGCGCATTTGGCGGTAATTTCTTTTTAACAACCCTGTATAACCCGTCAATTCGTCTACCAACTCACAGTAAATCTACTTTTAAACAGTCAAACCTTGAAGGCCAATTACATAGTCTGGTATTTAAATCGATGGATAATTAGCTGTGCTCTTAAACGAAATAGCGTCTCAACTCTGAAGTCGTAAAGAGTAAGTTTTAATGATACGTAAATCAAAGTTTGTAGCCCGTGCGGCAGTTTCAATGTAACTTTACAATCTGGCCTTAGAAGATTAGTCGTAATGTTACTAAGTCGGTTAAGTGATTCACGCGTGATTGCCTACAATCTACATTATCTATGTATGTGCTGGACGGTTGGGATTGCCGCGTGATTGATGTGCGAGTGCGACCACATAACAAAACAACAAGGAAGGTAGGATTGTAAGTTAATTTTGATTGCTAGTAATCGCCGTAATAACTACCTTATTTAATAACTATGGTTTTATTTAATTGATTTTCATTGGAACTCTTTTTTTAACGGATAACTCAAACAAATAAAAAAGCGGAATCGAAATTAACAAAATAAAAATACAAAATTAATTTTATTTAAAAGCCTGTGGTGTCCCACTGCAGGGAAAAAGCCTACTCTCTCTTGCTTCCATTTTTTCCCGATCTAGTGCCAAATCCCGCCAATCTGTCAGATATGCGTCTAGCTCGTCTCCATTTAGCTCTATGAAAAATCTCACTTTACAGCGAGCGCTATAACGAAATTCATTGTGTATATAAATTATAACAAGGAAACAACTTAAGAAAATTCTTGTTGCCCTCTTTTGTGTACCGAGTGTCTTGAAAATTAATAACAATTTTGACGATGTTTAAGACTATAAGCACCACTTTAGCGAGAGTCTGCTTCTAATTACATTCGAGCAATAATATGAAGTGCTTTTCAACTTGACGTCAATATTTATTAATTTTAACTCATAAGTACTTTTTACACGTTTTACGCTACGCTGTAATCATGCAGCTTAGATATAACAAATATATAGATAAAACTTTTTTAAATACAATTGCCGAAGAAACTTATTTTATAATTTATGAAATTCTATTTTTATTACAGTTGTTTCCATATACCACCTCATCTGGCAACTCTACCTACATCTCTAAGATTAAAATGGCTCGTATTTATAAAGCGATCTCAAGATTGAGAGCAATATTAAGTGTGGATTTGACAGACCGTTTTGTACTGAAATTACATTTCTGATTCAAACTCAAACTCGCTGTCACTCTTGAGAGCTGATTATATAGGTAAATACGGGCCTAAGAAATTAAGAATGCTTAGTAGAGCGCAGAACAGCTGCTAATACCTATAGGTAGTGCTATTATGTAACAAAACTGACCTAAATGCTCCGAGCCCCAGTTGTTTCAATCTCCCAGCCTATCTAGCAACTCTCAATCTCTAAGTTTGTGGAATAATTTAATAATATTACTGTACTCTGTGTCCATAACTAATTCGTCAGTCTCCTGTCATGGCCTGAACATCTACATTGAAGCCAAGTGGAGCGCAAAACAGCTGATACCAGTGCTACGTAGGTAACAAAATTTTCAGTAAAACTGACCTAAATGTCGGAGCCCCAGTTGTTTCAATATCTAAGCCCATCTAGCAAGTCTACGTCTCTGAAGTTGGAACAAAATAGGTCTTACCTACTTTCTGTCACCAGCTCGTCATTTTCTTTTCATTGTAGAACGCCTCCTTGTCGTAGGTGAATAATGGTATTTTCTATTTGGTTAGGTAGCACTGTGTGTAGTCTGTCGGGTGGACGGGTGGACGGGTGCCAGCTGCGGACGCAAGGCGTCCTGCTGAGCGAAATGCAGACTTGCTAGATGGGCTGGGATATTGAAACAACTGGGGCTCCGACATTTAGGTCAGTTTTACTGACAGTTTTGTTACGTAGCACTTTGTAGGGTATCAGCTGTTTTGTGCTCCGCTTGGCTTCAATGTAGGCGTTCTACAATGAAAAGAAAATGACGAGCTGGTGACAGAAAGTAGGTAAGACCTATTTTGTTCCAACTTCAGAGACGTAGACTTGCTAGATGGGCTTAGATATTGAAACAACTGGGGCTCCGACATTTAGGTCAGTTTTACTGAAAATTTTGTTACCTACGTAGCACTGGTATCAGCTGTTTTGCGCTCCACTTGGCTTCAATGTAGATGTTCAGGCCATGACAGGAGACTGACGAATTAGTTATGGACACAGAGTACAGTAATATTATTAAATTATTCCACAAACTTAGAGATTGAGAGTTGCTAGATAGGCTGGGAGATTGAAACAACTGGGGCTCGGAGCATTTAGGTCAGTTTTGTTACATAATAGCACTACCTATAGGTATTAGCAGCTGTTCTGCGCTCTACTAAGCATTCTTAATTTCTTAGGCCCGTATTTACCTATATAATCAGCTCTCAAGAGTGACAGCGAGTTTGAGTTTGAATCAGAAATGTAATTTCAGTACAAAACGGTCTGTCAAATCCACACTTAATATTGCTCTCAATCTTGAGATCGCTTTATAAATACGAGCCATTTTAATCTTAGAGATGTAGGTAGAGTTGCCAGATGAGGTGGTTGTCTAGGTCAGACGTTACCGAAACAGAAACGTCGATGAAGCGATAATCTAAAAGCCATAAAGCCTCAGAGTATTCAATATACTATCGGAACACAACAAGCCGCTTGGCGTTGGAAATAGTACCGCCCCTTTTGTATCGATAAACCTGGAGCTTCTACCTTATAAAATTTTCTAATATTATAAGCAATGTCTGCACATAATAGGTCTGTGGTTCAGAAGCAGACTCTCGCTAAAGTGGTGCTTATAGTCTTAAACATCGTCAAAATTGTTATTAATTTTCAAGACACTCGGTACACAAAAGAGGGCAACAAGAATTTTCTTAAGTTGTTTCCTTGTTATAATTTATATACACAATGAATTTCGTTATAGCGCTCGCTGTAAAGTGAGATTTTTCATAGAGCTAAATGGAGACGAGCTAGACGCATATCTGACAGATTGGCGGGATTTGGCACTAGATCGGGAAAAAATGGAAGCAAGAGAGAGTAGGCTTTTTCCCTGCAGTGGGACACCACAGGCTTTTAAATAAAATTAATTTTGTATTTTTATTTTGTTAATTTCGATTCCGCTTTTTTATTTGTTTGAGTTATCCGTTAAAAAAAGAGTTCCAATGAAAATCAATTAAATAAAACCATAGTTATTAAATAAGGTAGTTATTACGGCGATTACTAGCAATCAAAATTAACTTACAATCCTACCTTCCTTGTTTGTTTTGTTATGTGGTCGCACTCGCACATCAATCACGCGGCAATCCCAACCGTCCAGCACATACATAGATAATGTAGATTGTAGGCAATCACGCGTGAATCACTTAACCGACTTAGTAACATTACGACTAATCTTCTAAGGCCAGATTGTAAAGTTACATTGAAACTGCCGCACGGGCTACAAACTTTGATTTACGTATCATTAAAACTTACTCTTTACGACTTCAGAGTTGAGACGCTATTTCGTTTAAGAGCACAGCTAATTATCCATCGATTTAAATACCAGACTATGTAATTGGCCTTCAAGGTTTGACTGTTTAAAAGTAGATTTACTGTGAGTTGGTAGACGAATTGACGGGTTATACAGGGTTGTTAAAAAGAAATTACCGCCAAATGCGCGAAGGGGCACCGTGCGTGACGCCCTCTGGTTTCCATTTTGTTTATTGTACGCTGTGTCAACTGTCGGTACTAAATCAAAAAGCTGTGAAGTCCCCCTCCCCCACTCTTCCATATTTTCGCACCCAACATCGCCATATAATGGCTATTGACCAAATTTATCGACTTTCGTGTCATATTTTCATCTTTATGTGGCGGCCGAATTGGCCTGCTCCATGTGCCCGTGGAAAAGTTTCATCGTTCAGCTTTTGGCACGCAGTTATTGTTTTGTGATTCTATCTATTTCTACTTTTTTATGGGCCTACATGGCAATAACATATTTCATACTTAATCTGTCTTCAGTATCAAAATGTCTTCAGCTTATTCAGCAAATTAGGCAACAGTTTTCTAATACCGAGTGTAAGGGACAGCGTACCGAATACTGGTAGGTGTTGCTCAGTCAACGAAACTGAACAACTTTCACCAGGAAATTATTTTAGGAAATGAGAAAAAGGTTATGGCTTTTTCATTAAAATTGTGTGATCGAGGTAGTCACATTGTATGGGAAAGTAATTTATTTTTTATTTTCTGAAAGTTGCTCAGTTTCGTTGACTGAGCAACCCCTATCAGTGTCCCTGGCACCGCGTATATAAAAGCTTCTAAGTATGTTTTGTTAAACATTTAATTGAAATAATTAAATTCTCAAAGCTTTTATCACTAACACCCGTAGATTTTTCTCTCAAATCTTATCCGAACTGCGTTAATTCTCGGCTAAGTCTTTTAGGATTAAGTGAGGCTCAAAGTCTTTGTACGGCAAACACAAAACGCGGGCATCCATTTAGGACGTTATTTAAGCGGCATCTAATGAACAGAGCGTTAGACGAGAGAGCCACAAAAACACCTTAATACCCCGGACAATTGTCCGTACACGTATGCTAGTTCAGGAAGCTGGCAGCCGGAGCCGAGCTGCTCACAAAGGAACGGAACTGAGCAAAGAAACACTGCCATTAATAAACGAGCAGCTACTCTCTCTACTTATAGACGTTCTTTGAATGCTACTTTAAAATAAACAACTCTAACACCGGCATAATAACTAAAAGCGACTGCCGGCTTTGTTTGCGTTAGTTATGAAGCGGTATTTGCAGTTATAATAAACAGCTTGAGACTAACAGGGAAGGCATATACTTTAAGTGGCAGCTTAATCTAATTTGCGCTCGTCAATTTAAGTGCTTGAGTATGAAAACAAAAGGTTATTCCCGCGAAAAAATATACTCAGGTCCAAATTGTATCCTCATAAATATCAAACTCATCTAAGTGAAATTATGAGCGTTGATTGTGTGAATATTACACGACTAAAACGATTTCCCTGCCTCTACGATACCTTGCGTATACGTATTTATTAAATAAGTGATGCCTTCTGTTGCCCTACATTTCGACGGCACGGTGCTCCCTGACAATAAGAGATGCTACGAGATTCCGGGCGAGAAGCGAGCGAGTTTCTATAGTAATCTTGCGAGTAAGCGACAGATGAACGCCCTGCGCGTTTGAGCGAGAAAAGGCGAGTTGGCGAGAACGGTTGTCAAGGAGCGCCTTCTTGATTTACGTCGTGTAGACCAGAGGAGATAGTTGGCATGAAAACACACATTGTGAACACTCCTTGCTTTACTCCATTTTGTAGAAATGTTGAACTCTATTGTGTTGCTCCATCATGGTGTGAGATTCCTCAATATACTTCATAACTTATAAAAGTAAACTTTTCAAAGAAGAGGATAAACTGGTAATGTTATTTCTTCCGACACTCACATGGGAGTTAAAGGAAGCCGCGGTAAAAGTAAGAAAATTTATTATGGCATGTTTTCAGAGACCCCGAGTTCCTAATCTAAAATCGATGGTAACAGCGCAGCGCTGAACAAAGTTGTGAATAGTACCTTAAGTTGGGAAACGAAGAAAGTCAAACCTTTTCTTCGACACCTGCGTAGATACGCTCCATTGATAAAGCCAGCTAGTTCGTAAGGTTCCGCACAAAATATGAGATAAAACGAAAACGTACCTGCTTAACGATCGAGGAAAATCCGCTTTTTCCACTCGGTAAGGTTCATATTTCGGTTTATAGGAAAATGCCTCGATATTTAGTTTCATAAAACTGTAACTTTATCCTCAGAACAATTACATGGTTTTAATTTTACATCTAAATACAACGTGTAATAAAAAGGGTAGGATGTGAATTTGCCCATTTAACTGAACAACTTTTTCCAAGGAACATAAGGTCGAAATACGAAAAAAAATTGGTTTATGCACTTTATTATGGGAAGTCCAACTATTTTTTTCGTTTTCCAACCTGTGTTCCTTGGGAAAAGTTGTTCAGTTACATGGGTAGATTGACATCCTTTCGAGTACATATACCCTTTCTGTTACACCCTGTATAAAATAAGACTATAATATAAAATAAGAGTAGCAAAAAGGTGGTACAAAAGTAGGTCAAGCATGAAAAGTAATCCGTAGCTTTCGAATCGCTATAGAATTTTCTGCTCTTCATATTTTTATTGGTTGCTTTGCAGATGAATCATGTTTCTGTTTCTATAGTTGGTGTTGCGATAAAATAATATTTGAATAATAACTTAATAATTGCTACTCTCTAGTTGCAGATTAGATATTTTACTCACATAGACTTCCATGCTGGACTGGGAGTGATAGAAAAACATAGATGTGCTAGCTGCATCTCCTTCCGGGCATGCTGTAAAAATCAGCTAATGGATTCGAGGGTTTCAGTATTGTTATTTAAGCGATGGGCTGACAACCTGTCACTACAGAAATATACAGATGTATCAGGAATAACCCTCAAAACTTGTCAGACGTGGCGGAACGACCTTTGATTAGGTGGTTTATGCTCTGACTACCCCATTAGGGATAAAGGCGTGAATATATGTATGTATGTAATTATATGGCACTGGAAAATTTTACAACTGTAGGTCTAAGTAATCTACTTAAATTACTTATAAAGAAAGTGATTGTAGGTATGACTTTAAATCTCAAAAGAGTATTGTGATGATTATAATTTTTGTTGTTATAACTTTCCCGAAATTTTGGGGAGAAAGAGCATTTTGAATACACGTGTGTAAGTAAACCTACGTCAGTAATAAGTCTTCACAAAATAAATATAAGTATAAGAGTAGGTACATTAACAGAATATGAGGTTAAAGTAATTTTGTTACGAAGTTATTGTGATGGCTAAATTTGACTCCACTAAGGCCAAAACCGTTGAAGAGCTCTCTTGAAGGTGTATATTCAGAGTGACGTACCTAAATCAAATTGTTGTGGTTCGTTGAATTCCGTTGACCAAGCGAATGGCGCAGGCAAATCCGATCAGGGCATCTACGTTCCATTTCTATCTAGCGGCGCAATCCCCGCAGCCTAAACTCCGAAGTAATGCCGCTATTTCGAATACAACAGATGGCTGCCAGAGAGAATGTGCTGGTGAAATGCTAGAAGTGTTGAAATAGAAATCTTGGATTTGATGGGCCACGGAAAATACAGCTATGTTTGAACTGAGTTATTTATGCACTTATTTGATTATCGTGATGTGGAAACTCATGAGTGAGTGAAAATAATCGCATGCTTAAAGAGTTATACTGGGTGTAAGGGACAGCGTCCCGCAAACTTATAGGGGTTGCTCAGTCAACGATACTGAACAACTATCACCAGGAATTTTTTTGAGGAAGTGAGAAAAGAAAATGCTTTTCCATACATATTTTCTGATCAAGGTGGTCCGTTTGTTGAAAAAGCAAATTTTATTTTTCATTTCCTGTAAAAAAAAACCTGGTGGTAGTTGTTCGGTTTCGTTGACTGAGCAACTTACACCCGTATTTGATGTGGAAATCACATAATTAGGTGATAAAGACGGACGCGTTTATTTTTTTTTAAATTAAACAAACAAGTAAACTATGATCTTCAAAGATTATGTTGTGAAGTAGGTAATGGTTAAATAAAACACTGCCTGTGACAGTAAAATGTAGTCCTGTATCTTCTTATCTAGCCCAAAATCCTCAAAATCTCAAATTCATCCCACTGCTGCAAATCTCCACTTCTCCCATCGAAATTTCCTCTGATCCTAAAATCATTTTCAATCAAATCTGATTCCACCATATAAATTTCAAATCGTTCGCATTCCCGTAAGTAATTTATTAATACGAGTATTTCATCGAGTTTAAAAATGGCAGCGGGAAATCAGGTCAGAAACTTTGCATTCGTCAGCTCTTTCCAATTTCCGGAACACATGATTGTGAAGCTGAATGGAACAGTTGCCGTTATTTTTCAAACAGTTAAAATTTGATGCATTAAGAGTACTGAGTATATTACGAAGTAATAATATGCACAGTACTCTTGAAATTATATTATAAATTATTTTATATTATAATTTAGAAATAAGTAGCGTGAAAAATTTAATGTTAATATTGAGAATAATTTGGCGGCACCATTTCTTAACTAATTTTAAGAAAACGCTGTCATTTTCTCAACTTTAACATATGAAATTGATATTACTAAAATAACGTGATTGTTTATTTCGTAAAATAAGAGAACATGCTATGCTCACTTCTTAAAACACGTAATATTATGCGTCTTACGTGAGTTTATAAAAATGTTAATGTCATGTGTTAATTTGCTATCTCTTTCATATGTCAAAGTTGAGAGACGGACAGTGCTATCTTAAAATTTGTTAAGGACTTGTATCGCCAGAATATGAATGAAAATAAGAATAAGAATAATTTATTTGACCAAATCAGTAGTAACATTGTATCTAATAGCAATCATATAATATATGTATTATGTATATGACTAAAATTTATAAAGCAACTCAAATTTTTTCAAGATTACAACCAATGATCAAGCTAAGCATTCTATTGAAGCCTCTGTTATGATCATTGGATGCTTTCAAGAATATTTAATTTGGAGCTCTTGACTAAGTGTTATTATAAGACATAAATAATTTAAATTAGTGTGCTAATCGATAGCATTGTGTATGTGTACACATTCTGTAGGTACTAGAGCTTTTCGCCCGGGGCCTATTCCAGCCAGGACCTAATGACTTGGTCACGTGACACATTCCTTTTTTCCCTTGGTAAAAGTTGTAGAATTTTCCGCTTCGATTTTAACGAATGAAAATCGTAATATTACGTTTCCATCAATTAGTATGCCGAATACTCAGAATTAACTCAATAAAATTAAAATCGGATCAGCTTTGTTTTAAATTCTGATGTTGAATTCCATCAACTGTATTCATTTAATGTTTAAACCAACAGTGTTAATTGTGTTTGTAACATTTGATCTGCGTTAAATATTTTTTGGGACCTACTCTACCACCTTTCTGGGACAGACTATTTGACATTCATTTTCATGGGTCATTATCAAGACATGGGAATACCCCATGGGAATACCAACTTTGGGATTTCGACCCTGAAACCAATGCATAGAGTAGGTACTAGACTACAGACACATAAAGGACTGAACAATGAACAGAACATAATACCTACAACTACATTACGTATGTTTACGCATAGCCAAACGCAAAAGTTACGTATTTAATTAATAAAATCAGACAAAATTGTTTGCATTTTGATTAACGTCAGAGTTGAAAAATTAAATTCAAAATAGGTTTTAACAAAACAACTGACGACTGGCGTTTGAATTGAACATCGATGAGTAAACTCGGTAATTTAAAAAGGATTAATAACTAAATGAATTGATGGGCCGTGTTAAATATGTTTTTTATGTAGCCACAGAATAAATAGTACCTACAGGTAAAGAAGAGTCACAAATACTACGAAAGTCATTTTGTAAGATTACGGCTTGTATCTATTTATGAAGTTATCTCAAAATTGAGAGCAATTTTAATTATAGATTTCACAGGCCATTTTGTACTGAAATAACATTCATGATGCGAAGGGCTGAAGAGCAATAAAACAAAGAAAACCGCATTTAAATTGTTGCAATAGTTTATCTGTGGCGTACAAACAAACGTACTTAAGTAATTACTTACTGACTGGTAGACAAACAAAGCCAGACATAATAATAAGTTTTCACCTTTAACGAGACTCATAGAGACACCCTAATTAACATATTCGACCAGTTATAATATTAGTATTATAAATGTATAGACGGTGATTAGGTTTTCATTTCGATAAGGTCTAAAAAGAATTTTACCTAAAAATTCTGCGAATAAAAGTCAAACTTGGGCATGGTCATATTACGTTCTAATAAATTTCCAGCTATCCGTAACAACATTAAGTCCTGGTGTCGCTGTAATCCAGAGCGAACTTCCGACTTTTTATTGAGTTACACTACCAGTTGGCTAACCCATCCGTCTTATTAAAAAAGGAAAGTGGAAAAAACGCACCGACATAAAACAAAAAATATGATAAAATGCGGTTTTCGTTTCTCAGAGAAAGATTTTTGTATCGAAGAATATAGACGAACTAAAATGGTACATTTCGCTGGGCAACGCCACTCAACCGAGAGAACATACCAAATGAAATTCTTTCTCTGCGCATTTTTGCCGTTTCTAAATAAATTCAATACGGGTCTTGAAGTCGGGTGGGACAGTACAAAGGCGGGATAGTACAAAGGTGGGATATATTTGACATAAGAGAACTGCACCTCAAGTTGGCTTACAAAGATTTAACGTAGGCACAAAGTCGAAGTTATATAAATACTGACCAGACCAACCAGTAAACCATATTTATTTACGGAAATTAAATTAAATGGTAGTACGGTTTCATGAGAGTAGAATAATTTCCTGCATACAAAATTAAAGCTTTATCAGCTGAAAATACCAACAACGAAGTTCTAGTTTCATTTAATGTTTGAGTTTAGTAGGTGTGCTCGTACCTACGTTCTGAAATTACAAGCCAACAGTAAAGTACGAACGTACTGTTTGATTTAGTAACTTTCTCGTAATTTGAGGATTTAATCTACGTAGGACCTATTTTATTCAGTAAAGTCAATCGAACTATAATAAAAGTTTCGGATACAACTCGGTAGGCAACGCAAGTAAAACTCCGCTCAGCAAGTAATTATTCGTTAATAAGTAAGTTCGTTTAGCTCAGCTTACTTTGGCTAAATGTATCGATTTTCACTTGCTACCTTTTCCTTAATAGGTAAATTATTAAGGAAGTTGGGCCAGGAAACGTGGGTGCGTACTTACCTACTTGAAAAGAATTTGAACAGGCTTGATTACGCATCCTTAATTATTCAGATTTTTGCAGAGAGATTTACGCAAAAATTTAATTTATCTTGAGTTTCATTCATCTAGCATGTCTCATTATAATAACGTTTTTTCTTCCTAGCGCTACCAAACAAGTTTATAATAAGTAGATGATATACAAGAGGATACTCCTTTGAAATCTGGTTTTGTCCGAACCTTGTCCCTCTAGTAAACATGAGTTCTCTGAATTCAGATTTCAATCAAACAGCGTCGTTGGGTTCAAACTACTGCCCTGTGTGAACGTGATCTACAAGGAAATCCTGTATTTACATTTATTCTTCTTTGGAATTGGTTTTTCGAGTCGATAAACAATATTCAAACCATTTTAAAATAATGAAATAATATTGTGCATAAGTCGCGTTAAGCCTACTACCGCTTATAAAATAAGTATGATGGAAATTGTTTAGCAGAAAGAAAACCTTTCATGCTTTAAGTTCGGATTCTTCCCTATAGATAGAGTAAATTCGCCCCTGTTATTACAAAATTCTAAATAGAAGGGTTCAATGGTAGCTTTAAAATCAGTAACTTGAGATTTCCACATCTTAAAATTACGACCGCCCTTTTATTGATTTAAACTTAGGAATTATAAAAAAAAATATTCCGCGTATTATTTTACTAAACTTTACATTCAGAAGGCTGCTCTACCAAAATCTGGAAATAATCCAGCTTATGCTGCACCAGATCCTTGAGCTGCAGCAAGCCATCCCATTGTTTGAAGCAAACTCCTTTACTACCGACAGCTGTGAACATTTTGTAATTTAATCTGTGTGAGTACAACGTGCACTGTGGGAACCACAGACCTATTATGTGCAGACATTGCTTATAATATTAGAAAATTTTATAAGGTAGAAGCTCCAGGTTTATCGATACAAAAGGGGCGGTACTATTTCCAACGCCAAGCGGCTTGTTGTGTTCCGATAGTATATTGAATACTCTGAGGCTTTATGGCTTTTAGATTATCGCTTCATCGACGTTTCTGTTTCGGTAACGTCTGACCTAGACAAAATTTTGATTGGACCAATTTTCTTTTGATTGAAGCGATCATAAAAGCGTCACTCGGCTAATGAAAATAGGATCGGATTAGAGGTTACCCTAGACTAGAATGAAAGCAAACTTATCGCAAGAAAACACTATCCTTCTTATATAATATTATGCATGCGAAAGTTTGAATGTTTGTAACTCAATCACGCTTAAACTACTAGACGGATCGGGATGAAACTTGGCACACGTGTAGGTTAGGTTCTGAAAAAAGGACATGGGTGATTTTTCATTTCCATTGTAAAACTCATTTAACGCGGGTGAAACCACGGGTGGAAAAGGTGACTCACTCTCGATTTTGATTTGAACAATTTTCTTTTGAACGAAATGATCATGTAACATTTTTCCTAGACTAGGATCAAAAGGAAACAAATGCATCACAAGAAAAATAGTCTCTAAAATGATAGGTCTTTGGAGGAAGCAGAATAAACGCCGACGAATCGTCCCGCAAGGAGCACTAATGAGGCTTATGTCGGCTCCGAAGGGATTATGGTGTAAATATTTTATACCACTATGTATGATGTACCATAGTAAGGAATTGTAGGTGTTGAAATGAATGGTGAATAGAGATGACTTCTGGTACCATTTCAAGTAAACGTCGTAATATTTTGTGTTCTTAGTTAAGTCTTCACTTTCTTAACGCCGCTCTTTTTACTGAATATTACTAGTTGGTTTTGCATTTCCAATACATTTTTTTTTAAATTAAAAATGGGTTTGCTCTTGACTCCAGTCTAGGTCGGAAGCGACTGATTACTTTATGACAAAATTCATATCAATATGCACAATTAAGTTATTCGTATGTTTTTTGTAAAATATTTTTTTTTTTTTTTTTTTTTTTTTTTTACATAAATGACATGATATTATTGTATTTCAAACTCCTTTGACTGTTTTATCAAATAAATGTGACATTAGTGTATTAATTAAAATTTTATAAAGACACTTAGGTATATATTTTTTTGTATACAATTTTTCTCTGTAACGTAAATATAGCCGCAATACGTAGTCTGAACTGGAACTTTGCATAGCACACTATAGGTAGGGTAATATAATATAAGAAGTTTATTACACCTAAGCATGGAAAGCGGCGCCACGAGCACAGCTCCAGAGCGTGGAACCACAATTGCTAACTGCGACAATCACAAGCAAAGCTGCCAGTAGAAAATAAAGGTTCATAAAATGTTTCTTAAAAAAAAAATCTCTATTAAATAAGTTTTTTTACATCAATAGGTTGACTTTGCTTACTTGTCAGACGTGACGGAATGACCTTTGTTTGGGTCGTTGACGCTCTGCCTACCCCATTATTTAGGGATACAGGCGTGATAATATTTGCTTACATATCTGCAGTATATTACACTAGGTACGGTACTATAAGTAGTTTATTACACCGAGGCACGATAGCGTCGCCACGAGCGCAGCTCGGCACGGCTGCAGTCGCCCGAGAACGTGGAACCGCAATTGCTAACTGCGACAATCGCAAGCAAAGCTGCCAGCAAGAAAATAAAGGTTTGAAAAAATTTTAAATTATATAGTGAGTTTATGAATGAATTTCCATTAGAAATCTTGTGAGTAGGTAATCCAACAAATCGCTCGTATAATAAATGTAGCATAACTGAAAGAATATGATAATTTTGATTAAGTAGTGCAAACATGAAAGAGGATACAGAAACACCACCCACTGACAAAGTGTTTGAGGGAACGCGTTAACATATTGAGCGTAATATTGTAAGGCGGGACGTGAAATTACATTTATTACACTATGTTTACGGTAAACCAAAGGATCTAATAACGCGGGACGACACAAAGGCCCCATCCGGCCCTTTCAGCTCTCCCGTAGGGCATCAAAGTGTACGGAAATTCACTTGACCACATACACCACGAGATACCTCCCCACAGACTCACAATATTTACCCATAATAAAGTAACGAAACTGCTTATAAATTGTCTCGAAGAGAGAAGTAATTGTTTACAAACGACCCCTGAATTATTTATGCTTTACCCTTTTTCCTCGCTGAACAAATCAACAGGCGGTAATAAAAGGAAATATCTGCAGATATACGACCTACCATCATTTCCTGCATTGAAAAATTCTATCAATAACACTAGTTCAGTTTGAAATAGGAAGAATGGATGAAACACAATTACTTAAACAGAACTCGACAGAAGCGTCCTATTTCTTTCTCGCCTACTACAGTAATGGGTTTGGTGCCCCCTTCTCCTTCTAGCGGCCCCCCTCCCGTTCGTGTGCCGCCCCCCTCAGTCTCCGACGCCGTCGGTGCCACCAACAATGACCTCGTATTTCAGACGGAATTGCTCAAACACGGAACAGCGAAAACGTGGAATCGCTTTAGCTCTTTTATAATATACAACACACGAACGTTATGTGTTAACACCTCTCAGTACGTTATTGCAAAAATTGCACTCATTGAAATGGCGGCGGGAATATAACAAAAGCCCGCAAACAATGGATTGTGCAGGTGATTATGAATGTCAGCGTGTATGAAACGCGCCATTGTTTTATTTCTTGTAAAGATAACAAGCTGTCCTTTTGTTAGGAGAGCGAAATGTTGCTGAAGAATGGAAACTGAGCTTTATTTAATGCAAAATATAAATTTGTTTCATATTTGTGACGTTGGTTCGTTTTGTCCATAATTTAAATTTGAAATGGAATTATCATCATCATCATCAGCCACAACAGTCCACTGCTGGACATGGGCCTCCCCAAAATTTGGGGGTATATGCCATTACTCACCACGCTTGGCAGACGGGTTGGAGAGCGCAGTAGAAGTTTTACATTCACAGGGAACGCTGCTGCCCATTCCCTGGATTTATCCCTCTCAGGAAGTTATGGGATGATGCTATTCTAACCCGGCACCACACATTAAAAAATTGAAAATTCTTTGAAACTTGACTATCTATGATTTTATATTGAAATGTGAGATCATCGATGTCGGTCATACGTTTTTACTCTACCTATTGCTTTTAACAATAGCAAAACGTAATCAGGTTTCAAAGCTCGTTCCATAATTAAAGCGATTTAATTGGGGCTAAATCCACGTTGCTAAATCGCATAATAATCGGATTTCACAGAGTCTATGATAATAACAAGTCAGTTAGTTTTGATGCGGATAGACAAACATCAAAACCAAAATTTATATTATTAAACTCCAACCTCTACATTTTACTGAAAAACATTAGAATTTTCTCTCTGAAAGGTCAGGTGCCAATTTAAAATTTTCCCCTGAACTTTATCGAAGTTACCTGGTATTAGTTTGAAACTAATTCATTAAGTGCTTCTAAAGTGTTTTTTATTGAACGAGCTGTTTTCTCTAGTTTGTAAACTTATAAACGTGGAAGTTGTTAATCTGGAGGGGGATTAAAAACTGACTGTTTCCCGCTCGGAGAGATTTCCGAAGAAATACGGTTTACCTGGCACTTTCGAGCTGCTCCGAGGAAAAGCTGAATACTCCATAGCTTCTTAACTTGCATCCAGCTTTCGACTAGTAGTTAAATAGCCAGTAAACCAAATGGAAATACTAATTATAATACTGGGAGTAAAAAGAATTGCTGACCAAACATTAAAACTGAACAACTTTTCCCAAGGAACAGAGTTGGAAATATGAAAATAAAATGGCCATTGGTCATTTTCTATGTAAGAACAATTTTTTTATTTCATATTTCGGCATAGTTTTTTGGGGAAAGTTGTTCATTTTCATGGGTAGATTCACACCCAAAAGTTTGGTCAGCTAAAATTACTACCTGCATAGTGCACATAATAATGTTTCTTTCGTCTGCAGATACTAAAAACTAAGACGTAATAAACTCATAAAGACAACCGTAGCGTAGCAAAACTGATTCTACGAAATTGCTACGAAATGGCTACGAGTCTACGAATGACTTATTCAGTATGCTGTATAAAACTTCACAATTTTATTCTAACACATTTGCTCGTTTTTCAAAGAGAACTGTAGAAATTTAATATTTGAATCGGTTTACTTTGCAATTTGCATGCACAAAACAAAATAAGCAAAAGCGAACACAAGAGAGGAAATATTGAAATTTTATCGGGTCTGCTCTTCGGCATCTGGTTTAATTATTCTTCGTACATTTTTCTATTAATACTACGTCGCTTGCAGCGTCGCGTCATTATTCCACAAACACATAACAAAGTTAACACGTAAAATTCTTTTTACCAGGCGTTTCACGTTCTGCCTACACCTTACGAGATAAAGGCGTGGCTTTATGTATTTCTGTATATATTACGGTCGGAAGTCGCTTGGCAGCAGCGCACGCTAGAATAGGATTCGACAATATTGAATTTTCAAAGTAACTTTGTTCAATCCGATAGTGTTTGTCTTTCATTTCGTAGTCGAGGCATGTGTAGTGACGTTTGTAGTGTCAAAGAATCGTTAACTCCCTCGTAACTGTTTGCCTTCGATCCTGTTTGATCTGCGAAGTTGGCAACACTGCCGGTTACCAAATGAATCAGTATAATTTAATGGGATTAAAGTGTGAATGGTTCATTCCGCTAACATCTTTGGATTAGAGCCAAATTCACGTGCAAGTGGCGCTACCTGCTGAAAAATGAATGAGACTCTGGTGAATTCACGGCTCCTCAGTGGACTCGTAAGGGCTAATTCACGCCGGGAAGCGACGCGACGCGACGCGGCGCGCACTCTTCATGAGCGTGATACAATCAATGTATATTTTCTATGCAAAGATAGTCATGACATTGACAGAACTCGAAAATTTCTCTTGCTGTCGTCGCACTGCACAGTGCCGCCTGTCGCGCCTATAAGTAACCTCTAACCTGTGATAGCGGTGCAGTCTGTCACTTCTTGATATAGCAAGAAAGATGCATCTTCAAGCAGCTTCACGCTGCCGCGTCGCGACGCTTCCCGATGTGAACTGACGCCATGAAATTGTAGGGCGAGCTCATAGAACATGTAATAGCGCAGAATTATGTTACGTAATATACTTGCTAATATTACCGTGGCAAGAGTATAAACATTAAAATTTCGCGTTTTAAAATATCATTTTATGTGCGGAATATGAGCTTACTGGACGATAATATAAAAGCCACACTGTATATTATTAACGCAGTAGTGCCCGGGATAGCAAAACGTTCTATTTTGTGCACACAATTCCATGTTTTCCTCACTTTAAGTATACATGATGTAATAAAAATTACTGCTTCCTTTAAACATGTTTTACTAATGATACTGACCAACTTTTCCAAAGCACAAAAATTTAAAATTTCATAATTAAAATGCTCACTTCATCTACGGTTTTGTATTGAATAGGCAATTTTATTTTCAGTCACATTTTTGTGCTATGATAAAGTTGTTTGTTATCATTAGTAGAACATATGGTTAGAGGAACGCAGCACTTTTTTGCACCCTGTATAGCTACAAGTACAAGTATCGTGGCACCTATTTCGGCTAATTTTCTCTTTGCAATGATCGTTTGCATAAGCTGTGGTCCTCTACTAAATTCCTGCTGCGAAATGAGAAGTTACTAGAAGTGATAAAAGTCTGAATTTGCACAGTTTAAAAGTTGGCTGAAGGCTTGTTTGTTTTCCATTAAAAACTTCCGTAAAATACTGACAGACTTTTCATATTCATTGCTCGTTATTTGTTCATGAAACTGTAAATAGGTACCAATTTAGTACCTAGATACTAAATAGAATAATTTATCAAAACATAGTACAATATTATTGTTACAAACAGTCAGTTACCTACAGTCAATATTTAAATATAGTTTGTAAATAAAGGATTAGGTTTGATGTCATCATCATCATCAGCTACAATAGTCCACTGCTGGACATGGCCTCTCCAAAATTAGGGGTATATTGCCATACTCACCACGCTTGGCAGGCGGGTTGGTGAGCGCAGTAGAAGTTTTCCATTCACGGGGAACGCTGCTGCCCATTCCCTGGGTTTCATGTAGTGTAATTAAT
The DNA here is from genome assembly GCA_029255725.1 of Scrobipalpa atriplicella. Lineage (NCBI taxonomy): Eukaryota > Metazoa > Arthropoda > Insecta > Lepidoptera > Gelechiidae > Scrobipalpa > Scrobipalpa atriplicella. The sequence goes on from JARACY010000010.1 coordinate 19,643, forward strand.
ATACCCGTTTATAATTTCCATGATTTTAGCTCTTTCTATCTAAGCTTCCTATAGAATCAATTTGACGATGCTTGTTTTTGCTGCTAAAGTAAGGTAACCAGTTTATTCAAATAGAGAAGGTATTGAAAGTAAACGTAACTGTTTCAATTCTACAAAAATAAAGTTAGTTATACCTAGTTAGTTAGAGTACACCTGTCTGTAGTATTCTCATTTGGCTGAACAATATTTAACGTATAATGAAACCGCGTATGATACTTTCAGCGTAATTGTTAGGGTTCCACCATTTGCTTTTATTAGGTGCTGACGTTAACGAGCCTCCGTGGATATTATAATTAGCTATAATAATGAGTTCATTCCATCTCCCCACTCGTAAAGAAAAAGAATTGGGGTCGAAAACTGGAAATATTCTAATTATTTTAATTACTTCGCTGAGCTTAGGGGTGCTTATATCATGAATAATTATTCATAATGATAACTTTGTTAGATTTTAATTTAATTTTTATGGTTTGATGATTTAGGATACTTTTGCATCAAATTCACCATTTGTTAAAAATAATAGTACCAACTACTGAGCAAATCTTTAACCAACATATGTATCTACAATGTAGCAACATTTAATTTTAAGGACTAAATTTCTAACTAAGCAATGCAACCTTATATTACTTTAAAGACGCTATTACTTCCAAGTCTCATATTAACCTTAGAAAACCTCCCATTGTTCAGCAAAATATCAAGAACCAGTTAAAACTAATTGCTCGGAAACCACATGCGCGGCCTTCATAATAACACGTTCCAGAAACTTCACAAACAGCAAGTAAAAATTAAAATATACCCGGAACGCGGGAAAAAACGGGCTATTCCTCGGGGATCAATTTACTAACACGTTGTTTCCAAGTTCTCTATAAGTTGGCGATAATTTTATGAGCACTACACACGGCAATCTCGCTAGTTATAGCGCCTACTTGTGAATTTACCTCACATTCTTACTACAGTCGCCACTTTGAATATTTTTAGCTGAGCGTTTGACCCACATTGTTTACTTTTTTGTAGAGCAAGATAATATCTTCGGCCTTAAATTATTGAACTAACTGTCGGTTTTAAACGTTATTCGGGGGCCGCTAGTTATAAAAAGCGTTGCTGCGTAATTATAACTTTCGTTCACGTTTTTAGGGAAACAGCCGATTTATAAAACCCTACCTTTCGTAAAATGTAAATATTTACCAAGCAAAACCTAATAAAAGTAGTCTCCATTTTAATACCGTGCAGCTAATAAATTTCACATTTCATGACCCGAAAAAAGCGTGTATTTCAGCAAATACGACTCGCGCCTAAACAGCGCTTACAATTATTGAAACCATTAATCATATTCGGGGCTAATACATAACCTGTTGAACAGCGTGCAAAACATGTTCGGGCGACAGTTCAATATATTGTTTTCGACTGTTCCAATATCTAGTAATTCCGGAACAGAACGTAAGCGATAACGGAAATAAAAAGACGAGAGAAAGTTTAGCCATGCGAAAATAAATAGCAATCAATTCAGCCGTCTCCACGATTTCGGGGGGAATGTTTAACGATCTTTCATCCATACTGCCGATATCCTGCTAAAGAAAGAGTACTTTCACAGTGAGGATTACCTTTGTTTACTCTCGGAGACGGTACAAAGCGAACAGTCTATTGACATTGACTGTCTTTGTAAATACTCGGTTTACCTTATTTACCGAACGGACGTAATACGTTGAACCATACTACTGAGTCAATAAGGCCGTGGAAGAATGTAACCTATATCACGACGCTGTCAAACGCAAGCCGGGTTGTACGCCCCATGCACACGACCTCCCGACTTTTTTCGACGCATATTTATCTTCTAGGCGGAAGGGCCGATTTTTTCAGCGTTAACGCGGATGTGTTTTTTGAGAAAAAGTGGCTTTTCTTGACTATTTATCGGGTGCTGGGTTATGACAGGAACTGAGTGGAAAGAAGGTTGTTTACACAGACTGAAGTTTTGTGAATTCTTCAGTTCTTTTCGGATTGTTTCTAGTTTTTGTAAGTTTACTTGTTTGGGTATCAGTGAATGGGTAATGATCCCTCATTTGAAAGTAAAAGCTCTACCCTTTTGTTTTTGGATACCTTTTTGAACTTTACTAAATTTACCTATTCGCTCTTTTTGTGTCACGTATTTGGGATAAGACGGCTAAAGTTTGTAAATAACAAAGAGATTTATTATACTAGAAATGGGGCTGTCTCTTTGAGAGCTATGAATTCCTAGTGTTTGCGAGTTTCCATTCCAGATAGGAAATAGAACAAGTTTGAGCGCAAATAGACGTGGAAATGAAATATCTATTACATACAACATTTTAAACAGTCAGAAAAATGCAGTCGTCAGTTGTGAAAATCAGGTTTTACCCATGTTGAATTGGGCCTAGATAAGACAAAATAGGGAACACCAACCTTAAGGTTTGATTTAATAACTAACATTTCTCTATCACATCAAACATACTTTCAAACGTAAATTGAAGTAAGTATTATTTACGATATCAACGGTATGCTACATTTTGTAGAAGGAAAAGTTCAAAACTTTTATAATTAACATTGTGATATTATGTAGATCAGTTTAGGTCCTATTTACTCTTTTAAAAAGTCATTAAAAGTGTTAAGTACTTTGATTGTGGTATAATCTATAATGGAAGAAATAAATAAATGGATAATCGACATTCCTTATTTATATAGGTACAAACATCAAAGGTATGTATGGCCCGTATTTATAATCATCTCTCAAGAGTGACAGCGAGTTTGAGTTCGTATCAGAAATGTCATTCCAGTACAAAATTACCTGTCAAATCCGCACTCAATATTGCTCTCAATCTTGAGATCGCTTTATAAATACGAGCCTATGATACAAAGTTGACGACCTTAGCTAGTTTTGTTTCATTTGTAAATAACCCATCCCTTTGTTTCAACCCTCTCGTTTTTATTTGGAGGGAAGTTGCGAAGAAACATTGTCTTTTACATAATATCTGGCCCCACCGAAACTTTGTGATAGATTACTTAGAGTGAGATAAATAGAAGCGAGCTATTTCTGTCTAGATTGTATCATTCATTCTTATTAACCAGCCAAACTTTGTGACTGGCAAGACTGCTGAGAGGATTAAAACGTCTTTCATTCTACATTAACTAGGTCACGTTGGCTGAGAAATTAAATACGTCTAGAACGGAAATTTGATTTCTATACTTTGTTAATAATATTAACGGGAAATGATAGGCGTGGGAAGATATAAAAGGATATGAAGTCATATTAATATCTCCTCTCTTTACAACGTAACATAAAGGGTATATGCATCGTGAAATGTGTGAATCTACCCATGAAACTGAACAACTTTCCCTAAGAAACATAGGTCGAAATACGAAAAAAAAAAATGACTTCCCACACTAAGTGCGCTATCAGCTGATGCGTTTTGTATGGAAGGTCATTTTTTTTTTTCGTTTTTTGACCTATGTTCCTTAGGGAAAGTTGTTCAGTTTCATGGGTAGATTCACGCCTTTCTCTATGCATATACCCTTTCTGTTACACGGTGTATATGTATGTAACTCTTACGTCGTAATAATTTGATTTCATATTTCTTTGACCTAAAACCTAACATTTATTGGATATTCTTCCAACTGCTAAAGGAAAGGCCTTGATAATTTGAAAGATGTAACATTAAAACATATGATTATAATACTCATAATGTTTTAAGGAGTCTCTACATCAGGGTGATAAATGCGCTTGCTTAAAAATCATTAATTCAAATAAATAAGAACCCAATCATTTTCCTAATAACATTTTATTAACACTTATAAATAGAACTTGACAGTCATAGGTGTCAAAGATAACAAAAGTGGGAACGCAATAATCCAATTTATCTTTAGAAATATTTCAACCACACAATAATTCACTGAGCACGCCTAACATCAGCCCATGTAGCAAAAATGTTAAAACCTGAGTTATAAAGGCATCGCAGCCACGATGCTACACATAAAAATAATATTATGTAAGATACTTAGTAAAACATGGAATACAATAATCCAATTTATATCAGAACTATTTCAACCACACAATAATATTACTGAGCTCGTTCGGAATAAACCAGGCGCATATAAACTACTTAAAGGAGAGCGAGCTGCAAAGTTAAAAGCTGATTAATAAAGGCAGCGTAGGCCCGATGCTACATACTAACATAATAGTAATAACTATGAAAATAATAGCCCAAAACGGTAAATACCGGTTTAATGCCGAGAAAAGAAAGGAATGACTACATGCATATAATAATAATACCTACCTACTTATAAGTGGGAACGCAATAATCCTATTTATCTGTAGAATTATTGCAACTGCAGAATATCACATCAAACAGGCGGACATAAACTAGGAGAGCAAACTGCAAAGTTAAAAGCTCAGTAATAAAGGCAGCGTAGGCCCGATTCTACATAAAAGGAATAGTGCCTACTTATAAATGAGAACGCAATAATCCAATTTATCTATAGATCTACTACAACCACAGAATATCACATCAAACAGGCGGATATAATCTAGGAGAGCGAGCTGCAAAGTTAAAAGCTGAGTAATAAAGGCAGCGTAGGCCCGATGTTGGCCCGATGCTACATAATAATATGTCAGTGGCGGAAGACCGGTAAAGTTACGTTTCAGCCAGACACGATTCCTCTCATAATATTATTTGCGGCTGTAGGTACGTGACTCGAATTTCGCGAAGCTACCTGGTTGCCTGGTTATGACGATATGAAATTTGTTCGCAACGGGAAACTTGCTTATTTACCTTCGGCATTGCGATGAGCTCGTATTATGTGGCAGACCGTGTTCCGTGGATACAGACGCTTCAGTTCTGAATTATGTTGTATTCAAACGCGAGTTTAACTCCGGCGCTCTGTTGCTTAGTAACGGTTATTGCTGCAAATAATAGTTCAGGAAATTGGAATGTTACCTTCATAAATTTTACTTGGCTAAACTTTGCACGGCATTGTTCCTAATTGAAAATTTTACATTTCAATCTTGTTTTATTTTAGTTCAGTGTTGTGGACTAGTTTCCTAGTTTCGATTTATATCTTTGCTGTTTAACTGGTTTACGTATCTAGCGCAATAGTTGGGTCACAGATTACTTATGAGCGCGGCGGCGCCCAGGTTGGGTTCCAAAGAAAAATTGTGTTGAATAAGTAAAAATATAATAGTAAGTAAATATATTATAATAAATCATAATCATCTTTGGAATGTTTTGTTACATAATTTACGTACAATTACATTGTATCATCCTTTCGAGTTATTAGGTCAATAAACTCAGTGGTCAGGTACTATCTCTGAAAAAAAAAATCATAATCTTTACCTTCCCAGCAGTAGCGTGAGCATACGAATAAAAACTTATACATATAACGTATCTAATTTTATTGAGCATGGCGTAAAATTTCATTTCCGCGTAAGAGAGCCTCAGCGGTCGGAATTAAAAAGCTTTTTCCTGTTGCAGAGATTTCGTCATGTAGTTATGAGGACATTAAACTTAATGGACCCCTCGGCACCGCCTACGCGGTGACTTTATGAGTTTATAGGCAAAGGTATTCTGCTACGGCGACATTTTATTTGCGACTTATTTCGCCTTCGACGTGCTGGGACGATTTGCGCAAAAGTTCATGTAATGCCGCCGAATTTATATGCGGCGCTCGTGTCGCATTGGTTTTTGGTAAATGTGTGGGAACAATAAATAGGCATTACTTAAGTAATGCCTATTTATTGCTCGTCTCTGTATTCCTGTTTTTGTTTACGGTTTTCTTATACGTTCCGTTACTTATCGACATCGGAAAATTTATATTGATTTAAATCATAAAGTTTTGGTGTTGAACCAAAAGTTATAGGAATCTAAGATTTTCTTCTAATTTAACTAAGTAAAATAATAATTATGGTAAAAACAAACAATTTCAATTAATCTGTGGAGAAATTAAAGTTTCAAAATATGCGTGTTACTATGAAATAGAGAGGATTTTGGCGTCGTATATCAAGACAAGGTCAGTTTGCTACACCATATCCGCAAATAAGCGAATCTTGACGCGAGTTTTAATAAACAATCCTTAATTTGGCAAGTTCGTTGAGTCTCGACGCAGCTATTCCTGGCCGAGGCTGTGGCGAGTTCGCCGAATGCGGATTCGTTACTTCTTAATGGTGTTGGTTTTTCAAACGGACTGGCAAATGAGCCGACATTTCCGAGGCGAGGATGCTAATGTCAGCCAGCCAGTAAATTTTCCAGATAAGCACCCCTCTGACGTCACTAGGCCAAGTTCCTTCTCTTATTCCATTAAGTTATTTGCTTTGACTTCAACTCAGCGCTAACGAAATAGTCTGTTTGCTTTGAATATACTGTGTATTTATTAACTAGCGCTTCAACTTTGCTTTCTGGCGTATATATTAGTTAGCAGAAACAATAATCTTCGGCGTCTAGTTCAGGGGATTGAATATTCAGAGCAATCCTCGTGTATCAGAAATAGAACGGGCCTTAGCAGAAAGGTTTTGGCGCTCACCATCCGAATTCACGGCGCGTATGTACCTACGTATAGTGCCCGACGTCAAACCACATTAAGCTCACATTTAGAAACACGTACCGAAACGTTTCAGTGGCGGGTCAACAGCCGTATGAGGGTGTAATTATTCTCGGGGCGGGTGCGAAAAAGGCTCGTGTATTATTCAAGCCTTCGTCCTTATTCCGATTGATTAATTCCGCGCTCATCTAAGTTTCTCCGAGATTTCCGTTTCACTCCTGCGCTCCCCCCAGCGGTGTAAATTGTGCTGGAAATCCGAAACGGCGTCGTTAGTTGTGCGCGGGGGTTTCCCTGGGGCCAGGTCGCCGGTCGGGCCGGGGACGCGGCAACCTCTATAAATCTTTTCTCAAGCTTCCCGCAACTAACAAGCCGGCAGCTCGCACCTTGCCGCGCCTTACCAACTCCGACCCTCTTCCACACTAAATAACCGTGAAACTTTTCATAATACCCCCTTAAAAGATTAGACTACTTTCGAATTATTCATATTGTAGTTCCCGAAAGAGGGTTGGTGAGATAGGTGCTACATAGTAATTTAATAATCTAAAGGGACGTCGCCGCGATTCCATCCCATATAAATCAATTTTATCGAGCTCCTTCGCCGTGGATTAAAATTATTACCGCTTTGGGGAAGTGCCGCATTAAACTATTGCGTGGCGTTTATGCTTGTTTGGATACCTTTTAGCCAAAACGATGCTCTCTCGTGAGGACGGAATACAATAATAAATTTACCTTTGTAATTAATTGGATTTGGTTTGAATTGCACACACTGATGGTTTATCTTTATGATTAATTATTATCTGTCTGTACGATTGTGCGATTTGTATTACCGAAGAAATGTTACACGAAAATATTGACATAGCTTCGAAATATTACGGCAAATTTTTGAAGGATATTAATGAAATTTCGCCCAGTGCGGGGTGATCAATCAAGTTTGATCAAACAAAGTTTTTCAAGGCAAAAATAAATCGTGAGAAATTCTAACATTTTTATTGATTGAAAATATCTTGTCTCTTGGAATTAATGGAGATGTTTGTTTGTTTCAGATTCGGTGGCGGAGTGTCAGTGCGTTAAGTATGGGAGGCTTTGCGCTGCTGTACTGGCGGCTGAGGCTCGCTGGTACACCATCAGCCTTCGCCGCCGCAGACAACCCTGCCTCCCGCGACTCTTCCATACTCACTAGATTCTATACCTTCTCCTACCTCCCCGTCTTCAACTTCTTCCTACTTTTATACCCCTTACACCTCAGTTTCGACTGGTCCATGGATTCCATACCTAGAATAACTTCAATATTTGATCCGAGAAATATCTCAACTATAATTTTCTACGCAATACTATCGAAAGTAACGTGGCGAGCGATAGTGAAAGAATTTAACAAGCGCCAGGAGAGCTCTCTGAAAGAGATTAAATATTATAAGAAACAGAATTCTAAAGTGAAACAGAAGTGGAGTTATAGTTACAAACAATACAATAGAGGGCCGGATTGTGTGGAGAGGAAGAGCTACTACACGCCACACAAAGAGAATGCGTCATCTAAGAAGCTGATGTGCCCATGTAATGGATGCAAACATTCCCTCACCGAGGAGCACACGAGCGCTTGTCGGGCAGTCAACAACAACAACACGATGATGCACCATTCCACGTGTGTGTGCCCCAAGCTCAAAGCCCAGACCCCCCATACAAATGTGTATCGAAGTCCTCAAGTGGCGTTACTAGTGTCGATCGCGTTTATGGTTCTCCCATTCGTGCCTGCAAGTAATCTTCTGTTTTACGTCGGCTTTGTTGTAGCCGAACGAGTGTTGTATATACCTAGCGTCGGTTTGTGTTTGTTACTGGGACTTGGTGCGGGAACTTTGACTCAGAACTGGCACCGCAGTGAATCGCGAAGTAAAATCTTCATGCTCGCCCTGTTGGTCGCACTCACGGCAATGTGTGGCTATACGATGAAGAGAAACTTAGACTGGCGCGACGAGGAGAGCCTTTTCAGAAGCGCCCTGCACATAAATCCGCCAAAAGGTAAGTTTTTAACTAAATATTTCACATTTTCACTTAAAATGTTGTGTTACATTTCATTCAACGTACCTACGTACATTTTGCTTTAGACACTCGTTTTATCACACGACGTAAAACGAACAGAAAGTTTCAATTCAGCAAGCGCCCGCCGTATTAGCCGTCAGTCAACGTCTCATCAAAATTTGCGCGCTCACGCCATATTATTCAGGCGGCGGGCAGCACTCTCGCTACCTTCCTCCAAACTTTGTTTGAGTTGCTCGTTACGGTTCTAAACTAAGATACAATTAATTTGTTTGAGAGACAGCTACAAACTACCTGTCCGCGGCGCGTTAGTTCCTCAAACTTGGAAAGAGGCTGTCACGCTCGGCTGCCGTTCCGACTGTTGGGAGTTGTATAATGTATTCACTACCTCTTCTTCCAGTCAGACTCTTGACCTTTCTAGGACGCCATTAAACATGCATGTGCGACGTCCCGGGGGAGGCCGCCTCGGTTCTGTTCACATCACAAACTTTCGCGCAAAGAGAAAAGTTTGCCCTGATGGCTCTCATTTGGCTCACTTCATACGGTGAATGTCGGACTCAATCCCGAATATTGTATTAGTTAAAACAGACTTGATGTGAATGTGAAATTAAATTTCTTCGTTTTATTTTTACTGGAAATGTTATGTTAGTTTTAGCTATTGTCGTTGGTATAAGACTGCCTCAAGCGTTTTACTTGGCGGCGTACAAAGGCGGAATATGATTTAGAAGAACTTGTTGGGTTGAATACGAACATGAAGTTTATACATACGTTGAAGGAAAGACTTTTAATGTTTCTAACCGCATTGTACATGTTACGCACGAATTCTGTTATTGGCCGAAAAAAGGGACATTTCGCGGATTGTGCATTGCAAAACACACAATTCGCGAAATGTCCTTTTATTTCGACAAATGGGCGTTGTTTGGACCATCATTCCGCGGACTGGAAAACACCAAACGGCCAATTGCCAAAGTAGTTAAAATACTAGGTGTAACTGTAAGGGACATTAAAATAACAGGTGTAAGGGACAGCTTAACGCATCACAAAGTGATAAGGGGTGCTTATTACTGGAAGAGTCACATTAGTCAATTTTTAAATAAATTCTTTGAAGGAAATGAAAATGGATGCTTTTTTCTTCCTTTTCGGAAAATAAAATATTGTCTGATAAGCTGGGCACTTGGCTACCGCTATACATTATACTGAACTTATCAACAGGTCCGACAACTCCCATACTAAGGGGGTGGCCTATCGACAGAAAGAAACTATAACTTATTCAGGAACCACAAATAAGATAACAAAATATGCTCCCCAAAAAAACAATATTTCACGTAAATTATGACACTTTATCGAAGGGTCTCCAATGTAAAACTATCTAACTTGCCTGATGGGTTCGTAAGGGAAAAATAAGAGGCCTTCGCTTTTTAAAAGTTCTATCTAACTTTTTGTATTTTTACGAGATCCGAAATCACTTGTAAAATATTGAAGCGACGGTCCTTCGCAACTGTGACATAAGTTATTTTCCCATGAGTATTACCCGAATGGCGAGATAGTAAAAGGAAAATAGTTGAGTTACCTCCTCAGTCGGTCGAAGTTCTGACAGTATGGAAAAACTCAAAGAGAATTTATGATCACTCCCTAAAGTACTTCCAGTGTAGCTGTGCCTTGCATAAATAAATATAAAAAAATATGAATTTGTGGTTATTCTATGAAAAACATTTTTTTCGTATCACGAAGTGTAACCGTATAGAGAAGGTATTAGGAAATATTTCTAGGTAAGTATATCATAGCTAACAAATATCTTGGATCCAATATCTTATTCATAGTTCTTTTAATTTGAATTTGGATAGGTATGTGAAAATAAATTACAGCTACAAACTCTACATTACGTCAATTAAATAACTGGTGTTTATCAACACATTAAAAATATTTTTTGCAATTTCCAGCGCAAGAGGCAATCTTGTCGAATACGTACATTATTATTAACCTTTAGATGAATCAAAATATTTTAACATGGAGTAATTATTTACATAATTATAACGTATTTGGCCTATATTCTTCTTGTTGTTGAAAAATAGTTTTTGTTATCTTTCATAACGCCCCATAAAAATAAATTCAAACCCAACAACCCAATCGGTTCTGCTGCCACTAACAAGGCGCGAGCCAGAAATATGTTAGTGTACGCAAAAGCGCTTATACTGCCAAGTGTGTGATGAAATACCGATGGGAATAAAAGAATAGCAGAACGGGGCCGTTGCCAAGAGATATGTATAATGGTGTACCTAATAGGAGGCAGTTTCGGGAACTCTAGATGTATGATTTATGTACGAGGGATGATTAGGGTTTGGGATCTTTATGGGAAGTGTGAAACCCCTTTGTCAGATAACGATATATGTACATAGGTACCTATGTAGTGCAGAACGGAAACGGATAACGGTTGCTCAGGAAACGAAATTGAACAACTTTGACAAAAAATACGTCACTATACAATGGATATATGAAAATAGACCTCAGAATAACGAATACCTCATAAACGAGAGCTTTTATTGAGCTCTTGATGCTCCATATACGACCAGGCGACGGCACAAGTTTTATGCATGTGCGAACTCCTAACTAATAAAGTTTCATATCCCCAAGTGGAGAGGCGATTGGCTGCCATTTTAATGTACTGGTTGCTTGAGAATTCAAAGCGGATTCTGGGAAAATTGTCAGAAATACACATTCACATAAAGTCAAGCCTGTATCCCTTATACGGTAGGCAGATCATCAACGGATCAATAAAAACCATTTCCGTCTTGTACGTCTGTCTTGGAAAGATGGTGTGACATGTGTGTATATTGCTGTAATGAGACGTTGACATCGCCCAAATTACAATATACCAAAGCCCTCGAAACCCTCTAAATGTGTTCTACAATTCTTGTAAGTACAACCATTCTTTCTGCTGTAGCCCAGCAGAAAGACTGGTTGTACCTACAAGAATTCGAATCGGATTCCAGTGAGTTTATCAGCTCTAGATATAAACCGTTATTTCCTGAAACTGACAAGTGAGGAGCTTACAAGTATCGAGTTAGTAATTTAGGACGGTCAAGAGCGGTCGGTCAGCGGTCCCGAGTAGCCGGGAAGTATTTGATCGCTCATTTTGTCCATTTATTTTGGGCGAGTAAAGAACGCTGATGAGTGAAGCACTTTGGTTTTTATTTGTTTATTGATTGCGCTCATTAAACTGTCAATATCACGATATAAATATAGTATTTTTTGTTTTAGATCAGTCATGGCAGTTGTACTATTTCATTTTCTAGTATATTTATTACCTTTAGTGGGAAATAGAATACCATATAAGATGGGATATCATGATTAATTAAGTATACAATTACAAATGTAAATACAAAACGAAAACTGATGCCCAATGAATTGCATTCAATTAACAAATAATAAAACATTTTTTACACCTAGTGAGTTTTTAATACTTTTAGATTATACAGATACATACGCAAAAAATATATGGACCACCTTTTAATGTAGAACCAGAGCGGGCCCTAATAGAATAATAAATAGGTTTAGATAAGGCAAAGCATTTGAATAACAAACGTACCTGTTAATTACCTGTCAATTAGGTACATCACTTGTTTATTCAAGGCAATCAATAGAATGCTTAAATCTGTGTAGCCTCATATCGCGCTGGGTGAATTAATGATAACCCTGCGACACGATCGACCACCCTTCTAACTATATTACATGGCCGACTTTTAAAAACAAGATTAAACTTTATATTTTAGTTGTAAGGGAAAATACTATATCTTTTAATAGAAATTATAAATGAATGAATGAAAAATTACTGCTCATGTATCTTCTTTCATCTGAATATAGAACTTGAAACAAAAACTAAACTTCTTATTTAAAAAAATAATCTCAAACTTGAGAAATTTATTAAGTATGGCCCCTTTCTATTGAATTTGACAATCGAGACCAACGTGATTTGCGGTTAGTAAATTGATTTTTCTTTGCAACTTGGCAGAGGTTCTAATTTTGAAACAGCAGATTATATTATAATTATAAATTTGTCAAAAACATAATGTTTACTGTTTCTATAATTGAATTTGTTTTAAGTTGTAAAGAAATAATAATAATCGTTTTGCAAATTTCATTGAAATAAAGTAGGTATACATAATATTCGACAGGACTGAAATCAGATTTCTGATTCGAACTTAAATTCGCTGTAATGTCAATCTTGAGAACTTAATTGTACGGGTCTCTTCAGAATCGTAATAAATTATCGGGTTAGTCCTGGCCTACTCGCGATTATATTTTTTATTAGGAAGGGTATCCTTTAGATATTATAAAGTTAAGTCAGTAAATATCTTGTGAATTAAAAAATTCAATTTTATAAGTAACTGTCGTTACAACAATGTTCTAAGAGTATTGTTTGACAAAGAAAAATTTTACGCTTCATATACTTATAAGTGATTTTTAAACGCAACAAAACTAATAATTAACAAAATAATAGTCGGACTGAAATGATGAGAACATGCAGGTGTAACAGTATTCAAAACGAGGACTGTATTTAATTTGGAAATAGTCGGGTAGCAGACAGTAAGCCGTCCGCTTGTTATGTAAATAAGGGCCGGCCTACAGTAACTCTGCTGGGAACATTGAGCTAATGTATGGAGCAGACATCATCCAAGCACTTTATGTCCCATTTAACATGTGTGCATGCACTCATGTTCATACTAGTGGTCTGACTCAATTTAAAAAAAAAAAGAGTTAAAAAGTTAGAAACATGTGCACTTGGTGTTAATATAAAAATAATAAGTTTTCATTAGTAATTACGTCAATATAATCCCTTTAAAATTAAATACGAACGAAATTCGTGCGGACGCCTTATTGAATTTTGGGGACATGTCGTATGTTCGTGATGGCAGTTCCATATAGACTAGTATAATAGTAGTTCAGTGGCTGGGAAAATGACCTGCGTTTTAGACCGATTGTACTTTACAATTTAGATTTCAATTCAAATGCAGTGTTCGGGGGATACGTTGCGCAAGGGATTTGACTAATACGGACTACCCTTCTTTTGTAGATAATGATCAGTTCAGTTTAGTTTGTTTTGCTTCTCTTACTTATTAAGAACTTATGTTTTCACGGTTTTACCTATAAGTATTATTATATTACATAACATAATATATTTATTATATAACATATTTATTAGGTACATCATATATTTATTATATTACATAACATAATATTTTATCAAAGTCATCATCAAAAATGATCTCTATTTACGTCAAATATAGTAGGTAATTGGTGTCTAACATAATTTTGACAACCATAAATTCTTTTGATATTCTTTCTCTTCAATTAAAGAAATAGGTGCCTAATTTAGAAAATCAATAGCTAGTGTGTTATCGAGCCAGAACTGATAGCAATGAAGTATTTTTTAGTTTGTAGAGAATTTCATTCCCTTTTTAATCACGTGATTCGAAAGTAAAACTTACAATAAGTAATAGTTTTATCAAGTGAACTCATATTTCCCAAAACACCTTTAACGAAAAGGACAACGTTTTGGGGGCATTTTTAGCCTAGAGCATTCCTCGCGCTTCCCGTTACCCATTCACTTTGTACCTTCGGCCGTTTCCCCATCGCATTTAGACCGTGGGAGGCCTTTTATAAACTTCTCCTTTTGCCTTTGAGCAACATGACCTGAAGGCTAACGGGATCCAATTTGTCCGTGACGGGGCGAAACAAGCCAATCACGAGCGTCCCCTATTACTGCGAATTTGCTGGGACAGAGACGCGGTGGCGATCTAATCGGTTAAGCTCGGGTTTATCGACTACACCTTTCCAAGTGATAGCTGATCTGTGGAACTGACAGCCTAGCAAGTGGATTAACATCGCAATCTAGCATCGCATACTGATTTGGGTGGGTTAGATAGTGGCTATCAACGTTTTATTGGGTATGATAACGCGGGACTGTATTTTCGTAGGTTTAACCACAGATTACCTAAAGGGTGGCGGGTGTTTAACTATTCGACTGTATCTTTCAAAGTGCTATGCTTCTTTAAATAGCATAATTATATCTGTGTTTGAACTATCTATTATATTTTTCTGCACAATAAACTAAATGTTCGCTTTGTTGTGCTTATAGATTGTCATGAAATGAAAGTATTCCATGTGATTCATATTTATTTATTTTATTGGAGAATAAATAAGTAAATTTTTGAATTTTCTGACTATTATAATGGTTAGTGAAATCTTAATGCTAGTGTTAGTGCACTAAGTAAATATAATTCTATAGAAACACTCTACTCACACCATGGTTGTAGTTTTCAGTCACATTCAAGCCTAAAATCCACTTTTGTGGTTTACAAACAAAATTCAATACTTATTTGAAATAAAATTATATAAGATTTGTTAGTATCTGAAATAGCTAAATCAGAATTTCTATCTAACCCGAGGGCTTAGTAAAATAGATCAGTAGAAGGTACAGGCCCTTCAGATAGGTAACTCTTTAGCCGGCTGGTCCGTCGGCGTAATCATTTAAGCCTCAGGGTTTATCGATTCCATCTTATGCCCTCGATAGCCGAGTCCTCGAGTGGCGACTCCCAGAGATTAACGCTATTATCTCGCTTACCAACTTCCCACCGCTACTTAGGTGTCACAAACTTACTTGGACAGTTGTTCTCCCGAGCAATACTGTCACCGATCCAACTACAAATAAGTGGGAATTACCTACACAGTTTCCACAAAAACAAAGAACTATTTTCTGAGCTGTCTAAAGTCCGTTCGTCGTTTAATCCTCGTGACAGTTGAATTCATAGGGGATTGTGGAGTTACGTATATTGTGTTATAAGTTTGTAACTTTCCGTCACGATACATTGAAACTTTGACAATATCGTTTTATGAAGCTATAGTTTTTCCCAATAAATCTATTCAGTTTGAAGGATAAGTAATTGAATTTCTCAAGAAGTCCCATCCAAAAATAAACAGAACTAATGAAGTTTGGTCCGAGGATTTCCTAAGTGCTGAACTTTGCTGAAGGCCGTTGCCATCGGGGGTTTAATTAAAAAGTGAACGATGGATGAAATTATGATAGAGGAGGTGACTTCCTGGAACTTAGCGGGATACGGCTCGCAAATGAGTACTTAGCTCCAAGGGTGGCCAAAATTTGGGATTCTAAAAAATAACCTCGTTCTGGTTTTGATTATTAGTCGTTGTCAATAGTCAAATTAGGTAAAGAAAGGGAAGTAATCTTGTTCAGATGGTTGGTTATTACCTATGTTATTTACAGTACTTGCGTCTTGCCACTTTGAAATTTGTTGTAAATTAGAATTTATCCGCGTTTTAAACCTGTTTTATAGATTCGTATTGTACATTTGTTACAAAAATGTAAAGTCAAACTAAAATCAACTTTCTAGTAATCAATTTAAGGGGGCTATCTTCTTGAGTCTTGGTTTAGTGTTCCCATTATCGGTCACTTTTCTCAATAAGCCAGGTTCCCAGAATGGCTAATAAATCAATAGGCGAGGGTTGTTTTATGGCTCTTAAAGGTAATTTGAGCAAACGCCCCCAAAAAAACGTATTGAGACGATAAAACGCTCGCAAAATTTTGGACTTACTTTCTAACTTCGATTAGGATAATTAAAATTGTATACCTGTTGATTTGTATAGTTATTATGTTAATAAACTATGTATACTAAAAAATATTGGTCGCATTTAATTTTTGTTCGTAGCAAATTTGATGCGGTAATTATATTACAGTAAATATTATTATAATTATGGTAATTAATTGGTAATTTAGTACCTACTGTACTGGTTCATCTTTTTGTTAGTTTTCATAAATTTCAATGTACCGGAAGAAAGATCTAAGTTGTTATAAATAAAGATACACCTATAGAGCGTAAGTGACTTTACAATTTATAAATTGTGAAAACAAGAATTTTCAGAAATAAACGGAAAATGTCTGAATCATTATCAAATAACAGTTACTTAGATTTCAATAAATAGTCGTGGGTAGTTATTGTTTATAGTAAACAATAAAAAGGAATACATATTTATCACCCAAAAATCATGAAAAATTGTGTTTTACTAATATCTCTTTAGTAGGTACCTTCTCGTAGTTATATAATCGCAAGTATAACGACCTGTCATATTATTATGATGTTTCCAATTTTCTGTAAAATTTGTTATGCATTAAAAGAGGAAGGTTATAAAAACAGGTAATAAAATGAAAGTATGTGACAGCTCCTTTGGGTTGTTTATGTCCTTGTACAAAAGCAGTAAAGGTAAAAATAATAAACAAAATTATAGCGAATTTAACGCGTGTTATATGGACCGTAAAAAATAATGAAATGCGACGAAATTTGTACGAGCAAAAGTTACTTTACTGTTAATAATTTAATATATCAAAAAGTTACAAAATTTCACTTACGGATTACGCAGTAGGTAGTATCCATGGTTTAGTAATAGAGTACAGACTGTCATTATACCTATTTAGGATAATTTCAAAAAACTTCTATCGCTGATAAT
Source organism: Scrobipalpa atriplicella (assembly GCA_029255725.1). Classification (NCBI taxonomy): domain Eukaryota; kingdom Metazoa; phylum Arthropoda; class Insecta; order Lepidoptera; family Gelechiidae; genus Scrobipalpa; species Scrobipalpa atriplicella. The sequence continues at coordinate 36,767 of JARACY010000010.1, forward strand.
AATGACAGGTTGTCAACCATTGTCAACCCATCATCAAAATATTGCAAAATATTCTTTTGACTGACTTTAACAGTACCTATACCCGGGAAGAAAAAAAGCTGATAAAATTCAAACTCAGCGTGGAAGATTAATTTTTACTGTTTCATATTTCTAGAAAATGTTACTACGAAAAGTTGTGTGTTCTGTTTGATGATATGAATTCACCCTTAAAAATATTTGCATGTAAAAGGAAATACTATAGAATACTTTCACATTGCGATATCCAATCAAACCTCGAATTCAATCTACGCGGGACATCATAAAATAACATACCAACGTATAAACCTGCATCAAGGAGAAAAAAATATCTACTTTGCGAGGTAGGTAGCTGGTAAGTACACAAAAAAGCTTTTAGCCAATATTCCAATCACCGCCAGCAGAAAGTAACGTCATGTCTACTTTATATTTTATATTTTTCCTGTGTTTTTCTTACGACTAATGGCTGATCGTGATGGGATGAGATTTTTATTTTCTTTTTGATGTGCACCGTTCGTCCGGCGCGCACTGACTCGTATCGGCGACATCGGAGATACAACTTTTATATTTTTTCTTTCATTGCGCCACGTTTTTATGTGTTAATGTAGAGTCTGAAAGGCGAAGGTTGTAATGAATAGTGATTTTTTTCATGTCGTCGTAACCGTTGGTTTAGAGTAAATGAGCTCTTTATCGAAAGCACCCGCTTATAGACGTGAGGGCGTTTTAGGGAGCGCCTTAAATAAACACACGTGATAGCATTCCGAATATATTTACTATAGGCGGAGAGACTTTAATCTTGAACCTTGGTGCGATATAAATTTGTATTTGGACAGCAATTTAAAACTTGATGAGGTATTTTATGAGTTTCATGGGCTTATAAATATCTACACGAAGACTGTAATATAAGTACTTTACAGCGAGTTTACCAATAAAATGCTAAAATAATTGCGTTAGGCATTGATACGAATTCGTTAATCGGTAGAAATAAACTAATAATACTTATAGACTGTTTTAGTCAATTTCATATTGTTTAAAATTATTTTTATGTTATTGTATCCTTTGAACAACAATATTTTATTTGTACTGCACAAAGAACGTCTTTTTTTATCTAAAAAGCAAAACGTGAAAATTATAGCGTTTGAAAACATCCGCTTCATCAAGCCACGTATTGTTTGTCGAATCGCGAGAAAATTAGAAATAAAATCTGCAAAGACAGAGAGACGAAAACCCGAAAATAAAATACGAGCGCTTTTAAAGTCCATACATTTTTTTATTTAAATACAAAGGAAGGTTCGGCGACTTTGTTGCTTCTATTTGCAAATGGGTTTTGTTAGGGGCTTCTGGCCCGCTGGGGTTTGATCCCTTATTCCACTTGTCTGGACAACAGGGCCATTGTTGGGCCATTTCCTTTATTTGTTAACTTATTTACCTTAAACATAAACGTTAATGTTACTTTTAAATAATGCTGAATGAATGAAAATCACAGAAGATTGTTGGATTCGAGGAAATTCTTCATTAGAATGGGCTGTTTGAAATGTTGCCCACGGCAACCTTGTATCATCGCGACGACGCTCACAATATCAAAGGAAGTTGATCCTCACACCATGGAGCTCGTTTAAGTACCACATGGAGCAAGTGTCTTTCATGCTGGACTGCGAGCAGCGATAGGAAAACATTATAATGTTCTATATACATACATACATAAAATCACGCCTTTATCCGTAATGGGGTAGGCAGAGCGAAAACGACCGAAAGGTCATTCCGCCACGTCTGAAAAGTTTTAAGGGTTATTTCAGATGGTCATGTGTATTGCTATAGTGACAGGTTGTCAGCCCATCGCCTAAATTGCAATACATTAAAACCCTCGAATCTCTTAGCTGGTTTTTACAGCATGCCCGGGAGGAGATGCAGCTGGCACATTCTATGTTTTTCTATCACTCCCAGTCCAGCATGGAAGATGTTCTAGCTGCCCTTATTCCCGGGCATGCTGTAGAAGTCAGCAAAAGGGATTCGAGGGTTGTTTGTTACAGTGTATTGTAATTTAGGTGATGGGCTGACTACAGCGATACAAATGACAGTCTAAAATTGCCCTCAATTTTTGGCTGACGTGGCGAAGGCGCTTTTACGAGGCGTTTTACGCTCTGCCTACCCCGAAAGGAATAAAGGCGTGACTTTATGTATGTACATACGGAGTGTAGAGTGCAGCGTGTGGCGGCGTGGTCTAGCTTGTCAACGGTAACGGTAAAACTCATTGAGCTGCAAGTAAAACCACGGAATAGCAAGCTACTCAGCACAGAATATGCGAATGAACCATCGCACGTGTTCCTACTTAACATCGCGAAACTCTGTTGCTATAAATAGCTTCAAACAAAAAGTGCTCATACGAGGACATTAATATTATAAGAGAAGCAATATAGGTGGAAGCACTTCGTCTGAAATTGCTTTAAGACAATAGAATAATTGAGTGCTTTTATGAACTCATGCGGAATCTATACAGCTTTCTTTCAAATTCTTCTTTCTCCTTATTATTTTTATTTTTCATACCTACTTATTTGATAAGTTTTCGTATTACCTGTCTAGATTGTTATACATAATTTGATAATTATGTTATCATAAATATGATGTTATCTAATTGAAGACGCAATATCTACGTTCTCTATGAAACTCAACTTTTATTTTGTCATCAAGATCAAATTAACTTTGTATGACCTATGGAAACTCTATGCGAAACTGGGAAATATCATATATTACAAACAAGGAGGATAATTACAAATGTTAAAAATGCAAGATCCTATCTGGAATGCTCCTCATGACAAGTGGTGAAAACAGCTTTAATCCAGTCATTGACGCTCTGTATACTCTGCGAAATATGTAGGCGTGATTTTCTGCATGCGTACATTTAAAAATTAACGACTTTAATCAGAGTCTTTCCCCTCCATTTGACTCCCATAAAACAGCATTAAATTACCTGATGTCGTTATCCATAGCACATTTTCTTTTATGCTGTACGGTAATAGAGTTTCACGTTAATATTTTATAGACGCATTAACAGCCATGCCGCAAGCAATAGTGCTATATTGATAGCTGCAACAATACACTTTTCGATAGGTTCCTTTATATAAACCTAAAACATGCAAAATGCTAAAAATTTGTTTAGGTATATAAAAGTAAAGTTATGAATGGATAAAGTTTTGTTTTTCAAATAGATTTATTCTAAAAGGTATTATTAGAATAATGTCTAGTGTCGAACATAAAAATAAAGACCTAAAACATGCAAGATGTTATAAAATTAGTTTATGGATAAAGTTTTTGTTTTTGAAATAGATTTAATCCTTAAAAGCATTCTTAGAATAACGTCTAATGTCGAAAAGAAGAATAAAGTTTACAAGATCCAAAAAACATGCAAGATGTTATAAATTAGTTTATAATAAAAGTCAAGTAAGTACTGAATGGATAAAGTTTTGTTTTTGAAATTGATTTATTTAATCCGAATAGGTATTCTTAGAATAACGTCTAGTGTCGAAAAGAAAAAGTAAGGTACATTAAATTGTGTACAAAATAATAATATATGCGCATAAAATTTTTTCAGGATAATATCCATCAACTCAACAGTTGCTCGAATGCAGTCGGAGATTTCTCGCGCTCGAATATAAGTTTCCATTCAAAACCCGGTCGTCCATCGCGCCCCAGTTCGGGCGCCAACTATCATATACCCTAGCCTAGTTGTTGCTCTATTTGCTTGAAAGAGACTCGCGAATTCCCAGCAAACTGCGTTTAACGTTTAACTTTCGCGGCAGGCAAGATGTTATCTAGCATTCCAAGTATAATGTGTGTTTGTGACGCAACAAATGAAACGTGCGTATAATATTTTCGTGATAAAATCGATCAACTCAACACTTGCTCGAAAATAATCGGAGATTTCTCGCGAATTTTCCACTCAATAGCCAGTTGTCCATCGCGCCCCAGTTTGGGCGCCAAATATCATATACCCTAGTTGTTGCTCTATTTGCTTGAAAAAGATTGCGAATTCCCAGCAAACTGCGTTTAACGTTTAACCTTTGCGTTAGCCGAGATGTTATCTAGCAGTCTATAATGTGTGTTTGTGACGCAACGGATCGGATCGGTTCCGACCGGAGATCGGTTGGTCGCTCGAGCGCTCCAGAAAATCAGATCGGTGGCGCCGACGCCGGACGTCTTGTAATCAACCTCTTTAGGAAAATAGTCGATTTAGTTTAGTGACATAAACATCGATGGCCCAAGCGACGGGTTGGAAACGGTCACCCTTGTTTTATCTCGGGACTTTTTCGTTTTTTCGACTCTTTTCCTTCAGCCGAACTTGTTTGCCCAGATAGGGTTTTTCGCTGAGTCTTGCTATAATATTTCGTGCCTTTGAATAATAAATAAGATGGGTAACCCCATCAAAGTAAACTGTGTCGATGTTTGCATTTGTATTTTGTTATACACCGAAAGTTGGCAGAAAATATAATTCGTGCGTGTCAATTTGTGTGGGTTTACGTAATAAACTCATCAGCTCTGAAGTTTGTGACGGCAATTTTAATTATTTCGGTGGAACGACCTCAATCCAAGCATTGGATGCCGCAATCAGCCGCCATAGTGCGGGCTGTCAAACTTTACGATGATAATAATATCGCGCACACGATAAAAACCGGCCATCAGTGATATTTCGTTGGGTAACATGAAATGAATTTATATCATGAAAAGGTCAACTGTAAATGAATTTGTTACTTAGTTTGATCCGCTATGTACTCGAACTAACTTTTGATCTAATTATGTTTACGGATCATAGATAGATCGTTTAGATTTAATAACACAAAGTCCTAATAATTTTCTTTATTTTGAATGTAAATGCCTTAAGTATTCCTATTTTAGTCCTAGATATGTAACTCTACAACATTGTACTTATCTATATTAACTTCGTGGAGTTTTTTTTAAATTATTTATGTATAAGTGATCCTAGACGCATATAAAAAATACCTTTAATAGTTACTTTTCTAAGACAATTTTATAGTCTGTGAATTGACAAGTCTGTGAGCGACATTATAACCGTGGGCCGTCGACAGATAAAGAGATACATTATTTTATATTCAACGAGTGTCCAAATGATGTGTAAAAAGATTTCAAAATAATACATACATACATAAAATCACGCCATTATCCCTTATGGGGTAGGCAGAGCAAAAACGACCTAAAAGTCGTTCTGCCACGTCTGACAAGTTAGACAAAGTGCTATTTATTGCGCTATTAAGGATGAGTACAATATATAATATTTCTTAAATCGATAACGATCACTACACTAGTTGCTTTAATAAATTTATAAATTAACCACCTTACCGATTATATAAACACAATATTGCGAAGTCTAAGGGTCTTGAAAAAAAATTAAAAACGGTTAGATTTCAAGGATTGGTTGGTATTGATTGGTACCTTTATTAAATTTAAAAAAAGAACGTATATTATCTTATCTTGCTTAAACATCATCCATGTACTTGACAATTTAATTTTGACAAAATATTTTCACGCAGAACAGCGTCGAAACAAAATATACTTTTGCAGGTAATTTGTGTAAGCCATAGCTTAAAGCGCTTTATGAAATCCTTCCCGGAGCCGTTGCGGCTTCCCTGTATTTCATCATCTTACGTATACAGTATACAAAACAACGTACAACCCACGATGTAAATAACGCTCGGAAAATTGTACGACGTGGTTGAATTACACTTTATTATTATAAGTATTCCAAATTGGACTGGGAGTAATAAAAAGAACACGAATTTTATTACAGGTTGTCAAAATTATCACGCGTATGATTTTATTTGTTTTATATGTCAGTGCAAAAAAGGTGCGGAACGTCAAATAAATTTGAACACCGTTCAATATATACCATTTTATTCAAATGAACATTTTAGTTGTACATCGTTTTCAATTTTCCTTTTTCGTTTTAAAATGAAACCAAACCATAAATCATTCATTGTCTCATATCACTACACAACAGCTACGGGCCCGGGGTAGTATAACTGCTTTTATAGAGAAATATTTGTAGCAAACTTAATTATAAAAGTCAGATTTATCTATAGAGACGAGATACTCAATAATAATCATCTTCTTCCTTGTTCCAGCATACGGCAACTTGGGCAGCGTGCTTACGGCCCAGGGCCGGACCGCGGAGGCCGAGGTGGCGTTCGAGAGAGCACTCAAACACCGCCCCAACATGGCTGATGTTCACTACAATCTGTGAGTATAATTCATGTGCTATTATCTTGTTAGTGACAGAAGGGGTCCTTCTTTTCCCTACTATTGTTATCTCATTCCAAATATCCTTTCTTATGATAAACGTTGGATTCGCAATATTTTCTTACATCTGTGATCCTTTGATTCATATAAAAATACATAAAATAACTAGTATACTATAGCTGTTATATATCTTACATCGAATAGACGTTGAATACAGATCTTTTCATGATGGTTAATGTTAGCTGCGGCTCTTCTATTTCTTTATAGTCAATACGTTCCATTCATTTTCAGTACAAAAATGTGTCTCGTAAATATTCTGGACAGCTTATTTCGATATCGATATCTCTCATGTTATTAAGTCGGCGTACAGAGCGGTGTCACATTCCGCGCTCAAAACGATCATATTGGATCGGGCCGCGCCGCGCCTTGTGCGCCTGACATATTTTTGGCGATAATTGCGCCTCCACGGTAACGACCTGTCAGCCCAATACCTCCCTGTTCACAACACTACGCTTTATTCTACAATAATCCTCCAAAATGGACAAAAGCCATCACCAAATAAAAAATTGCCAATATTTTCGCTGAGCAACAAAAATTACATATGCATAAAGAATAATCCTACAAACATCCTTTTTAAGTATTTACAAAAGATATTACCAAAAGACTCGCAACACAATGGAACGATAAAAGAAGTCAAAGATTTGATGCCGAGCTCATATTATTCTAATCCTGATAACAACAAAAGTTTAATAACACATTCAAAAGGTTCCCGAGTTCACCCTTGGTAAAGAGAGAAATAATATTCGACGTGTCTTTCCCCGGGGATTCAAAAGGCAAAAGGTCCGATCCTTATTAGGGACATACGGAAAAAATATTACAAAGGCCATATACTTACTGTACATCTTATGATAATATTTTCTAAACTGACTGTTCCACAAACCGCACATTTAGATGATATTATACTCTCTACAAACGGAAGAAATGAAACTTAGTACGAAATGTAATTAATAAAATGCTTTGTCTGTTCCGGAGACAGTCCGAGGATGATCGTAACGCAATTATAAAAAGTTTTATGTTCCGTGCTCGTGAATACTGAACCTTAATTAGGAAAAATAAGTCAATTACCGTTTTATTCACGATAACAAGGAGGGCGCGTCGTTTCCTCTTATTAAGGGCTCGCTCTACTTCAACAGTTGTCCCTTTCTAACTATTAAGAGACTGTTTTGTATGTTTATTTATTTATTTAACAATTTATTGTACACAATATGGAACATAAAATACAAACATGAAAGAAACAAGACACAACAGGCACTGCTTATCCCTATAAAGAAATTTCTTACAGCAGACCTACAGAAATGACATTTTACGTAGGTACATTAAACATTTTGAATACTTCGGTATGTAGCAAGTAGAGTACCTACATTCTGTTGTCAAAGAAACGGAAATAAGGGATATCATTTGTTTTTTCTGTTCTTATTTTTACATAGGTAAATAGGAAGGTTTCTATCCGTTTCTTAGTTCAATAAAAACAAAAAGTTAATAAACCAGGTTTTTATGCCTGTTGTCTGTTGAAAATCTTGTACACCTAACTAATTCGTGGCACGCATTAAGGCCTCAAGCGTCCAAATTATTTTTATTTACGATCAACAAACAGTCGACGACAATAATTACTGCGCGTTGAGCCGCGGCCCAGCTCAATTAATAGGCACATAAGTATATAACGCGCTTGCCTCAGTCTGTCCCAAAAACTGAGGCTCCAAATTTCCTAAATAAATCGTTACCTGTTCAATCTGTGGGAAAATCTGCAATTTGTTTCCGAAGGTACTGTCGCTTAACACCAAAAACATCCAAATTGTTCATATTTATGATCAACAAACACTCGAGGACAATATTTTGGGTTCAGCCGGGGCGCAGCTCAATATATAGGAAACAGACGAGGACAATACTCTGGGCCCAGCTCAATCAATAGGCACACGAGTACACGACGCGCCTGCCTCGGTCTGTCCCATTAATTCACCGAGGCTCCAGTTCTTGAATTAATCGGGCGCGCTACTCTCTGTCCCGCCACCTAAGCGTTGGGTTTCCGTGCAGTTTCACAAATTAACGTCAAGCTTTGTCCTACTAATATCATTACTGGAAGTGCCGACAGATCTTCTTTTCTTTAAGGGGCTTTGTAAGGAAAATTTGCGGTTTTGAAGGCCTACCTTCTCTTCAACGAGTCAATAAACAGAAAACATAAATTTGGCATAGGTAAATATCCGAGCAATTAAATGAAGTTGCTCTACAAACTCAACCTTTAAGATAATAATTATAATCCAAACGTTGGATTTTTAATGTAACTTGTAATTTTTATGTATTAGTCGCATTTTGTACTTTTTTTGCGACCACAGACGTAACCTATACGCCTCTTCTGCCTTGAATAGATTTGAAATCTGGTTGCTAATTTTAGGGTACTACAAGCCCCTTAAAAATCTTTGGTCGCTGTGAACTGGGGCCTAATGAGATTTTTCGCAGACGCGTGTGACCTTATTACCTTGATGAGAAGTTAAACGATTCTGTTATTTAATTTGCCGCGAGACGCAGACACCGCGTGTGTGAAATAAATTTCCGTACGTGCTGGCGTTTAGCGGCACGTTACTCTGCTGTCGACGCGTCGTTTGGAAAATAAATACAGTTTACACGATAACATTAACTAGATATCTATACGTAGATTACTCAAACGCGTGAGTACCTAATAATAACATACCTATTTAACCTACATACGTATTATTATTATAAAGCTTACATCAATAGTTTGTGAAACTATTTCACTTTGATTCTACTAGTAATATTATAAGCTCAACAAACAATATCAATTTTAATATTTATGCTCAATATCAAACTCTCTACTTTGCTATGTAGATGTGAAACTATTCCAATATCAATAATATCTCGTGTCAAAGGCGATGATTGCAAATAACACTGTGCCAAAACGTCATACACATGTAATTATGTAGATAGGTTGTGCGATGTTCGACAGCTAGTTGGTTATTACGTAATAAACTTGGCTAGGGCTCATCTAGGAGCTTAGTATGCATGTTCAGTATCCGCTGGAGTATTTATGAGCCGACTCGTTTCAATCTCGCCCATACGTATACGGTATTGTTCAATGCTCCATTTTGCGCTGTCAGCTTCTTCCCTTGTTTGAATAAAACCCTAATAATGGATGTGTATTCAGTTACTCCTTACACAGGTGTGGGCTGGCTTGTGCGAGATTGGAAGAATATTGCTTGGCTTATGCGAGTGTCAGCTGGCACTCTACCAAATTAGATAACTGTAGAATACTAATGCACTGATGATTATCTCGGTTGAAATATAATGAGCTTTGTGGCATGTTTGTGTCTCTCATTTTCACATTTTGTGAGACTTGAATTTATTCTGCGTATTATTAAAATCGTGTGCATGTTGATTCATAAACTTAAGTACCTAACAACAACTTGAAACATTATTACAGTCTCTCCTATTAAATTATAAAATCGATAGAATTTAACGCCTAGGCATACATTTAAGACACCATTATAAACAGTCTAGCCTAAGTCAATATGCATGAGATCTAAATCTAAGGCATTACGTGGGCACACAGATTATTCAGAGTCTACTCGATATCTAAGGTTTAGACGGCCTGTTTCACAAAGGAGGTGGTAGTAAGGAGTCCTAAGTCAACAGACGGGGATCAAAGCTATCACCTGCTAACAGTGTTGATGGAGGTCATGGAACAGGCCCCTTAACACCAATACATAGGTGTATTGCTTTTGGTATAATAAAAACTGTAAAGAGTCAAAGCCAAAAAGGGTTTTGCACGTTCTTTGATTTTACGTGTGTTTAGATATTGCGGCGATGGTTACGGTGAAATAATTTTGCGTGTTACGGACTGCACTATAAGATGGTATTATACTGCTGATAATACACGAAAATATATATACAAATAAAAATATACATGCGCACGAGATTCGAACCAAAGACATCCCGTGCCACGGCGCTCTAACCAACTTACTCAGTTTTCGCGTAATTTCTGGCCTTTGGTAAGTATTTATTTTTTGATGTTTTTTTTTTAATAACTATAAAAGTAAGAAGATGTACCCTACTGTAAGTGTCACAAAAATACTGTAACATGCGTTATGAAAATCATGTAACATTCGCATTTAAGTACCTGCCGTTCCCTTGCATATTAGATATCCAGTTATCCCGGCAACGTGTCGTTTCCGGTTCAAGTATAGCTCGCACGTGATTATAGCTGCATGCGTAGAGCCCACGTAGGTAGAACCTATACAGTCAGGAACATGTCAAGCTAGACTTAAGTCTTTCTTAATACAATGACCAAAGTAATTTAGAAACATTCGGTCAAAAATTTCAAGTACCTAGTAATATTTTAAAATAGCGTTTGTCAAAATTGTGATTGGTCAAAATTTCGATTGGTCATAATTGTGATTGATCAAAGTTGCCATTGGTCAAAACTGTGATTGGTCACTAATGTAATTTTCCTTGTAATTTTCCTAATTCACAAAACAATATTGAACCTTGTCGCTTCCGCTCAGGTATAGCTCGCATGCGTAGAGCCCACGTGGAACCTACAGTCAGGAACATGTAGAGCTCGGTCGTTCTTATCTTGTTTCAATAACTGATCTGAGTAGAGTCTTACTCAACTGAAGTCGTATGCGTTTACTCACAACTGCGATTGGACAATTGAGATTGTGCGAATACAGAAATTAAAATTTAAATAAAAATTAAAAATTAAATTATATGACACTATTTGCGTTTTCATGCTAATCACTCCATGGGAATTGAACTCAAAACCTCTGAAACGGTAGCTCAAGGCTCAGAACTTGCTCACGGCGGCAGTTCAACTTGGCGTGATGTTGACTGTACTGTATGAGACAGTATGATATTGCTCGCATCTCCGTATTCTATTAGGGACGCGAAATTCGAGCGTGCCTGATAATCATCTGAAATATTTGCCGGGAATAATCGAACGAGCATAATGCGCGCCGTAAACAATATACGAGCCTGTATTATGATAGCTTTCATTGAAATCATCAAGGAAATTGGTTTCCTTTTTTCTACAGAAATAAAAAAATGTATCTTGCTTAATGTATGTTTACGAGTACATTCGTCTAGAAGTACTCCCTATCTATAATACAAAAATAATGTACCTGAGAAATGTAAATACTTTACTTATTATAGGTATTTTCTATTCAGAAAATAATTTTAAGCTCTCTGAAACGCAATTAAAAATGTCTAGAAAGCTATTATATTATATTCTAATCTCTAAACCCTTGAAGATTAAAAGCGTCTTAGAGGACGTCTTAAGTCCAGAAGTGTACTCAGTGAAATTGTTTCTAAGCATCTTTTCTGAGGGCGTAAAATTGTATCTAGCCAGGGTCGTAATGGGCTAAGCTACGATTCGACTTGAGATTAGATTATTCCAATTCTGGCGGCAAGAAATCACTTGAGCACGTTCGTGTGTCGCGTCGTGTCGCGTGGGAATTCTAGTACATACGTGCCTTTGCTGTACATTTCTTGTTTGATACTGTTGTCTGTTTGGTATGTTGCTGCGTCGACTATCATTGCCCGGTGACCATGTCTGACTTACTTGACTACTTCGTATGGATTGTAGTACTGGCTGACTGAAAAACATTTATTTTACAATCTTTCAGTTGCAAAATGTTTTTTATAACCGCCAAAATTATAATTTTCTTCAACGATAAGTTTTGAAGTTTAATTCTATTTTCTAATCACTCGATTTCTTTTTGAATATAAACATAATATTTTTTTGGGTGTTAATATCTGCGCCTTCTACGACGTAGCGTTCAGTAGCAAGTGCTACAATTACTACGAATTCGTAGCAAACACACTACGTTAGTTTAAAGTTAATCAATCATATATTATACATTATGTATGGTTAGAAAAGGATAGTTTGCCTTGTATGTCTGTAATATACTGAGTATCGCAGGTAAATAAAATGAGAGTATATTTTAGTAGAAATCAGGCTGCGTGGAACAGCAGACACACTTGACATGATTTACAAATTGCAGTAGCGACGGCGAACGACGTAGGCACATCCTCTACTGTCTACTTGTTCTACGGTTCAGAGGGTCTATCGACAAAGTTTCTTTTTTAGGGTTCTGTAGTAAAGTTTCAGTACCTGTCTCTATGAGAATTTGTTTAAGAATAAATATTTATAACTTTATACAAGTTATTTTATGCATTAGAGTTTCAAAGAAATTCTTTTAGAGGCTCTTTCCATACGAGTTATGGTACCCACTTACAATAATGTTAAGTTATATGTGGTATTGTTTATGTACTACATGTATTATTCTATGATACCTACTACCTTCACATCTCGAGAATAAAAGAGCGTTAAGTTCCTAGAAGAACAATATTAATGCAATTTTGCAAGTACGTTAATAACTCGTTACATTCCGCAATCTCACGGAAAAACTCTTACAGTTCCTAGTAACTCGCTATTGCAGCTATTTAAGCAAGTGGCAATATGTATTGGATGCTTAGAAAGTAGCTTCTACAATAATACTGACATGTAATATCGTGGAGTCGAGGCAAACGTCTATTTCCAAGAGCCGTACAGAACAATCTTAATGCTACTCTGAAACTACGTGCATAAGTAACTTGCTACATTCTACTTTCTATACCTTACGGTTGGAGAATGTCTCTCGCAAAATGTCCCTTGGTCGCAAAATTACTGTTTTATGTCCCTTTCGAAAAATGACCCTTTTATATAGGTCTTAGCGTCGGTCACAGTAAATCGAACAGTGCGCCTACGAAAAAGCAGCAGGTGGCTAGGAAGCAGTGTACTAACTCTTTCTACCTCCTACAGTGCTAGATGATGTATCTTCTACATCATGGCGTTTTCTGCGCAGATCCTATACAGCTTCTACAGTAATACTGGCATGTAAAATCGTAGAGTCGAAGCAAGGCGTCGAGAAACTGCCGTATAGCACGTCGATAAGGCATAGATTAAACTTGTGTTTGTACACACACGCACACATACTGGACTTTGATTTGTGACGTGCCTACTAAAACCAATCTTTTATTTAATATATCATTGTGCTAGACTGCGCTTTCATTTGCAGTGGTAAGATTGCAGAACAACGCCAAGTTTCAAGACAAACAATTTCAATGCAATTCTGCAGCTGTGTGAATTACTCGCTACATTCCACAATCTCTCGGAAAAAGCTCCTACGAACTCCTAGAGTATGACTATTTAGCAAGTGGCAATATGCAGTAGGTGGGTAAAAAGCAGTGTATTAGCTCCTACAGTTCTAGTTCCTTCTAGGTCCTACAGTAATACTGGCATGTAATATCGTGGAGTCGAGGCAAGGCGTCGAGGAGCTGCCGTATAGCACGTCGCGTGATAAGGCGTAGATTAAACTCGTGTTTGCACACACACATATTTAACATTCTCGAGTCGCGACAACGTTGGTATTTGTGTCGCAGGGAAATGGGGGAAACTGGAGGTTTCGTGGAATGTTTTGAAACCACAAATCACTGTTGAGATCTTGAATTGTTTAGTAATTTAACAAAATACTGATAAATTATATCATCTAACAAGCATAGAACTCAAATTTAAATTAGCTTTCTATATTTTTAAATCATTCTCTTCTCTCGTTTCGCAAAATGATTCGTAAACTCGATAATTTGTTTTTCACAAGTTATAATAATTTACATTAAGTCATGCGATATAATTATCACACACGACGTACCTGCTAGTTTTTTTTTTTTCAGATAAATAAACGTGATTTACATAGTCTTTCGAACTTTTCAAAGTAACCTACGGTAACTTGGTTTACCTGTCTCTATTTTCCTGCAGCATTTGCGTTACATGTTTGTGAAACGATTCCACCTGGCCGTACTCGCGTGGGACCAGTGTGTACTGAGCGCTGCACAGCAGACACATTGCGCAACGAAAACAAATCTTTCCAGGTTTTCCAGGTTTCCATGTGGTGGTGTTTCGGTATCCCGTTCACTTGAAAACGCAAATTTCACAGTCGAATAAAACTACCCGTGCTGTCGTCGTTCGGACACAGACTGCGACTAATGGCAGCTTTAAAGTTTGCTGTCTGGATTGAGATAAAACCAGTTTAAGTCTTACTTGATTCTAAAATTTTAAGAATCTGTGAGAAACTATGTTTTGAGGCACACAATTATTTAAAACAAATTATTTTTGAATTATGTTGATAACCCACGATTTCATATTGTGGTTATGTATTTCCCATGGTAATAGATTTTTAAAAGTATTCTAGCCAAAAGTCAGAATCCTCACGATTTACCGTTCGGTTTTAACATAATACACTAACAAACAAACACTTAATTATATTTGTAATCTGATTACGGCTACAAATTATGTAACTTTCCATTTATTTTAAGTAAGAGCAATTTCCAGCCAGTTTCCTACTTCAATACTAATTGGATTAAAACGAATATAGGGCAGTGAAAATTATCTCTAGAAGAAAATGTTATACCAAGAGACTAAAGTAAATTAAAATGAGTTACTCTACGAATCTGTTTTGACTTTCTTGGCGAAACTTAAGCTTTCCAACGTCAGCTTGTTTTTACAAAATCTTTTGGATGTCAGTGAAAATCTTAAAAGAGAAAAATAAAATTATTTTTAATGTCAAGAAGATAGGACGGGTTCAGTAAAATTTTCTACCTTTGAATGTTATTTCAGGTCTCTTTTCGATTTCTTTTTTCGTTTGTTTATAATATCTGTAGAGACGCAACATAAAATTTTAAAATATCTTATTAGGAACGCCTTATTACCTTATTACATATACGTATTGTATCATCTTTCTTGTATATTATTTGACGGTTAAACTTGATATAAAATATTTGTAAAATAAGTAATATTTCTTTTAGACCACATTTATTTTACATAAACCAAATTAGAACAATCTCTAAGGAACACCCGGAATCAATAATTTCTTTTGTACAAACTCGGAAATTGTTTTCCAAACAGGAGGGCATGATTGATTGCCCAGCTCACTTTGTTTGCTCTCCAGACATAAACCGTATTAAAGTTGAAGGTGGATCTGATTTGCGAGTTGAGGATCCCTTCTTGCTGTCGAATGGGTTTTTAAGTCAACGACTCGATGAATGTAAGAGTCTCTACTTAGCACAGCTAATGGGCCTCTAATAGGGACTATGTTTCCGTAAAAATCACTAGGTATCAAAGACAACGAGCGGGACCATTTTTGAACAGACAAGTCTGCATTGTCTTAAACATCATCATCTTCATCATCATCAGCCTGTCTCAGTCCACTGCTGGACATAGGCTTCTCCCATGGCACGCCACTCAGCTCGGTCTTCAGCCGTTCTCATCCAATTTCTGCCCGCTTTCTTACAAATATATCGTCCCACCTAGTTTCAGGACGTCCTACACTACGTTTACCTTCTGGTATTGTCCTAAACAAACGGGAAAAAATCTCACAAAGTGGTAAATATTAACCCTGTGCTCCTCTCGTAGAAGTATAACCCACTTCCTCCAAATCGGGAGCCCAAAGCTCAGACCGCTAGACCTCAGAAACAGTAAGTGAGTATCCCTGAAAATAAATTAATATATTACTCGATTTATCATTCTTATTTTTTGAAAACTCTCTTGGTAATCGTATTTTTAGGTCGTCGTTTGATATCGCTGGAAAAGCTTTGAACTTAATCAAATCCCATGTTGATATTTTTAAAGAAAAATATCTGAAGAGTCGAGAATCTTTATAAATAATTTAATACAAAATTTAAGGTAAAAATATTCGACTGGCTCTTAACCTTGGGTATCTTATACAAATTATTATTCTAAGTAGGTACCTATTTAGCCTTCTCTCGGTTTTGTATTTCAAAAATGTTTTTCCTCATCATTTTCTAAACGTTTTAGTTCCAGCAGAAGTCTGTAACAGAAGAAACTTATACAAGGTAAATACTAACATAAAACGTATTTACTGTTGCCGTATATAAATTGAAAAGCGGATTAGGTTCGTGACTAGATAATTCCTTCCAATTGCTCAAAACTTGATGGAGGTTATAAATATAATTTAAAACTACAATTTTCATGTAATAGAAAATCAAAATTATTCCAAACATTTACAACTTTTTGTAGATACTGGAACGCCAAAGTAATAAAGTAATCCTACAACAGACAAACATTAAAGTTAGTTAGAAAACTAATAAACATCACCCAAATGGGTTTACATTTACTTATCTAATTAACTTAATTCCGTACATATCAAAATAACGTGTTAGTAATAATTCTGGTGCGATAGTATACATTAATTCAATTCACAATTTGTCACCTCGGCGGAGCGTTGGAATGTCGCGATCGCGTGACTGGTATCGCCTGACGCGCCATCCTCGCCGTTCGTGAGCATTCGCTGCATAAATTACTAACAATTTATCCGACTATGAATTCGGGAACGCGCCGAATTAAACCGAATATTTCGTCACCGCTATTTATCGTACCTGGATCTAATTAAAGCGGAAGGACCCGGAAAATGCGGGAACCGAAACCTTCCCAAACCACTGAGCTGCACGGGTTTTCGCTCTATCTGGGGACCGTAATCTTTTCGAGAGTGCCCTGCCCACCTTGTTTGACTTCACTGTTTGCTTTGGGTCGGTGATGCCGGTCAAATGTCACGGGTACCAGGATTCGCTTAGTAAATACGAAATATCTCCACAAACAGCTGAAATACAAACTCCCCGCCACAGAGCGATTGATCGACACATCTTGCAAGTCATTTAATATCGCTTTCACCGCGACAAACTTTGTGCCGGTCGAACCGCAAAATGTGATACGTCACCCAACTTTGAAATGAACATAAAGTTCTAGCACTCTCATTTTCGCTTTATAAAATTGAAAATAACTTGGAGCAATTCCAGAATGGAAAGCCATTCTTTGTCGCCTGATGAATGGAACCATAAAATCCCTTCTGCATTGTATAGTGTCTCGGGATACACCACGGCGGTGAAATTGTTTCTCATTTGTTACTTGAGCGAACAAAATTGCACAGTGTATCTTCTTCAAGCGTTTAGCGGCGGCAACGTCGTGTTGCGTCGCAGATGTGATGTTAGAGATTTTTAACCAAGGAATTGGTGGTCTAACTTTACGGAGCACTCAGAGTCGATGTTTATTCCGAGAGCGACACAAAGGGAAATAAGAGGATTACCAAAGTGAAAAGTACTTAAAGTTCATCCGTGGTCGGTGTTCATTCGGCCGCGCAGTTTCAGTCGCTGGACGTCTGCCCCCCCCCCCCCCCCCCCCCCGACTCCTGACCGTGGCTTTGTCGCCATCGCGGTTCCACAACTAATTCCGCGATTTTAAACTAGAAAGTGGTAGTTGCTGTTACAGTCAAAGTTGAAGTTGGAGCTATTTTCTTGGGATTGCTATTTTCTTGAAATCGAACTACGAGTATAGCTCTATCTACTTTCCGCTTGATAGTGTTGTTCGCTCGGACTTTCTTCTTTTAATGCTTGTTTACTGAAAGAAGATAATACGTATGATGGTATTGTGTTTTTTTACATAATGTTTTGCTTTCACTAAACGAAACATTGAAAAGGTACCTTTCTTCTACTTATGCAACACGGACATGTTTAACTGATATTTATTATATTCTTTATTTATGGGGTCAGCAAAGCATCAAAATCCCAAAAAACGCAATTTTTTTCATTTAATGACATGAAGAGTTTATAAAAATATTTTTGGATATTACTGACATCACTGGAACTTTCGGATCCCTCACCAGGAATTATAACTATAAAATAAATACATTGAGCAAAAAAGTAACTGGTATATTCTATGTTTTTTATTGTTCCCAGTCCTACATTAACTTAATAATACAATTATTCTTTAAATATTGTCATACTGCACATTAATCAACCAGCGCTTATTTGCCCACGTTGCTAGAATTATCATTTGTATTTTCCACTGCATCCATAAATTAGACTTTAATTATTATACATGGTGCAGTCGTAACTCGTAATTACCCGAATGTTCTAATTATTGTCGAGCCACGTGTTGTCATACAGGGGAATTCGAAAAAGTTGAACAGTTTATAACTAAGGCTATATGGGAGCAAAGTTATGAATAGATTTGTTTTAAAGTGATGTATAATTGTATAGGTTTTATGGTTCTAATAGAAATATACTAAAGAATCTGTTCATGTGTTCCTAAAAAAGCTTTGTTAGCATGTTAGCAAATAAAAATGTTTATTGAGATAATATTTGGATAGCATTTGGCTGTATTGAAGACAATATTAGAAAACAATTGCGTAGATAATTTTTGCTACAGATACAAATGACATTTGCTAACATTGCCGATACACCTTTTTTAGTTTTGCATTGAGCTTATTTATTATTTACAACTCTAAAATCCTAAGTGCAAAAGTATGTTCATTCATTAGTGTTTTTGAGTATCGAAGCCCAAATACTACAAAATAGTAAATAGCGACGGGCTACTTTCAATCCTTTGATAAACAATAATTGTTTATCAAAGTTTCAATCACGAAAAATATCGGACTCCATGATGTTATTTTGCTACGGCGTAGCTATTGTACTCGTAGCAAATGGTTACGACGACTCAAATACGAAAGAATGTGTTTTCGAATCTGTATTTTAGCAAAGTACCTACTTAGGTAGATAAAACTAGTGCTCATAAACGACGGTAAACCTACTTCTTAGATAAAAAAACATACACAAATAGAATAAAAAATTAATTATATCATTTTAAAAAAGAATAACATATAATTCAAATAGATATAAGGCAATAAGCTGGGGAGGCATTTTTTTCAAGAACAGGTTAAAATTGGACGCATGTGGAAATCAATGTTTTGAAAGAATAGAATCACATTTTATTCAACATGCACATTTACAACACCATGTATATAAACTTAGCACTGATACTGTGCATAATAATGCATAGTTAAACCCCGTTTTACATTGCAGCGCCATGATCCATGCTCACAGTAACGATGATAACGTCACAAACATGCACGAAATCGCTTTTTGGAATTCACTTATACAATATATCACTAGCTATTATGTTGGTTGGGTAAAGATAAGGTTAAAATACTAATCGTGTTAGGGGTTTTATCAGAATACTATTGTAACTCTAGTAATATTTTAGCTAAATAACATTTTATCTTTTCGTTTTTGCGAAAATAGGTTCTCTAGTCCATTTAGATGTCTAGCTCGATAAGAATTTCAATGTTGAAATCTTCGGGGAAAATGTTAAGAGTTTTTATAAATTTTGCTTAAAGCCTCCTTTAAAGGTTATATAAACATTTTATTTGAATGTTTATTTTTCAAGACGGATTTCTTCCTATTATTAAACTTTATCTAATATTAATTATTGTGTACACTTGACAAGTCATCAAGGCGGATTACAATCTCGGCTTGACATGCACTGAGCAAATACTAAATTATGCAGGAAGCTTCTAATGTTCACACACGCACAGATAATTACGTACACATTAAACGCACACAGACTCACACCCCAAAAAACATTAGAGGACGAACGCTGCTGAATACACAATGAAAGTAGGTAAACTCTCCAGGAGAATATTACAAAAATGAGAATTGGATTATTCCTACTAATGACCACTTCACGTGCTCTTCTAAAAAATAATCTTTAAAAACCTTGTTTTACGTTTTTAAAGACTTTTGCCGTCGTATTTCTTTTATGTACAAACTATTGGTAAGATGCTAATAGACAGAAAACCGCCTGATTTGATGGTATAAGTAAGTACCATAACCTATGAACTTTTCTATCATACTAGAAACAGTATGGAGACAGCAACGCGATATGTGAGTGATAGTCTGATTACTTGACATTTACAAAAAGAAATCAAAAACACACACACAACTCTTACCCGGCAGCACCCTCGTAAAATAATAGGTATATTCTAAACAGCACAACACAGTATCCCTCACACGGAGGACGTACAATAATTAGAAGGGAATTAGTAACAAATTATTGCTGGCACAGAGGAGGTATAATGGCACGGCCGGCGGACGGTCTCATTACTGTAGCCGCCCCCAAGCCTGGCTGCCCTGCATTATTCATGCGGACAATATTGCACTCCGCATCTATACTAACACAGCTTTTATCAGATTTACCCTACCTACATACCGTGAAAATTCGTTTGTCAAGCCAAAGGTCACCTTATTGAAATTGAACAGCCCAGGAATGAAAGTCGGAATAGAAGAGAACTTTAAAAAAAACGACAATTTATCAACTTTTAGTGCCTTCTGTGGAATTAAATCCACTACCTCCGAGTTGAGGGCGCAAACCTCGGATATACTCGTAGTTAGGTACTCGTAGCTAAATGAATGTTTCCCCGTATTTTGTAATTTGTACTAAATTGGAAACAAGGGATAGCAATATTTGATTGTAAGTACCGCAACGCTTTGTCATACAACACTAATCAAACGCAAAATTATACAGGGTGTAAAAAAAAGTACTGCGTTACTTTAAACCTCATGTTCTGCTAATGATAACAAACAACTTTCGCAATGTACAAAACATTTAGGCCCGTATTTATAATCAGCTCTCAAGAGCGACAGTGAGTTTGAGTTCGTATCAGAAATGTTATTCCAGTAAAAAATTACCTGTCAAATCCGCACTCAATATTGCTCTCAATCTTGAGATCGCTTTATAAATACGAGCCTTAGATCGAAATAAAATGTTGCCTAGTCCATACAAAATTGCAGATGAGACGAGCATCTTTGTGTGGAAAAGGCAAATTCTTTTTCGATAAAGATTTCGAGCTAAAATTTTTATGCTTTCGGAAAGTTGATTGGTATTATCAGTAGAACATGTAGTTTAAAGTGACGCAGTACTTTTTTTTTACATCCTGTATAAAGATTTTGCAACTAATTGCGGCAGTGATAACATTGTTTGAATTTCCATTCATTTGCGATATAAGTGGTACTCTGTTTTATAACATATTCTATTATTATGACATAATTAATAGGTACAATTTTGATTTGTTTAACAGAGCAGATGGATAATAGCTTTCCATATTGGTGGATTTAATAAAAATTGTGTTGTTTTATTAAAATTTAATTTAAAAAAATACTAGTTAAAAAATACCAGCAGTGGGACAGTTTAGGCTGATATAATAATAATAATAATATGGGTGAATACCTTCAAAAGAAGAGAAAAATAAAGAAATACATAAATAATAATAATAATAATAACTAGTTAAAACATATAGGACCAATAATTAATTGCTTATAGTTTTCAACTTTTTCGAGGTATTTGGATTAAGTATGTGTAGTGCTTACCTTTTTATTTATAAATAGCTGTGCCCCGCGGTGCTACCCGCGGTATATTAGGGTCATATTGGTCATGTCATGTTGGGTTATGATGGGTCATATGGGTCATGGGTCATATGTCATAAAAAGTAGCCTATGTGTTAATCCAGGGTGTCCACTAACTCCATAACAAATTTTATTAAAATCCCTCCAGCCGTTTAGACGTGAAGAAGTAACAAACATACACACACACACACACTCACAAACTTTCGCCTTTATAATATTAGTAGGATAGGATTATAATAGGTATTTATTTTTAAGGAAATCAAATGTCGCAAATTATTCTATTACTTATATCTTATAATAGCCGTTATATGTCCCACTGCTAGGAAAAGGCCTCTCTTACTTAGTTTAAAAAATATTAATGCGATAACAAGGACCCCTCATAATTTCCAGGCATTGTATAACGAAAAGTTTTCATGAATAGGATGCCTTATTAATTAGTTTGACTCTGAAGGCTGTGTTGTAAACCTTCAATTTGTTTGTTTCAGGGGAATTCTCCTCCAAAACCAGAGACGCTACGGAGAAGCCATCAAGAGTTTCGAGAGGGCTATTTACTTCAGGCCTTCAATGGCGCGTAAGTACTAGAGACGTTAATGTAAAGACCGTTTCGATATACTTCGCAACTTTAATTAATAAATTTAATAATGATTTCATCCAATTAATCAAAACGAGTACTGATATACTCAATATCTTACCAACGCCAATTATTTTGGTACTAAAAACTTAAGCTTTAAGGTTCAAAATTGTGAAGTATGCCGAGAATCTAGCTTAAGACTTAACACAAACTTGGGCTACGAATGGACACTGGTCAGATCGAGGTTTGCATAAGTTTTAACACTACAAAAGTTTGTAGCAAACTGCCGGAAGAACTAAAGGAAGCCAGGCAAGAGTGCTTTCTAAAGTCAATATTTGTGGTCAGATGGCGTCGTACTACTGAGTATTTTAAAACTGGGAAAATGGTCGACCAATAAGCGCTTGTTTGACTTCCATTAGCGGTCTGCATCTCTCGTACACTTCTCTATTAATAGTTAAGATGTTAAGTGGCTGTTTGCCATTAAACGAACGGTATACCGCTCGGAATATAAATAAAAATGTTAATAGTAAGAAGTTCCCATTTTATTAGTCTTCTAAACAAAATGAAAAAAATATTTTTTAACTGGACTAGCTTTGAATCGAAGTAAATAGCAAGTTCTAAACTACATTTTTTATAGGTAATAACATGGATGAATATATACGATACGGGTAATAAGATTAGCAACTTTTATAAAAAAAGCATAGGTAATATGAACTGGAATAAAATAAAACACCATAAATAACCTCTAAACTGTTTCTCTTTATTCCCTAATTTTGAATGGATGAGTATATTTTGTTCTTAGAAAGCTACAATATACACTATACTTACTACGCTTTTTAGTATCATGCTATTTAAGGTGAGAGGGTTAAAGAGAGTTGAGGTGCAAGCCTGTTTTTCGTCTCCTCACCTGTTAAGGTAGTTTAAGATAGTTATATGTACTAAATAAAGAGTACCTACGTGTATCTGTACCTTAAAATATCTCAGATAATTATTTTCTTTTAGTGGCATACGTGAACCTAGGTGCTTCATTAATGGCGGACGGCCGACTGGCAGAGGCGGCGAGTGCGTTGCGGGCTGGCTCCCGAGCAGAGGGGGTTCGAGTCCGAGACAGGCGGGAACATGACGCAGCCAGGGTATCAGCGCTGGTGCAGCTAGCTGCCCTGCATTCACAGAGAGGGCATTGGCATAAAGCCCTCACGGCGTATAAGGATGCGTTGCAGATTTTGCCGCATACCAACGCGCCTTTAGTAGGCTGGACGAGACATGTAAGTGTAGACGATGTAATGTGTGTCCAATCAGTGTATACGCAGTGGGTGAACTTGGTTCATTGTTGGCTCTGTGTCGGTTTTTACTGACCTAGACTAACACAAAGGCTAGGTATAGTAAAGTCAAAAACCATTAAAACTTTTAATTTGTTTCTTAGAAATTCACAAAATGTCACTGAGCCTCATTTCCAGATAAGGTTTGAATTAAACTTTCCTGCAAGAAAAACGGTGATACAGATCAGTTCAAAGTATGAGTAAACATTTTCTTGCTTGAAGTGTGTTTGTATAACTCTTAATTTTTATCTCGCCCCGCCAGCGAGTTTAGTTTTCTTATCAAACTTGAACTTAGGTCCGAGTATGATGAAAGTTGTTGGCCGGGCGAAACTGATAAAACCAACAAGAAAGTTAGTGGATTATTTGATTTGTTGTTCGCTGTACGTCTGGTCTACGAGTATGGCTGGGGAGGGGGAGGTAAACAATTGCGTTTTTGTTCTAGAAGTCACAGCCTTTGAATCCCGATTCGGTGGTCATGTGTTCGATTCCCAAGGGGGACACAAAGGTGATGCGGTTATCAATTTATTACATAAGGAGATTTTTGACAGTTGGGAAGTTGCTTATGAAAATGCAGACTGAATCACTGATTTCTGTTTAGAAAATTGACTCCATGCTTTGAATGGTAGGCACGTTAAGGCGTCGGTATCGATCGTTGTTTTTGATTGTGGTCGTTACATACACCATGTCAGAGGCCTCATTAGCTGTTAGGCGGATTAAAAATGTCACCGGGGTTGACCGGGTCTTTCGTCGACTCTCAAACTTACTCGATAGATGATGATAATAATAATGATTTGTTGTTCGCAGAGTGTCTTGTCAATGGCTGGTGAGATATACGTCCAGCTGCAGCAGTGGCCCCAGGCTGAAAACAGTATACTTTCAGCACTGGCCATAGCACCGTATAATGTAGGCACGCACATTACACTAGCGCAAATTCTAGCTAGAAATGTAAGTAAGATAAGAACTATTTTTTTATTGCTAGCATAGTAACCCACATTTACATTTTCATGTATGAGTACTCTTTCAGTATCAACTGTAACAAAGAGAAAACAAATGTCAATAACTTATAACATAACATAACCCACCTAGAAACAAAGTTTATCTCTCCTTCAAATAAATATGACTATACAACTTTGAATGATGAGCGCCATTTTGTTACAGGCAAGTAGAGCTATAGAAGCTGAAATGTGGTTCAAGAAGGCTCTAACGTTAGCACCTAACGACCCCTCAGTGAGGGATCAATTTGGTAAGTAAAGGAGTTTTTATTATGCGTGCGTGTGTGGTTTTATTGCTATGCCGCTCAGTTTTTCGAGTAGGTAATTTATACATACAGAAACAATAGTTACAAAGTGTTTAATAAATTTTAAATGTCAGAATGTTTCTATTTATTACACGTATTTTAATTTTGTAAATAGTTTTGGTTCTTATCTTCAGATTCAGATAGGTATTATATTCTATTAATTTATTTTGTTTAATTAAGCTATCGATTCTGTCAGAGCGCGACTTAACTTAACCTTAATTAAAATTATTGCTATCCCTTTATCTTCTCTCAGGATAGAAAAGACAGGTGCAGAGTTTTTATTAAGATTAAGTGATTTTGTGCGCTGCCGAATTGCCCCCTAAATAGATTTTTGTGCACTTCATAACCGCATAGGTATCGTTATTTGCCATAATATCACTTCTGTAGGTCTGCTGTAAGGAATTTCTTTTTAGAAAAAGCAGCACTTGTGGTATCTTTGTTTCCTATGTATTTGTCGTTTGTACCTATGTACCTGTGTTTAACAAATGGTTAACTTAGTAAATAATGTTTGTACAGGTATGTTTCTAAGATCACAACGGAGGCTACGCGAGTCAGCGGAGCAGTTGGTCGCAGCAGCTCGATTGTCTCCGAAAGATGGCGCTAGGGCGGCGTCTGCGGCGCGTGCGTTGCGTGACGCGCGACGCTGCCGGTCCGCTGAGCGGTGGTACGCCAGGGCTGTGCAGCTTAATCCTGAGGTAAGATTAAGATACTCGTAGTTAGTTGGTTGCAGCAGCTCGAATGTTTCCAAAAGATGGCGCTAGGGCAGCGGCGGTGGCGCGTGCGCTGCGCGACGCGCGACGTGCCATACCTACAGGACTGTGCAAACTTTGGTTCAGACGGCACGATAAATAATTTTCGTGAAATATTTATCCTACCTCGTCTAATAATAATTAATTTAGGCTCGTATTTATAAAGCGATCAATATTAAGTGCGGATTTGACAGGTGATTTTGTACTGGAATTACATTACATTTCTGATACGAACTCAAACTCGCTGTCACTCTTGAGAGCTGATTATAAATACGGGCCAGAACACAAACACAGCGGCTGTATGGTTTACAAAACAGTTTACCTGAGAAGGATCCTAACAAAACGTTGGTTTATTATTGTTATTATTGTCATTAGCTGTTGTTGTTTCGTATCCCTGCCGAACTAGAAAGGCCTTGGGGACTTTCTTGCTAAGTATACAAACTGTCTGGCTGAAAGATCCTTGAACAACCTGAAATCAATACCTATTACTACACAATAATAATTTGATTCAATTTTGTAGGATGATTAAATCATTCAAGGTTTCCGTAATCATTTTAATTGACAAACGGAATTTGTATCTACGGTAATAAAATACGGAGTTTGGTAATATTTTTAGGGTAATTTTGGGTCTCCCATTAGGTACTTATCTATCTATTAATGTTTATAATAGTTATGTCTCAATTATTTTAGCTGATGTGATGATGTCCCATACCTATGTTTATAAACACTTTATATACCTTACATGATAGAGTTCTAAAAGACGGTACCTATGTTTTTGTCTGCAGGATGCAGAATACCACTCAAATCTTGGGGCCATTCTACACCTGAACGGCAAATACGCTGCAGCAGCTACGTCATACCGCCGAGCGTTACAACTCCAGCCCAATGATGACGTCACTATCACCAACCTCAAACGGGTCAGAGCACTAATGAGCCAACACAAAAAATAACATGTAAGATATACATACACATCAGCATAGGTAATATAGAATGTCAATTGCCAAATATATAGGTAGTACTTACAAAGCACCCATATTAATTCTGATTTGGTTGTATCCTGTACTTAGGGACGATTAATCAAACAGTTTTCCAAGTTTAATACAATACATTTTCATGCTAATGACTGACGCTCTAAAAACCGATTTTTATCCTTAATTTTACGTGTAGTGAAGAAAGGCGTGAAAAATTATGAGCGATTGAAATCTTCGATGGGTCACCTATCAAATTCACTAAAAACAGTAAAAACTAAGTACCTACCTACCTATCAGTCACATGCTCAGATTTTCATAAAATAGCAGGTCCAAGGCGCTTTTTCATCGTTGAATTGAATTAATACTTAGACACTTCATGTATATGTGATAACAATGAAGCTGTTGTTTGCACAAAGGAGAAAAATTGTTTCAGCTGAACTGTAAGGAACATTGTATACAAAAAGTGTTCAGCCATTTTCTTTTTTTAATTCGATTAAACATCAATGTGATGGCCGGAAAGATCGTCGCATTATGAGTATAGTATTTTCGTATAGCAGAAGAATTTACAGGTTAATTAATATTTACATAGATAAATGTATATCACGGATATCATTAACGAAGTATAAGTACACGAAACATTCAATTATACCTAATCAAATTAAGCTCAGGCACAATGATGAATTAATATATTATCCATCTGATTATTTATATAATTATTCATATAAACACAGTAAAGTTCATTAAAAATATTTGAAGAGCGTTAAAAAGGGTCTACAAACGACTTTATAGCGTAGTTAGATATTGTAAATAGGTTTTTAAATACTGTAAAGGCGATTTTATACATGTGTAAATAAATCTATTTTAAGTATGTTACCTCCCATTTTATAACATTTCAAAACGATTGGGAAATAAATATTTCTTTGTGTTATGTTTTGTCTTCCATTGTATCAAATTGTTTGCTATCTTTTTAAACTGTTCGAAGGCTAGTGTTTGTGGAACTGTATTATAAAACCGAGAACACTTTACTGGTGTTTAATTTCATTTAAATCGCGAATAATTACTATAATAAGGCCTAAAGTTTAAAAACCTCCTGATCCTGTTATGATCTGTTATTCAAAGTAACAAAAGCGGCCTAGTATCGAAAGTTGAATATTATTTATAGCGCCAATGATATAAGTTTAGATTTCTACAGATTTTGCCAATTTCAGGAATATTTCAGTCAATTAATACATTCCATGATTTCATTATTTCATTGATCTATGGAAACTGTAATGCAGAAAAAACATTCCTGTAACTGGTGTTATTTTCAATGATACATAAAAGAATTGTTTTGCGATATTTGAACGAAACTTGTGATCTTTAATTTTCCTTTAAATAATAAAGTCTGAAACATATCTATTTCATGTTTTTGTAGATATAATACATTGATTGTTAATACATAACGTTAAAAAGAAATATTGTTGTAATTAACACATAATTAAGTATGATTGATCTTGATCTATCTTATAATATCTCTAAATTTTTAAAATATTATTATTTTTTGTCATAATTTTCTCCACCTGTGACAATAAAATATGTAAATTACGCTTTGTAGTAATAGATAAATGCCAAAGAAATTGTTTTTTTTCTTCTTCATTTGTTTTTGTGAATATTATGTACCTACTCTATGTACCTGTGACATTAATTTACTCGGTCTACTAACTATTCTAAACAGATATTAATTTTCCTGGAATACAAACAAACAAACATCGATATACATTATAGTCTGGTTCCATTTCATAAACTGCACTATTATAATAATTAACGTTACATGTGTAATCCAATAACGCTCATGATGCAACCTCTATACCTGAAAAAATAAACCTATATTTCTCAAGTAATTACTTTTATTGAAATGTAATAAAATATTTCATATATTATTAAATGAAATGCTTTAATTCGTTCATTGCATTTAAAGTTTTTTCGATCAATTTATAAGCATGCTAGGTAAACAATTGAGGAATTGTAACCATTATTGTTTTATAATAACGATTAAAATGTAAATATAATATTTACGGCGTTAATGCAAGTGAAACTGCAAATTCCCAAAGTGATATTATATGTTGGTAATTTTGTAAATAAAAGCTTCAATATTTTACTCTGATTTTAATTATTTCCGCTACCTTTTTCCGGAAGGAAATAAAATTGGATAGGGGCAAAATAACCCGGCAATGTGGTAGAGAGTTACGAGTTATACTAGGAAAGCGCTTATCCGCCTGAATTAGGCCAGGCGTGGCGAGTTAACGGCCTAAACACTCCCCAACTAAATGGGATATTAGAAACATCGTTAAACTATTCTCATTCGATCTTGTGGCGTAGTTAAGTGAAAATGGTTTTTATAGGGTTTGCTAATGTTAAAAGGGATTACAGGAAAAGAAATGATTGTAGCTTTTTGTGGCCTTAGATGTGCAGTAAGAGGCGACACGTCAAATAACGTGGAAAAAAGGCACTTAGCCCACACATCCCGCCTCCTCGCCTGGAGTCGCAGCCCCTCGAGTAATTTCCCTCTAAGACATTATTTTCCATGCTTCACGCTCACCCTAACGCCATTTGCTTTATCTTTTGCTTCCTTTTGCATTTTGTTCCCGCTCGTGTGTTTTGTAGCTCGACGACGTTTTGCTTAATCCAGAGAAGGTATTTTGTTTTCTATTCCGTTTTATTTTCCAACAGATATCTACGCCGCGCCGTGAATTTTACTAGCACAAAGGAATAGAGAATCGTTGAGACAAAAATGGTAAGGAAATAACGAAATATCTCATTATATTTAAAAATATTTTTCGATCTTTCCGTGAAACATTTTAATGATGTGAAACCTCGTTATTTCTTTTGAAAAAGCCAAGTCGTTTGTCCTGATACTAAATATTAATTGGATGAAAATTCAAGAGATTTTATATTGGTATTTTGTGTAGGTACTTTTGAATACTTATTATCGTAAGGAAAAACGAGAAGTTTTGAACATGGTTAGTTGTAACGTAAGTATAAAATGGTAAAGAAACTATTTTTTGTCAAAGTTATGTGACCATTGAGTGTTGACAGCAGTTTGACGCTTTGCTGTGTCATTTTCTATAGTCATATAAGAACATAATATAAAAAAAAAATGAATTCATGCATAAAAATTAAAGCTCACCAACTTACGTAAAACAAAAACCAAGAGCTGCTCAAAATGCAACAAGTCCAGTCCATGTCGCCCGGAATTTACAATCAAAAGAAACGAAGGCTCGACGGGCGTTCGGTGTGTCACAGATCATTAATATTAATCGGAGGTAGGAACCAGCAGCGTGCCAAGCCAGCCCACCAGCCGGGGCGACGGCCACTGCGCCCACTTCATGCATAATATCTCCCAACTCTGTCCTCAACAAATTTTAATTGCAAGAGTTGTTTAACATTGCAACTTTGTTTGAATCCTGACAAGCCCACACTCAGTCCGGAAATACAAAAAAAATCTCTTTAGAGCTTTTTTACGGTGTGAAGCTTTAGTAATTGCTTTTGGTTTGTGTGGTTGAGATGCTAATTTGTTCGCAAAATTGGCAGGAAAAAATACGAATTCTCTTTTGTTAAATATGTGAGAAAAAAAGGTACGTAAGCACACAATTAAAAAGTAATTAAACGATGTCTTCCAGATAACCTTCGTGAGGATTTTAATGCATTATATAAGAGCATGGAGTAATAAAATATACTTACGTAAGAGCAATAAAAAAACTAGGTAAATTATGGCCACGATTCGATGGAAACATGATTTAAAAAAATAGGTATCTGTTATTTTCTGCCATGAGCGAACAGAAAAGGACGGCACTACGGACGAATGTATTATACCCAATCCTGTCAAATCAATATGGATAATACTTAAGTCGTGGTGTATCGATCAAAGTCCTTTGAAATTTCTGGACGAATTTTAAATGACAGGATCAAAATTATTTCGCCTATAGTGTCGTCCCTTTCTTTTCACTCAAGACAGAAAATGACAGGTAAGTAAGGGTTTATTAATGTGTGTTTGTTTTAGAATAGGCACCTATATCTGTTAATTGTAGTTACATCCTAATTATAGTTTCTGTTTTATTCTCTTGGTGGTAAATACTTTTTATTACCTTTCATTGATGAAACTTGCCCACCACAATTCTCATAAAAGCCGTTGTTCGAATGACCTCATCTCGTTAACTCTAACGGAAGGGAAGCGGAAACGGATGAGGTGGTAATAATATTTAATGACTTTTTAATTATGAACAGGCTTTTTCTTAGTGCTTTCTTGTGTACAATTTTATCATTAAGTGATGAAGAAAATTGTAGATCGTACAAATATATCTGCCACAAAATGGTTTAGGTTGAATTAATTTATGTCAGTATATACAGGGTGAAATTGAAATCATTCGACAAACTTTGAGGGTGAGTTCAGTTCATGAAACTGAACAACTTTCCCCAAAGACGTCAGACTTAAAAAAAAAAATTCGACCACCCATACAAACGGCCCCGTCAGCTGACTGATTTCACTATGAAAGACCAAAATTTTTTTTTCGTCTGATGGCCTATGTTTCATAGGAAAAGTTGTTCAGTATCGTGGCCTGAACTCACCCTCAAAATTTGTCGAATGATTTCAATTTCACCAGGTAGTTTCTTAATACCACTAATCCAAATAGGTAATTGATTTGAGAATGATGTAATTACCTAAGACCTATTTCAATTCAATTACTCAGTAGTCTGCACTTTCATAGACTAGATTTTCCTATAAGAAGCGACAGGAATCAAAAACTGAAGTCAGAACCAACAGTCGAGCCACCCAGAAGAAACATCGTTCACTTTTACTTTTTTGAAGAGATTAAGTAAATATATTCAGAGACATAAATACGAGATATTGAAAGAAATAGAAGGATTATTGTTAGCCCGAATATAGTTTTATTTTCCAAGTTTATCCTACCAAGAATTTCCAATAAAACATATTACGCCTCACGAGGATGTTCCCGTGTTTGGATTTTATTTCTAGCAAAAGCACCACTTACTTCTCGTTTTCATATTACCTACGTGACATATTGCCTCGTACCTAATGCCGTGATCGTGTACGGTTTATTGTTCACCTGAGTACCCACTGACTCGTATCAAAGCTTGAGAGTATCATCTTTCACGCCCTTTGGGCAAAATCATAAACAAAGTGGGTTTTCGTGGAAAAAGATACTCTTTTGTCTTGAATTTTCCTTGTTCCGTTTAAAACACTATATAATTATTAAAAAATTTAACTTGGCTGTGCCTAATTTAATAATGCAGCCGTTTTCTGGATTTTTAAATTTTTTCAGCACCCAAATTGCATCGTAATCTTTAGATTTAGACACTGTTTTTAAAGTGCATCAGTCAAACATAGAAATACATTTCATGTTCTTTACTTTTTCATCTCATTAAGAATTTGCAAATAAAAATAGTGAAACTCATTACCTAAGGAATATAAAATTCTATCGTAAAACTAGTCTGAAATGTAATATTTACCAGATAGAAATCTCTTTGAGTTTTTTTCCACTGCGTTCAGTTCAGATAGATTCCTCCCCCAACATTTCCTTTAATATTTTCCTGTAGTACCTACTATCGGATAATCTGTTTTGCGATATGTTATTAGACGTGTCTGAATCTGTGAAATATCTCCACCACACAGCCCCGCGTCGCTAAAGCCCCGAGCTTATTAAAATCCGACGCAAAAAAGTTGGCTGTTGCCTGCACCGCGATCCCCTATGAGCTACAGACATACCTAATCTGGTATCTTGGCGTAACAAGTTTTCTAAAAGATATTAGAAAACAAGCTCTGCGAGGAAGAAATAAAACAGCGAAGTGGTTGGTGGGAAATGTGATTATGGAAGTGCAAGATAAAAGTGAACTTGAATTGTTTACGAGAAGGTGCTTGTTTGATGTTATTGGAAGTTGTTAGTTGGAATTTTTAATTGGTTCTTCATTTTTTACGTCAATTATTCACAATTATTGACGTAGGTAGATATTTGAAGGACCATAATTCACATTATTATTAATAAAATGTTTCCAATCGATGTTATGTGAGATCCAATGTACCTATAGCATAGAAATAATATTAAAATTTGGAACCAAATATGACGTCCAATAATATTTAATATTGGAATATCCATCGTATTAAAATATTTCTGACACCTACAATGTCACCTTGTAAATTATAATCTAGCGGTGAATTCACCTGAAACTCGGATAATAACATTCGAGGCATTCGGTATTCAAAGGACAGCGGCGTCTGAGTAATCTTGTCAAACTATTTATTATTACATTACTGAACGATTGCGTCTGGAGACGTTAATATAGTCACGCATTTATCCTTTACAGGGTAGGCAGGGCGTAACGTGCGCGAATTAGGCGATATCACCACGTCTGACAAATATTGAGGGCATCCTCAGATTGAAATTTATATCGTTATTAGTGACAGTTACGTTTCGCGACAACCTGAAGTAATTCTCCATTTTCTAATCCATAAGATCACAATTTATACTTAATATTTCGAACTTTCTAAAAGTGACCACATTTAAAATACTGCATGTATTTTACTTCGGTTTGTATAAGTAAATTATTAGTAAATAATTTTAAAATGACTGAATGGTTTGAGACTTAAATTTTAATCAGCCAAAATTATAATAGGTATTTCGTAACAATACCATTATAATTCTATTTTAACTATACTTACAAGTAATTGTGAGAACGTAGAAGTGTAGTATAGGTATGTGTAACGTACTTAACTACAATATTAAATTCACATTCTGAGGGTTATACACTGATGAGCAAGAGTTTCGGATAACAGGAATACTATACGCTACACATCCAAAATTGTCTGAAGCCGCATCGGACGTTGCAAACATTATTTGGTATAATACCGTAGTGGTTGTCTTTTGTTTTTGCATTTGATTATTAAAGGTATTTAAAAATAAAAATGACTGCTTTTCAATTATACAAAATACGGGGTGTAAGGGACAGCGTCCCGCAAACTGATAGGGGTTGCTCAGACAACCAAACTGAACAACTATCACCTATCACAAAATTGCTTTTTCATACAAAGTGACCGCCTCGATCCGACAATTTGTATGGAAAAGAATTTTTTTTTTTCATTTCCTGAAAAGAAATCCTGGTGATAGTTGTTCAGTTTCGTTGACTGAGCAACCCCTATAAGTTTGCGGGACGCTGTCCCTTACACCCGGTATAGTACCTACTAGTGATTAGAGATCCGATGTCACTTATTTTTTACGACAGATAATATTTTGGTGGAACGATTTCATAGTCTAATTATTATACTTCGATACTGTTATGTTCTTTTTTATTCTCCTGTCTATGTGCAATAAATAATAATTGTATAGTAATGTAGTCGGTTAGAGCTTTAGCACCACGGAGCATCTAGATTACAAGTTCAAATCCAGAAAGTTTTATAGAAAAGTACCTAGATAATTTAATAATTACTCTCTGAAGTTTGAAAGGACAAAGATGAGTAAGTACCTACTAAAATTGAAGTAATTACGATAATTCTGCAAAACCACCAGACATTTTATCGCAAATGTTAAACCGCCCATTTAAAATTTGGAAATTCATTCTTCCAAATGAAAATCTCGAAAGGGGTGATGAGAAACTTTGGCACTACTTCGGTAATTGCTCGAAAAGTTGGAAATGGAACGGCCTTCGGGTGAACTCCTCAAATGACGCAGCTGATATAAAGCGGTATCGCATTCTTAAACACTTCAACTGCCTTGGAAGTTATTTTTTTTAATATATATTTATATATACTCATATAACCTTTAATTAGCTATATCAATGTTACTAATTGCAAAAACTTTACACACTGGCTAGAATTCGGATAAGTAGCAGCTTTCGGTGTTATTTTCTTGTCTTGGACTTTGTTAAATAAATCAAATGTTATTCTACGCCTTTTGAAAGGCTAATTCTAACTGAGAAGAAGAAATATACAAGTATATTTTAAAAAGTTCCTATTTACCGTCCAATTACGCTGATGCGGTTGTTGAAGCTACGGTATGGCCAAGGTCTGAAGAAAAGTAATAAAAAAAATAACACCAACTGTCTCATTTTGGTAAATGTCACTGTCAGGTAAACGGGCAGATAAATGTAATAAGAATATTATTTAACTTGTTAGTCCTATGATAAAAAAGCTGACACAAGATTTCTGCAGTTGAAATAAACATGTTTTTCTTAATATAAATAAAAGTCCCAACAATTTTAAATAGTTTTTTTTTATATATTCAGACGAAACTAGCAAATCAGCTAGCATTATAAAGCTATAATTTGTATTTGATACCAAAATTCTTGCTACTATTTTCGTATTTTTTCGTAGCGTTCGAAGTAATAGTACAAGAACTTACAAGAACTTTGACATTCTTATAATAAGTAGGTTTAAAAGCGATGATGATGAATCTAGAATTTCAGCTTGAGTCTTAACATTGATATACATTTAAAAAGTAACTAGAGGTATAAGTACCTATAAAATATTGTCGAAAAAAAAAAACTTTCTTAATAATATAGTCGAACATCTGTTCTGTTTTTTGACTTGGTAAATTTAGACCGTGTTCCTTGCGGTAAGATGTTCAGTTTCATCACTAAGATCATCCTCCATTCGATTGGAAAAAAAATATTGAAGCATGTATGGTATAAAACTCTATCCTCAATTTACAACGTTGAATTAAAAGCGTATTTGTTAGGAGAATGCAAATCCGCAAACGCAGCCAAGTTTATTTTGGCACTAATTTACTAAGCTGTTAATTACTTAAGTTTGTTTAGGCAATTTGTTTAGTGTTTCTTTGATAAACTGCTTTACCTAGTTTAAATTAAATGTGTCTTATTTGCATTTTTGTTCCACATTATTTACGCTTCATTTAAACTGAGTGCTGGATTTATCGCCCTAGGTGTTAAACATTTAATAAGATGAAGTGATTCTTTGTTTACCTTTTTTCTTCGACAGTTGAACATTCTTGAGTTCTTTTTATCACTTTGCAAGCTTAATTAATAATGATGATATAATTAATAATGAAGAATTAATAATGAAGAATTCCTTCATTTTTGAAATTTTTAATGTGTTTATTTTTACCCTTTTATTGATCCTTTAACTACTTTACGGATTCGACTGCTTTTAAAAGACAAGCTTAGCAGTAATTAGTATGTATATAATATTTTCCTAATCATTAAGCCTATTTTGTTTCTTTATTATGTTTGTGCGGTTTAATCGTTTAGTAATCAATCAAAATAGCAAATAATTTAAAATTTTCGTTGCATTATACCTTATACACAATACCTACTAGGTTATGTAGGTTATATAACCATACTTTCGTAATTTGAAACAAGTTTCTCACGAGACTCGTCCAGCTCATCAAATTTTCAAGCTATCTCAAAAGCATCCGGCCATTCGTCCAAGTGGAATCAGCTATCGAAACACGCAAGTTGACCGAAAACATCATCTAGCTTTATCGAGCATGGAAAGCTGCTACTGGCTTCGGACGCATGCTGCATATTTTAGGGCTGCACCGCGCTGCTTGCTGCAAATTTTAGCAGGCGGTTAGGGTTGATAGGAATCATGAATTTAATATTTCTAGTCGATGATATTTAGGCTCTCGTAATCAGTCTTTTTTATACTAAAGTAAATTGTTTAAAAACATGAAAATAAAGAGGTTTGA
Organism: Scrobipalpa atriplicella; assembly: GCA_029255725.1. Taxonomy (NCBI): domain Eukaryota; kingdom Metazoa; phylum Arthropoda; class Insecta; order Lepidoptera; family Gelechiidae; genus Scrobipalpa; species Scrobipalpa atriplicella. The sequence continues at coordinate 72,990 of JARACY010000010.1, forward strand.
ATCCAGACGATGATACCTTGTAGATTATTTATCGCCACATAAAGTAGAGTATTTTATTCTGTGGCATACATAACTAGTTATATGGTTATCATCATCAGCCACAACAGTCCACTCTGGACATGGGCCTCCCCAAAATTGGGGGTATATGCCATACTCACCACGCTTGGCAGGCGGGTTGGTGAGCGCAGTAGAAGTTTTCCTTTCACAGGGAACGCTGCTGCCCATTCCCTGGATTTATTCGTTAGTCGCCTTTTACGACAACCGCAGGAAGTTATGGGGTGATGCTATTCTTCTAACCACACGGGCAGTTATATGGTTATATCTACTTCTAAAAGCCAAGGAACATGAATGAAATTGAATTGAACACGTCCAACAGCTGTCAGTTAGATTGTTTGACATAGATCGCCCACCTAACGTCCAACGTTGATTGTTATGTTATGAATATGATCTTATTGGTATCCATTGAGCAGTGGTTGAATATAGAAGTTACAGTTTGATTTATAGGTATCATTCATTTTAGATTACCTAAATCCAAATGATTAAATATAAAGTTAGTGAATCATTATTTTTATGATCTATCATTATTTCTATAATTTCTTATCATTATTTCTATAACCAGTCGTTCACACATACCGTAAGGGACAGCTTAACGCTGATAGGGGTTGCTCAGTCAACGAAACTGAATATCCATCAGGAAATTCTTTCAGTAAATTTTTTTTTTTTTCTAGTTACCCCTATCAATTTGGCGATGACGTAGGCTAATTAATAAGATAAGATAAGATATCAGTTTGCATTATGTTGTCCTTTACACGCAGTACATTTTTGGGAAAATCCCAGTTGCGCTCACTCAAGCCAGGCCGAGTCGAGGGACGCAAGTGCACTGTCATGTGTCAAACTGACTGTCCGATTGTTAAATGGATTGTCCAGAGTCGATACATCCGCCGGGAGCGCGTTACATACTCATACGTTATAATGGTCACGCCTGTATTCCTTACGGGGTAGGCAGGTTAACGATCGAATAGAGGGGAGATTTCACCACGTCTGACAAGGTTTAGGTGTCATTATAAAGTAGGTACTAAGCATGTACCTATTGCCTTACTGATAGATTGTCAGCCCATCGCCTAAATTGCAAATGACATCTACAGCATTCCCGGACAGAGAAGCAACTGGAAAACTATGTTCTTTTACTTAAAATGCAGCATGGAAGTAATTCAAATGATTAGCTTGGCTATTTTTAGGCTCATCTCAGTTGCTCCAATCTCTAGTTGCGCTCAAGCCAGGCCGAGTCGAGGGACGCAAGTGCACTGCTGTCATGTGTCAAACTGACTGTCCGATTGTTAAATGGAGTGTCCAGAGTCGATACATCCGCCGGGAGCACGTTAATTCCGTATTAGTCCGGTGATATAGGGTGATTGAACGATTAGACTGTCTGTTTGTATTAAATATTCGGATCGGGAAATGATTTCAATAATATTAGATTCTGTTTAACATGTTTCATCTCAGTAGTATGACATTTACAATTCAGTAAAGTTACACAATATACCTAATAATATGATTGATGAGCATTCTTCTTCTTAGCGAGTGGATTTTCGAGTCGAACAACGACCCGATAAACCCTGGTGTCAGAGTTTTCAAACCGCCTAGTAGCACAGCTATAGGCCTCTGACATGGTTTCAGTATCGACCACTATCAAAGACAGCGACCGGGACCGACGGCTTAACGTGCCCTCCGAAGCACGGAATCTTTTTTCTTTTCGGACAATCAGGTGATTCAGCCTGCAATGTCCTAACCAAACTGGGGAAAACCTCACAAAGTGATAAATTGACAAATATCAACTTTGTGTTCCCCCCCTGGGAATCGAACCCAGGACCTCCGGATCGTAAGCCCACAGCTTAGACCACTAGACCACAGAGGCAGTTGATGAGCATTGATCATACACTATGGACAAAGTTTTTTGCTCTAATTACAACAATAAATTAATATGGTTTGGTTCTGCTTACACTAGCTTTCCGGCCCGGAGTTTCCAACGAAACTAAAATTAATTTCCCGACCAAAGAGAGATATTATTCGTGATAATAGGTAACCTACGTGTATACCTACTAATTATTATTATTTCATCCATATCCAGCGTTTCAACGTGAAAGAACAAGAATAAACATCAACAAAAACTAACTATAAGTAAGCTAAGTAAGTATTAGTATTTTTTTTAAAGTATTCGTTTGTTATAGAAATTCTAGCAACAAAAACCCCAAGGCTATATTTACCGGAACAAAGTAGAAAGCCGCTCCTATTTACGCACATCCGCTCCTTCTATTTATGAAGAGAAAAGATTTTGTTAATTAGATGCCGAGGCGCAGATAACTCGCTTACGGCCAAATCGTCAGGCTTGCGTGACTACGGCACGATTTATGACTTAATAGCAGCGCAGTCTCGCGTTAAGTAGGCCTTAGATAAGGCGCTTCTAAGTGATTGTCGGTGCTCACAACAATCGTAATTGCTCCAAACTACTATCTGCGGCGTTCGCACGCGATCTCTTTCATCGCCCAACTTGAATTGTGTTAATTGCTTCGAAATTGTATTTCACTGATAATTACTAGGGTTGGGCAACGTGCTTGGTGGTCTATGTGTTTTATTTATGGAGCGATCGAAATCACGCCTATCTAGGCTATTGATGCATTTTACAGCAAATATAGGATAATAAGAGGCTGGTACCACTTACCGCGTGTAGGCTTTCCGGAAACTGAACAACTATCACCCAGGTAATTGTGTCCGGAAATGAAGAAAAAATAATACTACCCAATAAAAAATTACCACATCAATCAATCATACAATTCGTATGAACGAACAGTTATTATTTTTTATCATTTCCTTGATTGAATTTCTTTGTGAAAGATGTCCAGTTTTGTTGTCTGAGCAACCCCTTTCACTCCGTACTTATCTTATGCTTCGGATTAAAGGAAATTACTACTTTTTTACACCCTAAATATATCTTTCCATATTAAAAGAGAAGCTCCACTCCACACGCCATGAGGTTACGTTACACAAAGTTGTTCTTTCGGTGCTTGGTCAAGTTATTAATCACCAAGTTATAATTCTGGTGAAGATTCTCTTGCAGAGTGCGGTGGCCCCGGGCGATTCCCGGGCGGCCGAGGCGACGCAAGGAGCTTTGATTCCGGCGCTCAATTTCAGTCTTGGCCAAAGTTTGTACAAGTTTAGTGCATGCTTGTATAGTAGGTACTAGCACGTATGAATGAATAGGTATAATACATAGATTATGAAAATGTTGGTAACTAAAAGGAAATAAGTACAACACGGTGCGATGTATTGAAAACGTGAAGATTTGATTCATAAGTACGTAGTTTTTTCATTGATTGATTGACTCCTGATAAAATTAATTTATTTGGCACTTCAGTAAAATCGCCTGTCCAGTGACTTGTTGAAAAAAAAAATAGATACTTATTAACTTTCATCAAAGAAATATCACTAATAAATTTCACACATATCTAGATAGCAAGAAAGAATATTTATTTTAATGTAAAAACAGAATAAACGCTGCATATAATTTTACCCAATTAATCTCTGACAAGGTTGTGGAATTAAAAAAATAATAATGCTATTTATTTCCTTTTAATTTTAATATAACTTTATTTTAACTTGCCAACCGGAAACTGAAAAATATGGAACTTGACAAATAATACACCTGAGAGGAAAACTCATAAATTATAATTTCTATAACCGACCAAAAAGTGAGCCAGCAAATTCAATTACCATTTTTTTAACTTTCCGAAAAGTTTGAACAAGAAGTTGAATGAGAACTCCCTCATGATTTTTACTTGAAAAATTTTTTCTTTAGAAATCTCCTTATTCTAAATTACACTTATCCGAGAGTGGGTTTAATGCAGTGTAAATTATTTTAAATCAATTACTAAGTAAGAAAGTCATTTAAAATTTTCTAGATTAATTAAATACTAAATATTGCTGAATTTATAAAATATTGTGCTCAATCCCTGCATGGATTTTTTCAAGTACCTTTTAAATTAATAATAACGAATGTTTGTTCAAATTAATAAAAGCTTTCAATTCTGTAAAACTTTACTATGCTTATCTTAATCTAAAATTGTTATTACGTTATTGAAGTGCTATTGACCTGAAACTTTTTCAAAGAAGTCTATTTGTGGACAACTTTCAATAAAACTCTTCATTTAAGTTTTTGTTTATGATTTCATTTAAGTTTTTCAAGATTGAAATCTAAAAAAAAACTATTTAACCTACAATACTTAGGCCCGTATTTATAAACAGCACTCAAGAGTGACAGCTAGTTTGAGTTCGTATCAGAAATGTCATTTTAGTACAAAACGGCCTGTCAAACCCATACTTAATATTGCTCTCAATCTTGAGATCGCTTTATAAATACGAGTCTTAGGTACCATTACGTTTAGCTGATAGATTTTGTAATCGCATGAAAGGGCTTTTATACGGAGTGTTAATGGGCGCTTTTCCACTAGACGTCACGTCAACGGCAACGGCGACGGCACGGCGAGATCACGTGACAATATCTATGGGATTCGATGACATGCCGTGACGGTGCCGTGCCGTCAAGTGGAAAAGCGTGTCATATAATTTCATTGATTTTCATACATTATCTCACCTACGATATCGTCGACGGTACCGTGCCGTTGCCGTTGCCGTTGACGTGCCGTCTAGTGGAAAAGCGCCCATGACTATAATATTTTAGGCTGTGAATCTGCCCATGATACTGATTAACTTTCCCCAAGGAACATAGGTCAAAATATGAGAAAAAAAATTGGCCCTCCCATACAAATGGTGTCAGCGGCTCGAGTCAATTTGTATGGGAGGGCCATTTCTTTTCATATTTCGACTTATGTTCCTTGGGGAAAGTTGATCAGTATCATGGGACGTATCACACCCTAAAATATGGTCACCTATTTTCTTAACAACATAATATATATTTCTAATTTTTTAAATAATTTTTTATACAGCATTATATACGGCATATCTTTTAAAAGTATCTTTTTCATTTTACACTCCGCGTTATAAATTCATGCTTCAAGTAGAGTAGGATACAATTTAGCGGGTCCAATTAGCGGGAGCATAGAGCTGGCAGCACTTTTCTGTTCTTATTTCTTACTTTCTTCGGGATGAACAATTGTGTGCAAATTAGCAGTGACAACCCACGGCTGGGGACCGCGTCTGTTAATACACACTGCCTCTAAAAACGGCGAGCATTGATTTGCCGAACCGTAGAGTTTGTAGCATTTTTCTATTCGATTTTCCTGGTTAATTGATATGATGACACAAGCCAGGGCTGGAGACAGTATCTGTGATATACACACTGCCTCAAGAAATGACAAGCATCAATTTGTGTAGCACTTTTCTCGTTTCTTTTCTTGGTTAAATCGATATTATGTCACAAGCCAGGACTAGTGTGTGTCTGTGTCAGTGATGTACACACTGACTCTAAAAACGATGAGCATGAATTACCAGGATCGTAGAGTAAGTAGCATTGTTTAAATTTTAATCTTGATTAAATCAATATGAAGGAACAAACCATGGCTGGAAACCGTGTCTGTGATATACACGAGCATCAATTTGTGTACCACTTTTAGATCTAGATGATGTAACAAGCCAGGCTATCCGTGTCTGTGACATACAAACTGAACGTTTAGGTTAAAACTAAACGTAAAAATTAGCAATACCTAGAGTAAGCAGTACCAGTATGTATCTATTTTTACTTTCCTTGGGACATTATAATTATTATTTTGTGCAAACTTAGTGCAAAGGACAATGGGCAAAAGTGGTTCAAGACAAGACTTGTAGGAAATGAAAATAAATACTTGACATATGATTCGGGATAAGTATTATCAAAATCCGTCCCGGGTTTTTTTTTATGGTCACTTTAGCATTGCTATTTTCATTGGGACGGATTTTGATAATACTTGTCCCGAATCATATGCCAAGTATTTACATTCATTTCCTAGAAGTCTTATCATTATCAGTGTAGCGTCTTGGACCAAGTTCCATACATTTTTGTCCATTGTCTTTTGCAGTGACTACCCAAGATATAATGCCAAAATTCTTTAGGATTGATTGTGGGCTTAAAATAATAACTTTAGCAAAATTTGTTTTATTCTATCATTCTATTGCGAGTTATTTTTAATGAAGTACAAGTTGTGAACATTACTCATTCATTTAAGAATCTTAATTACAAAAGTTAATTAGTTTTAACATTGTTCAAAGTTCATTGCAGCAGTGTGTATTCTGAATATTAATCGCCCCAGCAAATAGTTCAGACCTTCATAATGAACTTATATTTTACTCTCGCCACGCTTTTCAATTATAATTTCAGCGAGTAATGTTCCCTTGGAAATGAACTTTTTCTTCATCATGTGGAACCCGGGACCCCTTTAGTTTAGTTCACTGCATTAATTTTGTTAGCAAGGCTTTTAATATTATTACATAAACAATTATTTCAGCAGCGTTGTTGTTTGCTTGGCCCGTAGCGCTGTAAAAACAGACTCTATAAAACCGGGATGGTGAACACAGGATATATATGACCTAGGTATATAATATGAAACAAAGATAGGTGTACCATTTGTCTAGTTGTAAATATAGATATATTTTACCACATTCTATGAACTTTACTAGTTCACATCCTAACCATAAATAATTCCCAAGTGAACGTACTTTTATTATTTTACCGATATACATATTATTAACTTTTCTTGTGTGCTTGCCAAATCTAAGAATATGCAAAAAAAACACTTGGTATGTTCCGTCATGCCGAGCAATTCAATTTGAACGAGTACCCCCTCGGCAATCGGTCCTAAAACAACATTTTTCCAAAGATATTGCCATCTGAACCGAATGAACATTCAATCCGATATACAACGCTATACACTGCGCACTTTCATGCATATTTCTGAGAATCTTCCATGACAAAAGTCAGTTATAAAACGAACAAACTTCTACGTTTCTATGGATTTCAGCAATTTTTCATCTGGTAATCAATTCTTCTTCTGTCGTGTGGGTTTCAAGTCAGGTTGTCGGTTGTAATCAAAATTGATAGCGATGTGAATTATTAACGATCCATTATTAAAATTAATAAAAAGTATTGAACGCTGGGGAGCGCTGTTCATTTTATCATAATATGATATCGTGAATGTTTAATCTATTAAGCAATAAATTAATGGTCGTGGCATTTTGTTTACACTTTATATAATAATATATCTTCTTATAATGAAAATTGAGTACAACATTTCTGCGTAACGAAGGCGGCGGAATCTTCCGTGGTTGAACCTTCGATTTGACGGGGTTTCTTATTCAATGTGCTAAATGCTAAATGACTGTTAAAGGTAATGCAAAAAGCATTGACAGTGTGTTGAACGGAACCGTTGACGCCGAAAGTTCCGCAGGTGTGTTGCTGCGCTAAGGCTGTTTAAGATGCAGTCAATGTAAAAGAGTGATTTTAACATGGATATGATTATGATTTTTTTATATTAGGTATACGTATATTGAAGTACGGAATGTACGGATTCATCAAAGGTGACTTAGGCTCGTATTTATAAAGCGATCTCAAGATTGAGAGCAATATTAAGTTTGGATTTGACAGGTCGTTTTGTACTGAAATGACATTTCTGATACAAACTCAAATTCGCTGTCACTATTGAGAGCTGATTATAAATACGACCCTTAAGAAGCTTTGAGAGTGTAGGTAAGTACTGATGTAATACTTTCCGAAAGAATCATCCGTAGGTATGTTTTACTCACAAATAAAAATATCTTAAAACAAAAATATTTCCATAAACACAGTTGTAATTTCCAAAACAAATTTGAAATTATGCAAATTATTCTTTTACACTAGGGCATTGTCAACAAGGGTGACAGTGTAGAGGAAGGGCCGGCACAAAAGCGGTGTTAATTTGACTCTCGCAGCGTGACGTCATTGTCCTCAAATTAGTATTCTCAGTGGAAGACGCTACAAAGGAAATGGTGGTATAAATTAATATGGTCTCGCAAACAGGAGCACGTGATGTTATTCCGGCCTTTGAGCGAATTATGCTAAGTGCAAAACTGTTATTGTATAGTAACTTCGTTAAAAGTTGGGTTAAATAATCACTATAATTACAATATATATAAATAGTAGTTCGCTCTTTCTTAAAAAAACCTAAAGCTTTGTGAAAAGTGACATTTGCCTCACGAATAAATAAATAAAGCCTTGTCAGAGATGGCGAAAACATACTATTGGTTGTTTACTCTCTTCCTTCACCTTAAGATATACAGGCGCAATTAAATGTACTTAATGTCTGTAAAAACATCCTACACCACGTAATTTTTTTTTTTTAATTGGGCACCTAGTTATAGCATAGTACAAGGTGTACCAACCAACATACAGCCGAGTGTTACTGTCAAGAATCGCGTGTTCGATGGGTGTGGTGTTTCCCTGAACGAAGTGTGTAATCGGAAAGAATGATAAAGCAGACGTAACGACCTCGCATGGATTGCCTTGTGTACATACAACTAGATAAGTGTAATGATACCCTTGCTTTCGGTAGCGTTACGTAAATTTTACGTGTTTTACGAGGAAGCCTGTGAATTAGGGTAATTGGTTGTGGGTGTAATTTATACACTTATTTAGAGGTATATATATCTACATATAAAACACTACCTACCTACATGAAATCAGATTGAAGATTGTTAAAAGCATTTTAAATAGAATCGCCGAAATGACGCGTAGGTAGTTTATGTTAGTTAGGGTAGAGTTACGTTAATCAATTTTTCATCGTAATATTTCTGATAGTTTAAGTAGGCATGTTGTAATTTTCGATAAAAATAAAAATAGGTACTGTTTTATCAAATATTATCAAACAACTTTGATCAAATATTTAACAACATCACTACTAATAGTACGCCAAAGACCGAGTATAATGAAAGTAATCGAGATTTCTCTGTAAAAATTCTATAAGTACCTACCTTAACTTGTTAAGAAACAGCTCTTTCGTTTAGAATTCTTCGAAAATTACATTTCGAACTTTTAACTGACCATAACTTCGTAAGTAATTATTCTTCAAGGGTCATAGAACTAAAATTGAAATAAACTCCTTAGAAACTCTATTCAAAGTTATTACTTAGTTTTAATGCTAAGTACCAGCCAAGTTTACAAGTAGGTGCATAACAACGTTAATTGCTACAATTTTCTTGACTTTAGTACAAATTGAATTGAAATTGAACTATACATTACAGCTTGATAATTATTTTAATATTAATTTTTTTCATCTACCTATTTAATGTTTGTAAGTAAAAATTACAAAAGTTATATTACGGTATAAATTGACTAGAGTCAACGAGCAAGCTCACCTTGGATGGATGACTTGGACATCATATACCGGGTGTAAGGGACAGCGTCCCGCAAACTGATAGGGGTTGCTCAGTCAACGATACTGAACAACTATCACCAGGTTTTTTTTTCAGGAAACGAAAAAAAATATTTGCTTTTCCATACAAATTTTCTGATCGAGGTGATCATTTTGTATGGAAAAGCAAAATTTTTTAATATTAAGGAGAAACGAGAATTGCTCAGTAGGTAGGTACCTGTGGTCAGGTCGCAACTAGGTTGACCCTTTACTAATCCTATTGCGATATTTTTCTTGAATTTAATTCCCAGTGAAGCTTTTAATGCTATACAGGGTGAAAAAAAAACTGCGTTCCTTTAAACCACATGTTCTACTGATGATACCAAGTAACTTTCCCAAAGCACAATTGTAGGTCAAAAAAATATTTTGCTTTTCCATACAAAGATGCTCTCCACGTCTGCAATATCGTATGGACAAAGCAAAATTTTATTTCAACCTAAAATTTTGTTTGCTTTCCGAAAGTTGTTTGTTATCTTTAGTAGAACATGTGGTTTTAAGAAACGCAGTACTTTATTTTACACCCTGTATAGTGGACTACTTTAATAGAAAACAGATAAAATTATTACTCTACCATGATGACTACAAATTCTGCTACGATTGAGCTACATTTTTGCTACGATGTAGCAAGTTAAACATAATCTATAAACATAAATCAGAGAATGTTTATACTCAACATTCAAATATAACTCACACAGCTTAGCCCAAAGGATCGCGCTACGCAAACACATCACACTGTATGTTTATGGTTCGATTAGGGTCGACAAGCCTTCGTCCTGTCGTCTAGCATGATGGATGGAACCCGCGTCAGATTTAGGATAGTTTTTTTGCATATCCAGTTTTTCTTGCACAGCACGAGGTCAGTGGATATTAGTGATAAATTTAGATGGAAGCCACTTTATAAATCATCGTATGCTTCAAATTCGAATCTGGTATTATTTTTAAGTAAATATTATAAACATGCACACGTTTAAAAGCTTTTATAACTAGAAAGTTTAAAGCTCGTATTTATAAAGCGATCTCAATATTGAGAGCAATATTGAGTGCGGATTTGACAGGTAATTTTGTACTGGAATGACATTTCTGATGCGAACTCAAACTCGCTGTCACTCTTGAGAGCTGATTATAAATACGGGCATAAGATAACTAGCTGTTGCCCGCGATTATAATCCCGTAGAAATAAAAAAGTTTAAATTTTCGTTATAGTTACGTTTATTTGATTAACTATAGTATTTCGGGTCCAAAGTTAAATGTGCTCTCAGTCAATACTAAATACCTTCGCATAATTAATAGTACAACTATTGGGCGCTTTTTCATTAGACGGCACGGCACCGGCACGGCAACGTCACGGCGTCGATCACGTGAATATACCTATGGGAATCGATGACATGCCGTGCCGTTGCCGTGCCGGTAAGTGGAAAAGCGTGTCATATAATTTCATTGATTTTCATACATTATCTCATCCACGATACCGTCGACGGTATCGTGACGTCGCCGTTGCCGGTGCCGTGCCGTCTAGTGGAAAAGCGCCCATTCGGTATGTTTATATAGTCCAGTGCGTAGGCAAGTACATCTACGCAAATTAAATACTTGTTGAAATTACATAGTCAGGGCATACATTTTAGAAGGTCCTTAAACATGCCGTTGCTTAAGCAAACAGCGTAAATCACACAAAACTAGGGGCTTTGCACTGAATTTGCGTTTCTAATTTCCTCGCAGGGTTGTTTGTGTGCGCAGGTATAATGATGTTGTTATAGAACGTACCTGCGGGGCCGAGATACGATTGTCTGCTGTTCATATAGTAGAGGTAGTTTATCTGCCAAATTCATGGATAAAGGGTGTATGAATTGATGCGGTTATGATAATATCACCTTGTCTTATACAGAAGTCAAAAATCATAATACAGAAGTCATATAAATACAGAAGTCAAAAATCCTGCTTCCTGCTTTTCCGTCCAGTCTATGGGGTTGAGCATTCATCGTCTAAGGCATTCATTTACCAATCTAATAGGCGGCTCATCAGATACTAAGTAATGGGGGAAAAAATAAAACTAAATAAATGCTGTCTCATCATAAACAAAAATGTGTGCTTGATTAGCCATACGACTAACATTCTCTTAATGAAAAAACCTTGAAAAACTAATAACTATAAAAATAAAATTTGTCCACGTGGCAGAAACTACATTTTATGAAGTCGTTAAAGTCTGCCTACCCCGAAAGGAATTTACTTTGACCCAGTGACACTGCAATCGTGTTTTCGGTCGTTTAAAATTTATTAAAAATAATTTTAATGTAACTTGGTCAATGTGAATCTGTGTCAGTGCATGTGCAATATGCTGACAGTGACTTAATTAGTGAGTAAAGAACGCAAACTGTGTCAATTGTGTAATACTTGAAGTGCAGATGGCCTTATATCTGTAACTTCAACATGAATCCATGTCAGTTCGGGAAATCTGCCCCCTCTCCTTCCTTAGTTGCTTCGCCTCTGGAAGTTATTACAACCCCGGGTATTCATACATGGTTCAGTGAAATAGAGCAATCTTTAAATGACGTATGTTCCATTACATCTGAAAGTACCTCGAAGCTTAACACTGAAAATAAGCTCAACATTTCTAAGATATGCAAAAATATTCTGGGCAGAGTTTCGCAGATGGCTGTGCAATATCAGTCTGTGAAACAGAAATTAATATCAGCTCATTACCAAATTGAGACTTTACTAAGGGAAAAAGACATTACTGAACAACTGGAAGAACTAAAACAACAGATAGTACAAACAACAAATAATGCAACAACTGCCCATACATCTTTCGCCGACGCCCTCAAAAAGGGTAAAGAATCCCTTATCTGCCCTCCTAGTACTTCCAGCATTATAATCTTTCCTGAAGATAAAACTCAGCCAAGTGAACAGACAAAGAAAGTTGTGAAGGATCTTATTAAGCCCGATAAACTAAAACTGCATATCCGTGGCGTTTGGAACACAAAAAATGGTGGAGTTATCATCAGCTCGGAACGGAAGGATGATCTCGAAAAGCTGAAGAAGAACGAAAGCATAGCACTTTCTGGCTTGAAAGTTGAAGAAAGAGCCAAAAGAAGACCTAAGATCATACTTTTAGGCGTCCCCTCTGACCTGCCCGACAAAGAAGTTCTTGATTGTTTGTATGAACAAAATATAGCTGATAGGCACCTGAACTTTGAGCGCGAAAAGTTTTTGGACTCCATAAGAATCAGCCATAAATCAGGAAAAAGGGACAACAATCACTGCAACTTTATTCTAGAAGTGACTGCTGAGCTAAGGAAACTTATAATACCGCAAAGTCGCATTTATGTACATTGGACTTCATGCCCAGTAATGGACTATACATTTGTAACTAGATGTTACAAGTGTCAGCAATATGGGCACTCAGCGAAATATTGCCGTGATACTGACCTCACATGTGGACACTGTGGATGTTCTGGGCATTCGATTAAGGACTGTCCAAAACGGGATGAACCAGCAAAATGTGCTACATGCAAGCGCTTTAATAAACCCAGTTCTCATAAAACAGGTGACGAGACATGCCCGGCGAGGAAAAGTGCTGAGGACCGACAATTACGTTCGACCGATTATGATTGCGCATAGTGCGCACTCAGCATTTATTTTCATTACTTAGGTGTTAATTATAGTAAAATTGTGTTTAGTATAATTTCATTATGTTGTACTTATTAGATTATCTGGGTCAATTATAGTTATTGCACGAATAGGGCCTGGTGACCTATAGTACAGGTATTTCTATATCTAGTTTAGGCACCAGTCTCACACTTCGGAAAAATTCTATAATTTGTAGACTCAATAGTAAATTTTATATATTTGTATTTTAGATACTAAGTTAGTATAAGATTTGTGAGAAAATAAACAATTTTATTATTATTATTATTATAATCAAGCTTCGGTGTGGGTAATGTATAGGCAATTACGCAAGGAGGTGTGGTGAGTGGACGTCCCATAATCTCACGAGAATTGTTACTCTAGAGGCGGCTGATCGGTTACTAGGGCCCGTATTTATAATCAGCTCTCAAGAGTGACAGAGACTTTGAGTTCGTATCAGTAATGTCATGTCAGTACAAAACGGTCTGTCAAATCCATACTTAATATTGCTCTCAATCTTGAGATCGCTTTATAAATACGAGCCTAAGTAATGGAGGAAAACTCAAAACTATGAATAGATGCCGTGTCTCATCATAAAGGCAAATGTGTGCTTCATTAGCCATACAACAAATATTCGTAATTAAAAAACTTGAAAAACTATTAACTATAAAAATAAAATTTGTCCACGTGGCAGAAACGACATTTTATGAATTCGTTAAAGTCTGCCTTCCCCGAAAGGAATTACTTTGACCCAGTGACACTGCAATCAAGCTTTAGTGTGGGTAAAGTATAGGCAATTTTGCAAGGAGGTGAGGCGAGTGGACGTCCAATAAATTCTGTTACTTTTATACACTACCTAGATTGATACTCGTAAATGGATGATCATCATCATCAGCATCAGCATCAGTCCACTGCTGAGGCCTCTGCCATGACACGCCACTCAGCTCGGTCTTCAGCCGTTCTCATCCAATTTTTGCCCGCTTTCTTACGAAGATCATCGCTCCACCTGGTTTCAGGGCGTCCAAATAAAGTAAATAGATACAAGAGTATATTTATTTACTTTAAGGAAGTGCTTTTTGTACGAATTCAGTAGGTAATCTATTTGCATGGGGCTTAGTTCTAGATGCCACCGGCTAAAGCTAAAATTAAAATCTATCTGTCAATTTTAAAATAATAATAATATTGAAAAAGGACAGCAAGCAGCAGTTTTTTTTTTAGCTGTTGGTATCTAGAACTGAGCTCATTATTGTAGCAGGGCCTTAAGCAGGGCCATATTAAATTAGATTAGATTCTAGAAGTCTATTCGCAGGGAACATGATTTTTTCATTAGTATTCTATTCTGAATTTGTAAATGTCAGAGTAGATTATACTTCACATTTCTTTCTCGAGATAAGTATATATATATTCACACATGTTAGTTACGCGTCTAGCAGTCACCACTCGCACTGTATTTGAGAGCATTAAATTTACTCTTTTTATTTTATTTTTCCTGCGGGTATCCCTGTTTACGCCATCTGTCGATCCAGTCCTACGCTCTTCATTCGCAGTTCAGTGCTCGACCACTCCACTTGTGTTCCCGTAATCGTTCACTGAGTAATAAAATAAATAAAAAAAAGTGAAAAATTAAAAAAGTGCCCAAACGGACTTATCTTCATCCGCTTCACAAGGTCTGTACCGATCTTATTTTTAAAAGTGATTTTTGAAAAAAGTGTTAAAAAGTGTTTTTATAAGTCCAGATAACGTATTTTTACCACATGCATTCGAGTTTTCCGTTGGGGATCTCTCACCGCATGATTTACAATGCAATCGGAATATTCGTTGGGGATATTTCACCGCATAACCTATAATGCAATCGGGATACTCATTGGGGGTATCTCACCGCATATACCTATAGAAAATGCACTCGGGTTTTCCATTGGGGATCTCCCACCGCATATTTCTATACATACGATAACGTCTGTTATCCGTATCACACGTGATTTTCAATCACAATCGACACGCGCCTATGCCTATGGCTGCGACATTGTCATAATTACTTATTTCATAAGTAACTGAAAAATACGTTGTTCTGGTACTCCGTTTTCTAACGGATTTATCGATTAAATTCAAATGAATATTATCTCTTACCGATCATATTAAATAAAATGCATTCGAGATATTCGCTGGGGATATTTCACCGCATATGAATGAATACGATCATTTCTAAACATACGATAACACCCGTTATTCGAAGCTTGTGTCATACTTGATCTCAATAGACACGCATGGTACAGTGTTTACCGAAACTTTTCGTGAAACCCACTCACTATAAAAACAATATTCGCTACAGCTGCAGTTACCAGTTACCAACGGAATACCCGTTACCTAAAATGTACGTGTGATGTGACATAATATGATCAATCGATCACAAACGCTATAAACACTAATGGTGCAGTATTTACTGTGTAAGAATGACCATTACGCTGCCGAGATAACGTATCTTTTATTATACCTATACAATACGATTGACAATACGTTACTCTGTACCCTGTCCTGTATATTTACGGATTTGCTGCATAAATTCAGACACATCTCTGTGCATATTTTTGAAGGTACCAAACGAATCACTTTCGACCGTAATCTTTAAATAACGAATTACCGTATTATGATATGATAACAATACACACATATAAATGTTGCAGTGTTTACAATCTAAAAAACTATCACGACACATCATTGTCGTGACTACTTAATTTATTCGTAATAGAAAAATAAATTGGTTTATACTCTGTGTTCTTAAGTACAGATTCATTGACATAATCAAATACCTTATTGTTGAAATAATTAAACGTTTCACCCTTATCAGCGCCGATGGTTCACATTCGTACATTCGTCAACTACTGAAGTAAAATAACCCAGATTTTCATAATAATCTTAAGGACCTTATTAATTAATCAGGTACCTCTGACTGGCCTAAGCGGCCAACTACCCGCATTTGGTGAAAATACCCACATTGAACACAAAATTACAAGTTATTTTTTCCCAATGCCATGCCTACCTACCTGTTTTCGTTAATGAAATCACACTCAAACCTATTTCTACCAAAATTAATATATTTTACTGTAAGTATGTAGGTACATAAGCCTGCGGTGTGGTTATACATCCGTCGAGAATCCTCTCTTGTCATATCCAGCTAGATGGGCTTTTATGCTATCTATCAGCAGCTGTACATAATTACATGCACGAGCATTTAACACAAAAACGCCTAATCAAGGCACTTGAAAGTCTTTGTACTGAAAAAAAAAAAAAAAAAAAAAAAAAACACTACCAAATAATTACTCCCGTTATTTAAAAAAAAAAAAAAAAAAAAAAAATGCAGACCCACCGCCCGTGTAGGCGAAAACAATAGCAATGGCAACGAATCAGTGTGATTGCATCTCTTCATCTCTCCTCTTCCGAGTGCATCCTTTACCGCTTACCGCCGCAGATCCCGGCGCTGCTGTGCCAATAAGTTTGCGGACAGAACTTCAACTTATCCGCCATTAAGGCCCGTATTGATAAACAGTTCTCAAGTGTGACAGTGAGTTTGAGTTCGTATCAGAAATGTCATTTCAGTACAAAACGACCTGTCAAATCCATAGTTAATATTGATCTCAATGTTGAGATCGCTTTATAAATACGAGCCCTAGTTACATCACGCAGGTGCTATTAAATACCTAAGTACGCTGGTTACTTATTTCTTACCACATATTCATGATATAGGAATACTATGGCACACAAACACAAAATACATCATCAGTCTTCTCATGGATTCAAAGACTTGTAATAGGTACAGTTTATATAATTTCGAAAATCGGTTGCTTAAACATCTCCCTTCCAGGAATGTGTGATGTTGGTTGTTTATCGATAGTCAGAAAAGACTCAAATTAACCAATAAAAAAAAAAAAAAAAAAAACATCAATATGCCTTAGCATCACAATCTTTGTCAGGCCATTTCAAACTGAAGAACTTGTGAATTGCATTTACATTGAATCACAAAACTGACAAATGCATTAGGCCACAGCAATTTTGAAGAAAATTTTTTTCATAAAAATTCAGCAAAAATTTAACTTCAACTTGGACTCAATTTATTACCGGCCGGCATAAATATATCATACAGTGCTTTATTTATTTACCTATAGGTACCTACTTTAATGAAATCCAATACCGTTTACTGGATTAGTATGGTCTCTTATCGACCTTGTATAAACTGTGGATAACAATTAGTATTCTACTTATCAACACCACATTAATTATTAAGTATAGTGTCTCCTTGCCTTTTATAAGACAAATAAAATTTTCTTTCACCTTGTCTAAATAGTACAAGTTGTTTGGAAAGGGTCCTAATCCTGCATTGGTACCTATAACGTAGTATATTTTATTCCATAATGTAATGGTTACCATAGAATAAGCAAAAATAAGTATATTGCCTGAGAGGGTCAAAAGAATTTAATCAAATCAGTCTGATCTAGAATACTTTGAAAAATGTAAACGCTGTTTGTATCAGAATGCTTTCATTCTGGATTATTTATAACAAATACATTAAAATACGTGTAGGATCAAGACACTCAACGCATAAATGACGATGAGTACCTTCCCGAAATATATATTCAGATCCCTCAACTTTGGGGTAAGTGTGGAGCCTATATTGGTAAAACGACCAGCACACAAATAGTAAAACTGGAAGTGCGGCCGGGTCATATTAATGACCCGCAGTTTCTAATTGCTTTTATTGCAATGCCAAAAGCCTACTTCAAACTAGAATAGTTTATCAATATCGTGAGTAGGTACATCAATATTCTGGGAGGAATTCAGTTCCTTTATATCATCTAATTACCTATGCGTATCAAAATAGATTTGGCTGTGGCATGAAAGTCAACTCACAACAAGTAAACTCTCTATTTATAAAGATATTATCATTTGCATCTTACATTTATAATATTACATTACCTACACTTAAGGCATCGTGGTTAACAGCGCCGAGTCGTGTAGAAATCTCCCACAATTATGAGCTCACTGGTCACTACTTCTTTCACTCAACCCAGTATAAATTTGTATGCAGAGAAAAAAAAAAAAATAAAAAAAAATAGAAAACTCATTGCGCTTCTTCGAAAAAAAAAAAAAAAAAAGAGGTATTTTGTCCCGTCTTGTCACTTTCTGCTATGAAGACGAAACTTACCGCCGTCTCCCTCGTGCATAATGCTGGCATCGCTGTCATAAAACCCAACCAAACAGTATATTATATACGTGTTTGTACGTATCTTGTATCAGAAGGCGGTTTTCTTTTGTCATTCAAATGATAGTAATGCGTATAACGCTTCCTTTTTACAATCACGTTAACTTAGTTGTAGTTCCCAATATGGAACGTTATATTCTTAGATAAACACCTTATATATCTCTGAGCCTAACGATGCTCCTCGTTTGACATGACAATCGAAGACAAATATTCTGTTTACATCTACTGCCCCCAAGTATATTAAAACTTGGGAGAGTTTTCTGGACCATTTCGAAATTGGCTACCCACATATAATAAACAATAAAACTCTGAGTCAGTTGATTAGAAGAGTCATAGTAAAAGTACTTTAGCTCTTATTAAGCCTAAATAAGACAGACACTTTGAAAGCTTTACACTCATGTCATGATATAACATATACATACAAGCATACCTACGGCTATGAAAAACCAATTTCGTAAATATCTCGCGATCAAGCTGTATGCAGCTTACATTGTACCAACACAACATATCTTTCTTTAAAGAAAGTTATCTATCTGCCTTACTCAATCTTCCATAGACTATAAGATTAATATTCTACAGGTTTCGCCTAAACGAACTTACTCAGAATGTATCATATCGGATATATTTTATACTTAAAATATCGAAATAGTTCTATATTCAATTGGGATGAACCTCGACAGAACCAGTTTACTAAGAAAATCTGATAGTACAGTAAAAAAGATAAATAAATAAATGACATGCAGGGCTGTCTGATAGAGATCGCTTAAAGCAATAAGACAACTTCCATGCACATAATAGTTTTTAAGTCAAGTATTTTAGAGTGCGGGACTGAAACTTGTATTTTCTCCGCGCTTTGCCATACTAAATACCGATAGCTGGAGCATCAATTATAATATTCTTATACTTATTTTTACTAAATAAGATTATACAAATTTCAACGTAAAAAATACACTTAATGTCACGTTTAAACATTAAAACTGGATGTCGTAAGTTTTCAGACAAACTATCACTTGAAACACGTTTTTTATTCCCTACAGTTACTATAACACTGTTACATTAATAGATGCAGATTCAAACATGTATATACGTCTACATGTTAAATCAAACAGGAGGAAAATAAATTGTTCTCGCTTTTATTGTCAATTTTCCGTGCACACTCTCAAAGTCTAACATGTGTGAATATATATATACTTATCTCGAGAAAGAAATGTGAAGTATAATTAATGATTAAACGAACTTACCTAAAGTGAAGTTCTATCATAATTATGCGAACATTTCTTTCGAAGAGATAAGTATAAGCAACCCTCCCAGCCCCCTCTATTCAAGGACCCCAGAGATACGAGAAAATTGACATAAAACTTTAAATTCTCAAATAAATGAAGAGCGTAGGACTGGATCGACAGATGGCGTAAACAGGGATACCCGCAGGAAAAATAAAATAAAAAGAGTAAATTTAATGCTCTCAAATACAGTGCGAGTGGTGACTGCTAGACGCGTAACTAACATGTGTGAATATATATATACTTATCTCTTCGAAAGAAATGTTCGCATAATTATGATAGAACTTCACTTTAGGTAAGTTCGTTTAATCATTAAATATAAGTACTAATGAAAAAATCATGTTCCTTGCGAATAAACTTGTGAACCACTATTTTGAGTAAATGAACATGTATAAGTGTGTGTGAATCAGCGCGCTAGTGCGGATCGGACACAGGGTTTGTGCATTAGCGTGATTACGGTCAAATGTTTGGTCTCCAGGGGCTGAGCCACAGTAAGGAAGGAATCAGTAAACAATGCTCTCGATTCTGGCCGCACGCACCATTTCATTACTAATTTTAAGATAGCGCTGTCACTTTCCCAATTTTGACATAATGAGAGGGATAACAAAATAAACATTACATCGACATTTCTAACCCTTCGATTCGGGTCAAGACGTCGGGATAAAAAGGTGAATTCCTTATGTTTTACCGCCAAAACATTATCGCGAGTTGAAGTAAACAAAAAAAAAGTGAATAGCTCTTTATTACCCTAGTAGGTTATTTACTAACCATTAATGCCTTGATATAGCCGAGTGATACGCGACTTAGAATTAAATCAGCTTGTATTCTCCCAGTAATGGGAAACAGCATTGCATGGAAACGCAGTGGACTATTTTATGGCTAGTACTTAGCATTAGCTAGTGACTAGTAACTGATTGTTTACCGTTGCCATACCGGATGAGAACCAAGTTCTAAGAATGAAACCTTGGAACACTTGTATCAAGACGTGATGGTTTTACTGATCCTATTTTATCTTGATTGTACTGTGGCTGTGGGTCACCACCGCCCGGCCAGACCGACTTCCGTGGTAGTTCAACCAGAATAATTTGTCCCTTACCAATATTATTAAAGCAAAAGTTTGTGTTCATCTTCATTAAAATTACAACTTGGAAAGACAGTTAAGTAAAAAAAAGTGGTTTGACCCTTGTTTGACCTTTTAAACCATACAGGCAAATCTTTGGAGGTAATAATTCCGCAGCCGCAAAACTTTTTTCTTTGTGACAGATCTTGAGGTATCTTTAGGTTTAGGTATTGTAATATTATGTTATATTCAAACTTATGTTCATCAATGCAATAGACTTCTTCTTCCTCTGTCGTGTGGGTTTCGAGTCGATCGACCCGATGAACCCTGGTGTCAGAGTTTTTAAACCACCTAATATAACAGCTAATAGGCTTCTGACATGGTTTGTGTAACGACCACTATCAAAGACAGCGACCGGGACCGACGGCTTTACGTGCCCTCCGAAGCACGGAATCCTTTTTCTTTTCGGACAATCAGGTGATTCAGCCTGCAATGTCCTAACCAAACTGAAGAAAGTCTCACAAAGTGATTAATTAACAAAATATCAACTTTGGTGTTCCCCCCTGGAAATCGAACCCAGGACTTCCGAATCGAGAGCCCATAGCTCAGACCACTAGACCACGGAGGCAGTTGCAATAGACTATTTCCGAACAAATTTTCAGACTACATACGTGATTGTTTTCTATCATTATAACGTTAAACGTGATACATAATTTAACTGAAGCCAAATAAGTATAATGAGCTCAACTAATGATGTCACGCTAATGACGTTGTTTATAGATTAGTAAACACATCAATCTTTTCTGTATTTACTATTGACACCTTAATAGGTACGCACCTAAACTTATGCCTACAGGGAATGGCAGAGTATCAGCGGCTCAGAAAAGACCATTTGAGAAAAGTAAGTCTATACCCAAAGGCTTAAGTTGTCGGCCAAATACATTCTAATAAACCCAAACCCTTGACACCCTTCACCGACTTCTCATCTGGCGTAAAATATGACTCAACTGTGCCATTTACCAAAGAGATTCATTGTTAAAATATTCGCCTCGAAGTTTCTATCAACAAAAGACGAACAAGTGAAATTTGGTTCGACAAGGATATACTAGAGTTCATAAGGAACTCGGAGAGAAATGGCCGCGATCACTCATCGCGCGCGCTCAGGCCGAGCACATTCCTTACTGTTGCTGTTTGATGTATAATATCTACTTTACATTCCCAGTGAGGTCAGACTACAAAATAGTTTTCGGATTTTATTTACCGAATGTAATGGAAAAAATATGTTTGGAAACTTCCTCGTTCTATCAATTACAATGTTTTTAAGACAGGGAGGCGAGGCAGGCGATCAAACGGGTCACCTGATGGTAAGCAATCACCTGCAATACCATAGGGGTTACAAATGTCATCGTCCACTTAACTGTAAATTTTAACAGGTACATGAACATATCAAATTTGCTCCAATACCAACCTACAAATAGGATTAGTGTACTGAATAATATAGTTTATCAGATTACACACGCAATTTAACCAGTAAACTATTTAAGCTAATATATATAGCTATTGAAACAATAGTTTTGCAAGCTCATTAGGTAAATAGAGTAAATATAAGCGAGCCTATACAAAACATTTTACAGGTTCAGAAGTATTGTTTTCATAACATTCAGGAACCAAATCATGGACAAAGTAAGCGATACGGCTGTAGCGGGACGTCTATAAATAAAATTATCATTTTCATCGAATTTATTTGAAAAACAGTAAAATACTCATATCGTATTGCTTTAAAATTGCTCACAGATCATGCGTATTGTCTGTTAAGTAATCTGTTTAAGTGACTTTTGAGTGGCCCGATAGCTCCGTTGGTAGAGATCATGCCTTGGCTTCATTTTGATCAACAAGTACAACAAGGATTCATGGGCGTATCGATTTAGTTTTTCCCTACTTAGATACTATCAACTTTCGTACATCCGAGTGGTGATTTGTACAAAAATCTCATTTTATAAAGTAACTTTCATGCTTTTAGCCACAAAATGTGTGCTTCATTAATGTTAATGTTGGTTGGAGAAACAAATACTTAAAGCGTACTTTCGCCGATATAGAATAAAATTATGAGAGAGGTCATTTAAATTTATCAAAAAATCAACTACTTATCAAAATAATGTTCAGTTTGGGATAAAATATTTAATTAAATGCGGTCAATATTAACTGCAATACCCTTTGAAACGTTTCATTTTTGGAAACCGGATATTGGTCCTGCTGAACGGGATCGCGAAATTCAATAAAACGGAACGTGGAACGTAGTACAGTAGGTAATGCAAATAATTAACTGGAACACAATTAAAGTAGTAACATTATTATTTCAGTGAAGCCCTTCTAATGAAAATCGCGTCTCTAGTGTACAATGATGAACTTTATTGATTATTTTATTTTCTATAATGAACAATGGGCGAATGGTTCAAGACCCTGTTGTGTGAAATTAAAGTATCCCATGACTCGGGAATCACTTTTTGGTATTTTGTTATGATGATCTTAAAATAGTACCGAAATACCAGTGTTATGATGTTTTATTCACTTTGAATAATATGTATATGTCGCAGTGCTATTGTAAATCCCGTGATATTGTAATTTAACTAGTGAAATTATAATTTATCGGTAGGTTAGGTTAGGTTAGATTATAAATTCCCTAAGTGAAATTATAAAATAACGTCTTTGACTAAATCCCTGCGACATATATAATAATGTCCTATTTCTATCCCTAAGTCAAACAGACATTGTCTAAACTGTGATTCAATCAAACACTCTAACCATCAAATATTTTATGTATGCTTTTCACATTTTCTTTACATAACATATTTTCTGGAATAAAGATTGAAACTTTTATAAAAGCGCATTTGGCTACCCTTACCTCGTATGAAATTGGGCAGCTTGAAAATTGGCGTCATATTTCAATGCCACCGTGCTGAGCCAAATGTCTTTCTTATTTATCTGTTTTATACTAATAACCAATTTCATAAGCTGCGTTATAAAGTTCGTCCGCTCCCCATTACCTAATATTGAACTCGCAACATCCAAATTGTGAGCCCTAGGCTAAAACCACTAGGTCACAAAGTCAGTAGTATTGTGAAGCTTGAATATATAATCGCGTGACTTCATTCTGATGCCGCAACAGAATTACTCAGAAAAGTGGATTATTCCGAGCAAGTTTCAATCAAACAGTTGCGTTTGATGGAAACTTTTCAAACATAATTACCTCTATTGACTATGGTTTTTTATGTTGAAACTAACTTTACTCCTCTTATAATATGAAAGAAAGAAATGTGCAAGAAATCGTCAAAAATATTTAATACTCTTGTTTTTAATGCAATAGTACAGTAAATTTTATGTAAGCTCTATCCACTTACAAATATTTTCTGTAAGACATTTTTATTTGACAGGTTAGGAGGCATTGTGATGTCTTTTAAGTAATTTACACTTATGAAAATGATTACTTAATGAGAAAAATAATTCATTTTGTTCCTATTAGGGTTTTGTAATAAAATCTTAATAGGCGACTGATGGCCGTAAAGCGTATGTACGAGTTTCCCGCGGAACGTAATATTACACTACAACAGTACTACCTACCGCTTTCCTGCTTGCAGGACCGGACTCAGTGTGTTTTCCTTATTAAATTCGGTTAATGCACTCTGTATAAAGCTGTACTGAAATCTTTGTAATATTAAAATAATAGTCATAATCGTACCAGTAAGCGAGTCTATCCACGTCATATAATTTTATAATCGAATACAAAGGTAAGTACTTGATATACAATGAAACTGTAAATTTTTGGCTTTAAATAATCTTATTGGATAGCGCGGGTTTTCAATTTTGGAGGTTCTACCCTCGAACCCACTCTTGAAAAGCAATGAACGATTTTATGTAGATAAGTTTGGCTGAATGATCCCATACAAGAAATAGTAGGTAAGTATCGCGAGCACAAAGATACCCACTATCCAGTTAACGGTTTTATTACTTTGTACCTTATTATCACCTTGATTCCACCCTGTCTAGAAGTGCGTAAGTATACATACATATACCCACTTAGTTACATTGTCGTTAAACCCTTACTCGGAGAATATTGCTTGCAAAGGTTGAGTAAACGTTATTAAGTCCACAAAAATATAGAGAAAAAAAACCACTTTTATTACTTTTTCCATCGTTCAGTTGTTGCCTAGTTTGTTCACTATGATTAGAGGGTATAAGCAAATTGAGTCTGGGGACTTGGCTATATTAGACTTAGGTCACCTTTGCAGTACCCGAAAATTACTTCGCAGATTTTTATCACAAAACTCAATTGTGATTATTATTGTTGGGGTGGTGTGGAGACCTCCTTATTCACCTCAAGTAAAGGCTTGCTTGTAATCCCACAAAACTGACCCACCCTAAGGCATCAAACAGCTTGCTGAGTGGAAATTGGAATGCTTCTATTGAATGAGACTTCTAAGTAATGTCACTTTATAATGCTCAAATACTTTTTAGGTGTTCTAATAATTTGAAAAACGAAATTCGTTAAACTGAATTTTCAATTTCATTCTTATTTTTATCTTTAGGTCTTGTTTGCAGATTTGCGCAACAATTCACATGCAAGTATGCACTACGTTATATCAACAGGAATATCTCGACAGCAAAACGTCGAGTTACAAGCTACATTACATTGCCGTTGCTGCCATAATCGTACCATGTCAAGTCTCTCGGTAAAAACATTTCGTTCGTGACAAGTTGACGTTAAGAATGAGGTGTTCTTAAGTAGGTTACTCAAAGCCGTCAGAAGGTTCCCCGACACCAGTCAACCGCAAGACGACCAACCAGCCTTCAGTCGGTAGCATGACAGTGTGAATGTTTTTCACAAACAACGCTACGAGGATTCCATTTTCAAACAAAGAGAATTATGTTTCGAGTAGCCCCTCTCAGTTCCGGCGAGTTAGCCATTTTACACAAAACACGTTTCAGACTATGCCGAGTCCTTTTGTTCTGTAACAATGAAAATACTTGAATATAAACTGAGTGTCTTATCGCGGAACCCTTATTTGTTCCGCGGATCGCTATTCTCAACTTTGCATGATGTTGTTGCTTGTTTCGTTTTGAGAAAAGATTTCTAGATATATTTTTCTCGGAATTTCGGATACAATCTCTGTGAACCTTTTATTATGTAATCCATTGTAAAAATAAGGCTATTTCTAAAAGGGTTTTTTTTTATAAAATAATGTTCTCTAATGATTTCTAGGAAAACAAAATATTCTAATAAAAAAATACTTTGCTAAAATGAAAGTCCGCTTCATTAAAATAATTCTGCGAACAGTAGCAGCAGCTTTTATCTTTTCTAAATAAACATTACTATATTTGTTTCATTATAATTATTACGCTGTCGGCTGCCGGCTTGCACAGTGTTTATAATACAGCACACATAACTGCCTCTGTGGTCTAGTGGTCTACGCCGTGGGCTTACGATCCGGAGGTCCTGGGTTCGATTCCCAGGGGGGGAATACAAAATTGATATTTGTCAATTTATCACTTTGTGAGGTTTTCCCCAGTTTGGTTAGGATATTACAGGCTGAATCACCTGATTGTCCGAAAAGAAAAAGGACTCCGTGCTTCGGAGGGCACGTAATAATAATATACGATAGTGGTCGTTACTGAAACCATGTCAGAGGCCTATTAGGCTCGAAAATCCACTCGCTAAGAAGAAGCACATAAAATAATTATTAAAGCCACTTTGCTAACAGTTCACAGGAATCTGAAACTTGAGCACGAACTATTCATGCCGCTTTGAGATATGAAACGTTCGTGTATTACACACAGGCTCGCTAAATTGGTAGGTAGCTATGGAATAAGTACTTACTTAGTGTGGTATGTATCCATGGTAGATACACTGGAACATATTTGCAGAATATCTGAAATGTATTTGCATAGCATATGACATTTTCATGACATGTTGTAGGTACATGTACAAGAATGATGTATGCCAGACATCTTTAAAACTGTATTGTGAATTTAAACATTTAAACTGAACAACGCTTCACTAAATAATATAAAAAAGTACTACGTTCCTTTGAACTACATGTTCTACTGATGATAATGATAACAAACAAGTTTCCCAAAGCACAAAATTTTAACTTGCAATAATAGTCTTGGGCAGCAGCGTTCCCTGTGAATGGAAAACTTCTACTGCGCTCAACAACCCGCCTGCCAAGCGTGGTGAGTATGGCATTTACCACCAATTTTGGGGAGGCCCATGTCCAGCAGTGGACTGTTGTGGCTGATGATGATGATGAATAGACAACAAATCGTTTAATCGAATAATGATGAATTATAATTCAGCTTAACATTTAGCTTACTGAAAATGCTCCCACGTATTGACACTGACTGGGTGGCAATGTAATGTTACGAGATTTCAGTCAAATAGCAATATCTGAAATGCCAACCGCGAACCGAATGTTCATTATAACTTCTCTACATTATATGCTAGAGAATGGCTACGTCGCTTTGTTGATGTGTGTTGTGAAGAGCGAAGTTGACTAATATAGAACTTTGCGGAGTGTACAAATTCAACTGAATGTCAATAACTTGTTGGTAGTATTGTTATAGACATCTGATTAGAACGCAAAAGTCATTCACGTATTTGTATTTTCTACCTTATTATCGTATCTTAGGTATTTATGTTTCAACAAACAATTATCATTGCACCCTGTCGTCTTTGACAGCTTTTGATTTCTGATATCTTTTTAATTTGACAGCAATAATTTTAAAGTTAGGTAGGTTTATTTGATGTACCTACTTTATTTATGTCATATTATGTACTATTTGTTATGACATAATTATTGCTTAACACAATTTTGTCTACCTACTTATATCTACCTACTCGTACACAAAGTGTATGTAAATGAAATTAATATCTTTATATACCTTGCTATTTCTCTAGAAGGTGTAAAAACTACATATTTCACATGCTGAAGAAAGCTGTTCAAGTAATAAAAACAAATGATAATTATACTTAGTGGTCTACCATAATAAACATTATACGCACAAAGAGTACCTACCTACATCTGTTGCATAGCTTTTAGCTTTTACTCGTAGGTTACTATCAGTTTGTGGTTTCAGAACTGTTTGAAAATCAGCCATGCGTTGGTTAGGGTCGTTCTGTTTATTGCTATATGTGTTCCACTTCTAGAAAGAAGCGGATAAACAATAAGAAGTAATAGTAATACGATCCTATGTAATTATTTGGACGTTTTTCCGCGGAAAATTGTTTGATTCTGAGTAATAAACCACAGTCAGAAAGATACTTATTTCTGGACATAAAACAAATAACAATAAATATTGAGGTCAGTCCTATTTTTAACTCGGGAATTGTATAAGGAAAATAGTAATATAGTTTTGAAATCATGAATATTTCAGAAGCTTCGGGCTGCCCTTCCCGAGATTATCAAATATAGTTTAGTGAGAATTCATTCCTTTAATATTTGCTTGGTTGATTTTATTTGCAGGCAGCCAAAGTACATTAAAGGTACTTTTCGAATTTGAAGCAGACTGCAGTTGCAGATATAGGAAAACTGCAAGATGATCACTATGAGTTTTCTTTTGTTTTCCCAAGGAATACAATTTGTCATCTTACAGTTTCTACCCGCTGCTGCTACGTGGTGTCCAACTTGGAATTACAAATACACCTTAAGGAATAAAGTAGAACTTAACTTAGGAAAAAGATGTCTTGATCTCACTGTCCATTTTCGCTGCCCTAAGTCACGCAGCAGGTAGAAACGCTGGCTGGATACGAAGGAGAAGGATATGTCACACTGGTGGATGTCCATATCAAGATAACGGGAAAAGACAGTATATCTGACTCAAGTAGCGCCAAGAGAAATCTAAGCAGAAGAATACTTGGATAATGACCAATAAATTTAATAAAATTTTATTACAAAAGTAGGAATAAAAAAAGTACTAGATAAATAAAATGAGTGACTTAAAAAGAACAATCTTGTTGAATGCAATAAAACCTGTGAGCGTTAGTCATAATTAATTACATCTCACAAAAACTTGTCTAGACATATTTCTTTAAATTATTTATATAGCAGATTTGAAGGTAGTATTTCTACGAAAATAGAAGTTACACAATTTATCAAATTCTGTGACATACCTAGGTTTATACTTAGGTCTTATAAAAATATAAGGAAAAAAATTTAGTTAACAGAAATATCGTCACGTCAAACTAAAATTTGTTTGTACCATTTCTAGTATAAAACTTGATAAAACTTCATGACAACGAAATATTATAATGACGAAACGAGCGTGCATGAATAGATTGATGAATGTAGATGAAGCGAAAGAAGTTTGCAAGGATCGTAGCAAGTGGAAGGATGTGATCTCTGCCTACCCCTCCGGGAAAGAGGCGTGACGTCATATATGTATGTATGTATGTATGTACGAAACGTTACGAAAATAAAAATACATTCATATTCTAACCATATCCATTGTGAAACTTTATACACTGTTCACAATTTATGCGCACACTCAATCTCTGTCGGAGTTTAACAATGCGATTTTTAAAACCAATTGATATTTTGCCATCGAACGATGTGAATAGAGCTAGTAGGTATGTACTTATAACGTTTGTGTGCAGCTGTTATTTCGGGTGCAATGGAACCAGTGTTTTTTTTATACTGAGGAGGTCAATATAGGTAGTCAAAGAACTGGAAAGAAGAACACTCTAAGTATAAAAATAAGTAGCTACCTAATAAGTACTTTTTTGCAAATGGGGAGCTCATTCTCTGCAGTTACCGATTTTTTTTAGACATTCCACGTTGGCAAAACTACGGTTCTACGCAGGGTACATGAAATTTATAGCTGAGAATGAAATTATTAATGATCAAGTTATGAAATGTAACGCACATTCTGCATTATCTGGTATGTACTTGTGTTAAAGTAAAAGTTCGTGAATTTGTGAACGGGAAACTCGCTACTACTGTATGATGTCTACCTATTCATAGTTTTTAAAAATATAGGCACTTATTCTTAACACTTTCAGAAAAGAAACAGGAATTTACAATTGACTAATAAATCTAAGTGCAACATACCTATACTACACCCCTTATATGCGGTAGATAGAGCAGTTGTAGTCACTCCCTAGTGCCACGTTCATACAGTGCCACGCATATTTCAGTGCCAAACCGACGCCATTGGGAGCACTGCCTATGCTGTCTATATTACAAACGCTGCGTATTGCCAGTGAAATATTGTAACTGTACGCTCCAGCTATTAAAAGCGATGTACAATTTATTACCTATATGGAGTTGCATTGTGAGTGACGTGTCTTTGTTTCGTGAATGAATACATTTTACAGTATTGGAATGTAGGTAGATATTTTAAGTAATGCTTGTAATTATTTTACATTTATTTCAGATATAGTCAATATGAGATAGGTAATTTTTGTAAAAATAAATTTAAGAAAAATTGCAAATTCTATTTTTTGTTAGGCATCAAACCTTTGATTTCATGCTCAGTATGCAGCGTCACTTCCACTGAGCTACTTATCGGGAAAAAAGAGAAACAAATCTCCCTGCATTTTATCCCCTCATTACACTCACACATTACAAACGCGTATCTCATAAATGCTAAAACGGTTATTTTATTTACCGCAGATGTACAAGTTGACGAGTAATAAAATCTCGCTCGGATTATGCAGATTCTCGTCACGGCCGTTTATTGTGACGTAAATCTGCGAGTCTGCGAGACTGAATGCCATATCGCGCTCGCGTTTAGCGTAGCACATCGCCATTTATCATGCGAACGGATCGGGTGGCCAATTCAGGAAATTAATGTAATTTTTCGATGTAATATTTAGAGTTCACACATTTGTAATTAGTAAAATCAGCACTAAGGGTGTAGCAGCAGGATGTGTATTTCAGGCCCACTTATGGATAAAGAAAGATGAATGACGATGGCAGGCTAGACAAGCCACCAGTTTTGTAAACATTCGCCCAGTAATTAGTCCGGGGCTTATGTATAAGTAGCTATAGCTAGCTGTTTTTGTGTGTGGTACCTTTGAGATTTTAAGGCGAGCTAGCTCTATTGTCAATCCTGTCTCGGTCATTTCTGGACTATACAAGAAGTAAGGTGTCAAGAGCAAAGAGTCCGGTGTTTATGCAGAAGTAGCAATTTTTTGTGTGTGGAATGTCAGTGCCTTTGAGGTTTTAACGTGAACTACGAGCTACGAGTAGCTCTATCGTGAACCCGGTCATCTCTGGACAAGACCAGAAGCAAGTGTCAAAAGCAAACCAATTGCAAATAAAAAGTAATCTATGTTTGAATTCTCCAAGAAATAGCAAATCGAACTCAAATTCCAAAGCAATTTAAAACTCTCACCACAATCAGTAGCTATGTGCATGTAGGTTCGAATTCGAATGGCAGGTATAGCGAGACTTATAAACGAGTGCTTCAACAAGCTCAATAATTGAGCGCGTCTAGCGAGTGGCCACCGACGAGCGCTCCTGGAAGAGCTATCATTCGACTTCACGTCTTTAATTTAAAGTTTTCACATCAACCCGCAGTAAAGACGACCGACTGAAATAGCCTGATAATACACAACGACAATTTATGAAAATTTAAAGAAAATGAATGATCGAAAACGTCTTCGTGTTGGTAAGCACTGTGGTAATTCAGAACATAAAGCAATAGAACGGTATTATTGGGTCACGCAAATTCAATCCTGCCCGAGTTTTTTAGACTGTGCAAGAGTTTCGCTTTATACAAGGGTTAGGAAACTATGACGTTGCACCGCGAAGCTGCGATATTTCAAACGTCAGAAGTCTATTTTTTATTCATTTCCTGAATTTCCTGATGGGAGTTGTTCAGTTTTGTTGACTGCTCGTATCAGTTTTCAGGAAGCTGCCTCTTACATCCGGTACCTATCTGCTATATCCATCTCATTGTCTACTATTTAGACCTAGATATTCATTCCGCTCTTCCTTAGGTTCTATCGAACGTTTGTTTGGATGTATCGCGTGCCGGCAGAGATTTATAACTCAATCCGGCAATCAGCGAAACGCTTAACTAGCTGACGATAAGGTGTCGAATGATGGCCGACGTCTATTGGGCAATAAACCACTATATTCGTCTTGTCTAAAGCAGTAGGTATGCGTTTAATTTAATGGTTTGTTGAGAATTAATCTAAGTTAATAGGTATGGTTTTATCTAGTTGTAGATTATATTGCTCCATGGTCGTAGTGTCTATTATTTAATATGTGAATGCTGTGTGTGAATGACATAACATAAAATAACTTGATCTCTTTGGTAGAAATTTATTAATTAATTATAACAACAATAATGATTAATGAATAATGATTGACAGTAAATTAAGTAACTCCTTGTAGATAATAATATGTTTACTCAATACAAATAAATTCAAAAAGTTAGGGGACTCTGAAGGGAATATACGTTCAATAAATCAACCTTCAGACAGACACCTCATCTAGAAAGTTATTTTCAAACAGTTATCTGAGAAATTACTTTCACAAAATTATTTGCTAAACAATATGAAATTCAATTTCGTAACTATCAATCAAACTTAAATAAGTATTAAATTGAAAATTTTATAGGTATGGAATGTTTTATTTAAATTAAGAGAAAACAAAGTGCAAATTCCAATAATTCAGAGATGATAGGTAGAGTTTTTAGGATGAGAAGAGAATTATGGACATTGTGAACCTGAATAACATAAAATCGTTAAACATCTTGAAATAATACTTACCTACATTACCGAACTACATAGATGAAAAAACTACATAGATAAAAAAACTACATGATAAAAAAGATACATCTAGCTTATTAATGAGAGTCTAATGGCTGTTCGTGATTATGTGAGGAATGCTTGCTGTTTTACAGCTTTTCTAGTCATAAAAGATTCGCCTTTCAAAAGCTCTCAGACGACAAAAACTGCTTATTACATTTTTTAATCACACAAGCTCATAAACTCGGGTTTTATAAAAAGATCGTGTCCTTTCAGCGCAGTTCCTTTACGAAGCTTCTCGCTCCGTCGTTTTTCCTTCACGAGCAACCTCACACTCTTTTTGTCTCTTTTTAATTTCCTTTATGAGCTCACAATTGCCTTCATAATGGTATCGTACCTTTCATTAAGACTCATTTGCGCTCCTGAATGGTGGTCTTGACGCATAATGGGTGGTGGTATAGAGGTTGTATAGGGGCTTTGTATACACGATATAGCCCCAGTAGCCCTTTAACCGGTAATTCGTGCTTGCGTACCATTTCTATGCAGCGCCATAAATAGGCTCGTTCTAGGGTATATTTTATAGTAAATACTTGATATAATATAATTACATACATGGGGTAGGATGTACAAAATACCTATGCTTTTATATTATTTTTCCAATAAATTAACCGAACTATTATGAAAATTAATTGTAATCCGATCGTCAATTTTATTGGAAGGTAATTTAATCCCTTATTCGATTCATATTTCTTGGGAAACATTATTCATCATCAAACGCGCTTATAAGGGATTTCATATCAATTCAATTTTTACTTACATCCTGTATTAAACATACATTCCGTAGCTGTACGTTTCACTTACTTTTCCAACAAATGCTACAAATTTCCACTTGTCATCTAAGTGTGGGTTGTTGGATAATAACAACCCAAATTAGGGATCTAAGCCTCGTAAATGGTCTTCAAAAATGAGAGCCTCATGTAACAGTTATGACACCTGTATAATTTGAATAAATAGGGTTTAAAATTACACAACCTTCGGGTATCTCTTATACCACTTATACCTTACGTTTACTGTAATGACGGAATAAAATTATTCCAAATGGGCACGTACAGATGGACGAGCTCACCTTTACATAAAAATAAAAGTGTGTATAGGGTAATTATTTCCCCCAAATAGCACCCATTTGCGGAGGCCATTAGTACACCCACTAATGTTTGCACCCACAAAGTTTGTGTCCCGTGAAAACAACAGATCCGTTATCGCGCCAATAAAAGCTAAATTCCTGCATTTTGCCAGCGTAATAATGGGAACTTTCTTTCTAAATGTTAATAACTGCTGAAGACGGCGCAAAGTCAACCCAAAGTTTAGCACTTACAAGGTATTTAGTAGGGGATAAAGTTTTGTGTGGACTTTGCGAAAGTTCAATCTGGTAACGTTATTTTTTATTATCACAGCGTGTCTTTTGAAATCAATGAAAACTTTTCAATTTTCCTTCTTTTGCGCAACCTGACAAATAATAAAAAGGCGAACCTCTCGCGCCAAAGTCTCAGTGTAACGCTTTCAGTCGATCGCGAAGAAGCGGCAAAGATGAATGGCTTTCAATATGAAATTGAATTCCGCGGTTCATTGCTTTTCAATTTGTCGGAGGGAGCGTTTATGTCGACATCGACGCCGGTATCTCAGCGCCACCTAGCACAATACAGCCGCAACGCGACGCAGCCAGCTGAACTAAACAACCCCGGGGAAACTCTGAAATAGAGCGCTGAACAGGCTTGACTCTGTCAATCACTTACCCTTAGCCCGACCGAGGTTACAAAAAAAAGTAACATTTTCTACTCTAAAATATAAATGTCTTCCATAAAATCTTAATCTAAAATGTTTCAACTAAAAGTAGAGTACCTGATTAGTACGGCCGTTAGCCGAAAAAGCTTGCACTCTCGCGTGATGGGATGAATGGGTCTCAGACTGGTTGTACACATCCTAAGGTAACTTTTGAGATATGTTGCCCTGGTGGGTACACTCTATGGGTCTGCAGGCAGGGTCGGTTAGGTTACAATAGGAGCAATTACAGTATCTTAATGATATCTAGGAGTGGTGCTCGAACAAAGTTTGGAGCACACCCTGGTCAGATTCACATCGTGGTGAAAAAAATCCAAAATGGCGGAAAACAAGATGGCCGCCATACAAAATAAAAAGTCAGATATCTCCTAAACGATGAGAGATAGATGGAGAGTGTTCGAATAAATGTTATAGGCAATGATAGTGGGTAACTTTCGGTGATCACGAAAATCCAAGATGGTGGATCCAAAATGGCGCCTGATAAAAAAAATGCTCCGATCAGGCTGTAATTTGGTTGCTGAGAGGTTATTGAAGTACTTATTCGATATTTATAGTTCGTTTTTCAAATCCACCGTTTTCCAAGATGGCTGCCATACAAGGGTTTTTTGTATCAAGAACTTTGATCATGTCTGGCGTGGAAACAGTTGCTCGTAGTGGGAGTGAATAGTACTATTCTGTATTTGAATGTGTTGTTTTATTATTTCTGTGGTCCTCTCCCCCAATACGAGGAACTGTTTACGCGCCAGAATCGATTAAAGTTTCTTTAAATACAACGGTTTTTTGTATGGGGAACTTTGATCAGCTCTGGCGCAAGAATGTTTGCTCGTAAGGGGCTAAAATCGTAAAATAAGTAAAAGCTCTACAAGCCAAAAAAATTGTAGTATCTACCTGCCTACTCCTATATAATATTCCCGCACCAGAGCTGATCAAAGTTCCCCATACAAAAAACCGTTGTATTTAAAGAAACTTTAATCGATTCTGGCGCGTAAACAGTTCCTCGTAGGGGGGGCGAGGACCACAGAAATAATAATACAACACATTCAAATACAGAATCGTACTATTCACTCCCACTACGAGCAACTGTTTCCACGCCAGACCTGATCAAAGTTCTTGATACAAAAAACCCTTGTATGGCAGCCATCTTGGAAAACGGTGGATTTGAAAAACGAACTATAAATATCAAATAAGTACTTCAATAACCTCTCAGCAACCAAATTGCAGCCTGATCGGAGCATTTTTTTTATCAGGCGCCATTTTGGATCCGCCATCTTGGATTTTCGTGATCACCGAAAGTTACCCACTATCATTGCCTATAACATTTATTCGAACACTCTCCATCTATCTCTCATCGTTTAGGAGATATCTGACTTTTTATTTTGTATGGCGGCCATCTTGTTTTCCGCCATTTTGGATTTTTTTCACCACGATGTGAATCTGACCAGGGTGTGCTCCAAACTTTGTTCGAGCACCACTCCTAGATATCATTAAGATACTGTAATTGCTCCTATTGTAACCTAACCGACCCTGCCTGCAGACCCATAGAGTGTACCCACCAGGGCAACATATCTCAAAAGTTACCTTAGGATGTTTACAACTAGTCTGAGACCAATTCAACCCATCACGCGAAAGTGCAAGCTTTGTCCTGATTTTGATCCTTAACAGCCGTACTAGATGTGTAACCTTTAATTATCAATCGGCAGATTTTCATGTGATTAACCAACTACACAAAACTTGATCTAAAAATTTTAATTCAATTCAAAAATTCAATATAAAAGTCAGTGAACGAGCATCAATCTTCTTTTGTATTCCCAAAATAATTTAATTAACATAAGAATGGCAGCTATCAATTTAATTTAAAATTACCAAAAACCGGTGTTGGATTTTAATTAAGTTCTGGCTTGCCAGTAGTGACGCAACATCAGTCCATTTTCCCAAACACAAACAAAGTTAAAATACCCGCTTAGTAAATGTACGAACGGTATTAGCGCTGTAAATTGCATTCCTTATAGCACGATCCCGGTCTGGGGGATCAATTTACCTAATTTCGCAAACATCGACCGACCCTCCACTCGCCGCGGCTCACGCGAGCTCGCATTCAGCTAATTTTGAAAGTGAAACCGTTAAGCGTTTCATTATTCCAAACAGCGCGAAGGGAGCGAGGGTCTGCTATAATCGTTGAATCGTATTACCATTACGACTGTCCGCGAGGTGGCGCCAGCTGCTGCCAACAACTTTATTTCATCGGGCGTGCTCGCAAGAACTCGCATTACGACACACGATGGGCTAAATCTAAGCCAACGATATTGGTCTTGCACATGACATGTGCGGCCCAGATGCGGCTAGTATTAGAAACACGGATCGGGGTCTTGTGCAATTTCAAGTAGAGTTTTTACGAAAGTAAGTAGTTTGTAATTTAAAGAAGAGTCTTGCAATTTTATAGCGAGGGAGAGGGAGAAGAGGGAAAATGCCGGTACCTATCACGCTTGATAGAAAACGTAGATGATGATGATGTTGATGTATTTTTAGGTCAGTTTTTACCATACATATAGGTGATGATATTCTGATCTGGTACCTTAGCTTTAGACATCATAACGAGTCCAAAAATGTAGTTCTTGTTGTTTGATAATTAAATTTCACTTTTAATAAATAATTTTATGATCATCATAATTATAAGGATTTGTAAGTGTATGCGGTAAAGGGTTAATAACTGCTTACCCAACGTGACGTCATCATCGCACGCAGTTCACCGGAATGCCAATTACCATCTTCATTAATAGAACAAGGCAAGTCGATTAGCTTTATCTTATGACCAGCCGACTGAATAATTAGCCCGCCCCGAGTCCTGAGTGGCCAAACGTATCGATTGACCATGCTGGTGTTGATTAGCCATTCTAAGGGAACGGCAACCTCAAATTGCATTTCGCAGTCAAACATACGCAAAGTTCTGCTATCCATATAATTATCATCTATTAGTCTACTGCTGAATATAGGCTTCAAGCAAATCTCAAAATGATCTGCTGCAGTTTTTAAGGTATCTGCATTCGATAATGAAATCTTATTTTAAATCAGTTTAACAGTATTTGAATGTTAGCCAAAACACATCTACATATTCTATAAATTGAAATTTTAACCCGTAAGGATACTTTAAAAACTTATCACCATCAAACTAAAACACACTTGTCGTCATTTCATAAAATGCGACTGTGTCCTTCGCATTACCACAGCACAAATAAAAACAGTAAACCGTCTTCGTGCAATAAATATAAACCAACCAGCATTATACCAACCCGTCTTGTTTCAGTTGCACTTTGTATGGTGCTAGTGTACATCAGTTGCTTTTGATTTCTTCGGATGAATGTAAAATTTTACATTGCGTTCGCCAATACTTAAAGTAAGCGTGACTAATTACACCCCAATCAGAAAAAAAATATTTTTTGTGTAGATGTTATCTAATATAAGGTATACATCCTCGCACGACACATTTTCCTCGCACATCTCTGGTGAAAACGCAACCTTAGTATTATGGGATGGTGCTTAGATGGATATAGGCAATTTTATATTACTTTACTCTGAAATTACTGAGCATTTTCCTCAGTACATAATGTTCATAGCACGACATACCCAACTCTGTATTGTTTGCATGCTCGCCACTAATGCGATATTATAATCTGAAGGACACAGAAAAGATGGCCTACTGACTCTTTACTTTACTGTGGAATAACTGAGCGCTTTTCTCAGTACAGAATGGTCAGTGCACGACATATCTCTAAAAGTTTGTATTGTTTGCACGCTCGCCACTAACGCGATATTATAACGTTTCCACGGTGAGTTGTGGGACGTGGCGAGTTTGTGATTAATATAATTTAGGATTACACCCGGAATGTTCTAACGTGAGCTACATTGTACAATGTAACCACTACGTATACCATAGTCAACTATTATGCTTGTAAGTTAAATAACTCTATTTTTCGAATTTCTGCCAGCCAAGCAGACGATTTCTATAAGATACCTACTTATTTATTTGACTTGTTTTTGTTAAATGAACACAAAAACCAAATTTCAAAATTGCATCAATACATTTCCTGTCATTAAAATTATCTAAAATAAAAATAAGCTTGGCATTGGTCATTTACTTCAACACAATAAATGAGATCTAAACAAAAATCCAACACCATTTTAGTTCAAAACATCATTTGTGCAATTTATTTCCCTTTGAGGGTATAAATTGGAGGTACTTTGCGTCCTTTCAAGATTAATTGACAGAAACAAGCACTCGAGTTTGAAAACGTCCTTAAAAACCGTACAATTAACGTTTGCGTATCACCTTGTCTGTTGGTGAAGATTTTCCTCGTTTGTGACTCAATTTTTCATGAATTTGCAGTGAATTCTAACTAAAGACCGTTTAATAAAAAAAAATGTTATAAACACTAATAAAATTAAAGTAATTGAACCTGCTCGAACCGGAGGTCGTAGATTGAAACTATCACTTTCTGAGATCAATGCAGGCTAAATCACCAGATAAACGATAGGTTTTTTCATTAGAAATGGGTTTGCTCTTGACTCTAGTCAAGGTCAGGGATAGCAGTGACAGAGTTGAAGATGGAGAGAGCTCACCCAGAAAATGCCTTTTATGACACTGGCACACTCACGCATCGAGACTCGCGAACCGAAGGCGGCCTCTTGCGGGGGCCTAGCACCACTTTCTTGGGTTAGGACTTATCCATAGGCAAGCCTGTCGACGACTAGGAGGTAGAACCCATTCCACGCCAAATAGTCGCTATGAGGGTTCCTCGTAAATATTATCACATTAGAGGTGGTTAAACTTATATTTTAAGTTTTTTTTAATGAACATAATCAAAACATCTACTTACTCAAATGTATTCTATTAGATTTAAGTCAGTTTTTCTTTTAATGACTCATGCAGAGAAGTTCCTTAGTGTTCTAAACTTAATGCCATCTTTAATTTCTCCTCTACACAAAGGTTGTCTGGTTGAGAGTGCCAGTGATAAGACCGCCTTTGTGCACATTTATTCATGTCTAAGTTTGTTTCTGTTTGAATGTTCTTTGTAAATGTGTGCAATAAAGAGTTT
The DNA here is from genome assembly GCA_029255725.1 of Scrobipalpa atriplicella. NCBI lineage: Eukaryota > Metazoa > Arthropoda > Insecta > Lepidoptera > Gelechiidae > Scrobipalpa > Scrobipalpa atriplicella. The sequence continues at coordinate 112,317 of JARACY010000010.1, forward strand.
TTACTTTCTTACTTTACTTTTAAATACTAGCACTAGAGACCAGATTTTTTAAATGCAGCACATAACATGATCCACAAAAGTCTGAGTAGACGAAATTGCTGCAGTTCGGAGCTAATTAATACAAGAGTCAGTAGAACGTGGAGTTAGTCGTTTGTCTCTATCTAGCTCTCAGATTTGTATTACAGTAGATTCCGCAAGTCAATCTTGATATATATTTAATAATTACTGGGTTAGAATAGCATACCTCATTTCCAGTGGATATCGTGAAACTCAACAATGGGATGGGTAACATCGGTCGTTGGTAATTTTTAGCATTTTGGTAATTTTAGTACCCTAGTCATTTGAAACCTTGTTCTTTCAACTCCTAAGAACGTATTTGGCTAGTGGATACGAAAAAAGTTAGATGTTATCCTTAAAATTTCAGGAAATTGCGTGGTCTTATCTAAATTTAGGTCTGTGATTTAGCTGAATAAAGGCTAGTACAGTGGCAGTCGTTCCCAGATTTACAGAAAGGATCTAGTTTCATTCCTGCTTTGTCGACATTTTAATTGAATGAAGCTTCATTGTGATTAATTAACTTACTTATTTAATGCATTTTCTGTATTTGTATCGGCAACAGTTCCTTTAAACCATGGTTTGAGAGTTGGTTACTTTATATAATATAGGTGACTCACGTACTGAAGTTGATAGATTGATACTGTTATTTAAATAATTACAAACTTTAAAACAATAATTATAAAATAAAACATTGACATAGGCACTTGTAATAGCACTATTTTCCAATAATTTTACATTGAACTGGCAAAGTTTGCTACGAAGGTGCTACGGCGTAGCAAGCGTAGCCTTTACGTAGACCCTGTTCTATTTATAATCGGCAGGAAATACCGGTCGGTTATTTACTCTGGAGACGGAATTGATGAGGATCATCAGCTTGACCTGTCGCTCACTAATCCACAAGTCACCGCCTCACGATTAGGTAGGTCAAGTTCAGATTGATTTTGAGAGAAATTCAACGTCGTTTACCAACACCTTGTATTTTTTTGTTTATAAATTGGTTATGATTGAAAATAAAAGTAATAATATAGTCCTCCCGCCGATTTTCAGTGATGGCGGCCAATCTCCCAGAGATCGGCCAACTGCGCAAGACTAGTTTTTAGTGCCCAAGTGTTTGCGCTACACACAGGTGCACTCTCTATTCCTTCAATCTCTTATTCTGATGGGACAGATTGACTGACACGACCAGAGAGAAATCAGGCGCAGGACCGACTATTTACATGCCCATCCGACAGCATGGATCATCTTACTTTTCGGACAAACAGGTGATCAGCCTGTAATGTCCTAACCAAACTAGAAACAACAACATAAAGTCAACCTCCGGGTCGTGAGCTCAAGGCTGAGAAACCGCTAGACCACGGAGGCAGTTAAATAAAAGTATGAAAATACTTAAAGGAGTCTAGATATTACGAGAACTTGAACATTGCTTTATATGCACCTTATATTTCAATAATTTTAATATCCATTATTTTTACCAAATCGCAAATAACTTGAATCCTATAATTTACAACTTAAGTGACTTTCTTTTGCTACGTAAATGTTACCTCAAATTACGATCGTAAATTACCAAACTTTAATGAGTAGGTTTACCTAAAGTCCCTTGGTAATTTTTATTAGAACAGTTCGGAGCGGAGTGAAATATTGTGGGGAATTTCTAAACTGCAGTTGTTCGACACGCCGAGTGGGGGACTGCGACGGAATGGCAACTCTATACTCGTGTTTGACCACAGACTAACAAACAATTGGAGAAAGGAACAGAAAATAACCCTCTTAACTACCTATCTTCTTCTTCTTCTTGTCGTATGGGTTTCGAGTCGATCGACCCGATAAACCCTGGTCTAACTATCTATCCCGGACATCGTAGGTTTGCTACGGTATTTTTACGGAAAAGTGCTCGTGTGACCCTCTCCTCTCAACTCTACTCAATGATCTTATTTAAGCAATAGTCAGCATTACAAGAGGTCGCCTGACTTTAGGCCACCCTTCCACAACAATCTGACGTTGACTCTACTCATTATACAAAATTATATCTGTCTCGATCGTTGCTTCGAAATTGATCAATACACAATATTCGATTTAAAAACTCTCGCCCCCTTGACAATCCACCAAATAGAAGAAGAATACGAAATTAAAGTGATATCAGTCAATGGAAATTTTGTCATAGACGAGGCGGAGTCTAAAGTTCTATGGTTCTGTGGTCTCAGTGAACTCTTCGCTACAAAGTTACAAGACATTCATCTGAAACTTTGGCAACACCTGAACGTGGACCTGACTCCGGACAGCGTCCGACGATAAGTGGCCATTGTGACAACTTACACTGGTAGAGCAGGTTTTTTTGTGACGGTACTACTTAAAAAAGGATTAGAAACTACCTGTTGTAGTCAACTGCCTCTATGGTCTACCAGTTGACAGCCGAGGGCATAGGTTCAGTTCCTATGGTTTCCTACCTGATTGCGTGCAAGAATAAAGATTCCGCGCAAAGGGCACGTTAAGCCGTCGGTCCCGGTCGCTGTCATTGATAGTGGTCGTTATACAAACCATGTCAGAGGCCTATTAGCTGTGCTATTAGACAGTTTAAAAACTCTAACACTAGATTTCATCGACATGTTCGTCAACAAGTTGCATACAGAAAAAGATACAAAATGGTAATAATCCCGTTCAAAATAACAATTCCATTTGTAGTGAACAACCGCGAAAGTCTCAAAACTTATGAAGATACAAAATTTTGCATACTAAGCTACAGAGATGCCGATTGATAATCTATCTATTGAATGGTCTGAAAACTTGTATTGCTGACAAAGAAAAATTCCCAAAATGCTGTATATTGTCGGATACACGTGTCGCTTCGTCAAAGAGAGGATTTAAAAGCAAAGCCGATCAAAATTTTCAACTGCACTACTGTAAGTCAGCAGTAAGCCGGAACTTTACGGAGCTTTAGCGCCCACTGTAACCACGGAATGAAACAGCCAATCGGAACACAGATTTCCATTGTGTAGATTTGTTAGAGTATAGGAGTTTTGCTTATGTGGGGTGTAAGGGACAGCTTAGCACAAACGAATAGGGGTTGCACAGTCAAAGAAAGAGAAAGAAAAGTGACTTCTCAAATCAGTGGGTTGGGCACAGATCTAATGATTACCTATAAGGCAGCGGGTGCCTATACACTGTAACTTAGGCTCGTATTTATAAAGCGATCTCAAGATTGAGAGCAATATTAAGTATGGATTTGACAGATCATTTTGTACTGTAATGACATTTCTGATACGGACTCAAACTCGCTGTCACTCTTGAGAGCTGATTATAAATACGGGCCTTACTATTCTTTAGAAGAAAAATATCTTCTTTTTACTTACCCATTCATTTGAATTACTTCGACCACATATTGCGTAGAATGAAAATATTAGATACAATAAACATAAGCCGGCATTGCTAACCAATCGAAGGTAATTCTCCTAAGCGTATTACGAGACCTATATTGCGATGCGACAGTAATGGAATAGACATAATAACATTGAATCCGTTACTGACGATCTGTCTAGGGAAATGTTACAAGCTTATTTTTTTTTATTCGAAATGATAGGACTCTGACACCAGGGTTCATCGGGTCGTTAATCGACTCGAAAAACCCACTCGACAAGAATAAGAAGCAGTCTGATAATCGTGATATTGAAATGCATTATCTCATTTCATCTCATATAGCCTACTAGATACAACGAGATATCAATACCTAAATCTAAATTAGTTTTATTTTTAAGTTTATAAAATAGGTATTTTTGGATTGCGTCTATCATTTCGAAAATGAAGAACAAATATAAAGGGTGAAAAAAATCTTTATCAGTTATTTTAGCTGGGCTCAATTACGTAAATAGACTATTTAACTAAAATCCAAAATCTCATACTAATAAACTTGTATCATTAAAAATACATATCTCTTACTACTTATACTTAAAATTATAACCTATCAATTTCAAAGGGTAACATTATCTCCAATAGTAATCACAATACATACATATTGCTGCAATATCAAAGCAATCCCATAGGGGAAATGAAGGTGGAAAAGTGTCCCTTTCTGGTCATGGTGGCGTAGGCAATTAGGGACAAAATCAAGATAGTCCGCCAAATACGGTGAACGTCCGCAGAGACTGCCTACATCCCTAATTACATTCCAATTTATAAACCTATTTGCGAGTCTATATTTTTACTCTTTGACCTCATTAATTTTAGGGATCCTTTCTTACCCAAAGGGTGTCAACAAAACTCTTTTGCTATGTCTCCAAATATTTATTGGACCGTCTGTCTGTCTGTCAGTGGGCTTTATCAAAATGAATCGAAATAAGTAGACATTTGAAATTTTACACATTGGTGTATTTCTGTGTAGCTGCTGTAACAACAAAATAATAAAAATAAATTCAAAAAAGGGCTCCCAAATGTGGTAATGTGATATTTTTTGTAGTTTTTCAGTCAATTTTATCTTATAGAGGCTGAATCATTCTAGAATAACTAGATAAAAATTAGAAATATGGCATTTAGGTAATCAGTTATTTGTTATTAACAATAAATAATAAAACGTAAATATTTTATTAAAACGGATTTTCATTTAAAAAAAAACTCTATATTCATGGAGTTAATAATAAATCGTACGATGGTACGGAACACTTCATGCAAGTTCGACTCGTATTTCGCTTTTTGCTTGTGTATCGATGTATGAAAAAGGTAGAAATGTGTCCCCCACAGGTCTTAGTGGTATAAGCAATTAGAGACGCAATCAAGATATCCAATCCGGTGAGCGTCCACTGAGACCACGGTATCCTTCGGTAAGTTTCCATGTATTTATGTGCAGTGAGTGGTTTACTTGGGCTTCGACCTCAGTAATAAATACTGTTACTTTTTACATAATTATAGTAGGTATTAAATGAGATAAACTTTTTAGAAACGATTTGACGTTAACGTCATATTTTTTTCTTACTTCAATTACTTGTTAGATTATACAATCAAACCCATCCATTAAAAATGTAATGTCACTTGAAGAAATTAAAATTTCTGAGAGGAGTATGAATTCTATCATAGTCTCGAAGCTGATGTTGAGTCAATTATCAAATCAAAAATGAGCACAAATTACTTACAATAAAACAAATTGTAAGCAGCATATAAAATAAAGTTGTATAAACATTTAATTTTAATATAATTTGTTTGCACATCTTAAGGTGCATCTTAGTCAAATGGTTATTCGCAAATACGCTGTGAGCAAACTTGTTGTCTACAGAAGTTAGCTAGTTCCTACACTGTCATTAAAACTTATAAACTGAGTTCAGGTAAACAACTTATACCTAGTTAACTGAGAATAAACAACTCAATCTAAGTCTTATAAAAATTCATTGAATTTATGGATGGCTCCTGATTTAATATTAATAGCACTACTTTTCAATATTGAAAATTGAAGAAGTTATGTTGTTAAGGTTTTATAGAAAATACTTTATAGTTGAATGTTACTTTACTTGTTTTCTGAAGTCTCCATTACTTGAAAAAATATTAAAATCTCTACAAATAAACCGTAATTTTAATTGTTTATGAAATAAAAATAGAGAGGTAAATTTAGCTAATGAAAATCGTGCTAATGAAATGGCTTTTATGCTATGGAAATTCTACGTTATAAATAAATTGCGTTAGGCATTTACCAGGGGATTGATTATGCACTTGGTTTGGTACATAATCTTGCAAGCCATATGAGCGTAAAAGGTCATCAATCATCATAAAATTCGAACTAGGAAAATGCCTATTCCCTGAATTCATTCCTAAATCAGCTCATACAACACCCATGGAAAATATGTTGTAGGTACCTACTGCATCACACGGTTTCCGGGTTAACAAAATGTGCACAAAACTATTTTAATGCAAATCATACGCACTCACACTAGATTATTGGTTGAATATAGTTGAAAGTTGAGTTTGTTTATTTTCTTTCTTATAAAAGCTTCGGCTTATCGCCGGCGGGCAGGCGGGCTCATACGGGCCAAAAGTACACCTAAAATCTATTATAGGAGCTCGCTTTATTCACTCACTTAGAAACTGTAACAAGTTTTGCCAGAAGTGCTACAGTGAAATAAATACTCGTACCAAGCGTTTTAAAAAGAATTAGAACGTATATTTAAAGCAATACTTATCAGTAAGTATGGCGTTGTAAACTGAATTAAATAATTAAACCGCAAACAAGAAAAAGGTTTGTATTTTCTTACAATACCTATGTCATAATAAGAAGTACCTACATATTTATTTCTAACTCAACGAATTTTTTTAAATAATTTATTGAAATTAATAAATACATTTGGTTGGATTGATTTGTATACCTTTTATACCTTTTAACAGTCGCATAAGGGTTTTAAAAGCAAACTCAGAAGCTGGCATTTCTATAACTCATATCTCCGCTTTCTGCAGATTCCAATAAATCTGACAAAAGTCAAAGACCAGTGGGCTTAGCGTCCGACCCTTTTTCAAATCTTAGAGCGCCGCTATCATTTTAAATGGGGTTTGATTTAGTTCGGTCGGTAATTCACTTCTACTTTTTTTTAGTGGTCTGATTTATTTTACTATGACCTTCGAAGGCTTACCTAATAAGGGTTATTTGTGAATAATAATTACTTATGTGATATTATGTCAAAGATGTATGTATATGTATTTCTAAATCGTAGACGTCATACTTTACGTCTGAGAATAATTACAATTACCGGTTATAATTAAAAGCTTGACAGCTATCCTATTCTTAAAACCTTATTTCAAAACCGTAGAGACCACATTTAAAACTAAAAACAAATATGAAAAGCAATAATTGAGACGGGCTGTATCTAATCAGAGTCAAATAATACATAGGTTAAGTACAGTATTTACTAGGGTTATATAAGTGTAATCTTATCAATCTTTTTTCTTTGTATGTTATTTTATTGATAAAGTAAACGAAGTTATATTTGGTTGACTTTTATTTAGGTACCGAAAAATATCTCTGAAGCAAATCCAGACTGTCAAAAAATAACATTTATTGGTATTATATACGTAAAAGAATTTGTCTTTCTATTTTCAACATAATAATATTTACCAGTACAAATATAATAAAGTGATTACTCAAAAAATAAATGGATGAAAATTCATACCAGAAAACATAAAAAACAGTTAGTTAGTAAGAGAAAACAAAGAGCAGATATATTTTGTCGTCATTTCGCCTATTAGTCAAATAATGAGCTCGACGAGGATAAAACAAACTTTGTTACGAAAGATAATGAAATAGGTCTCGCTAATATGAGATTATGCTCTTTGAAGCTTATCCGTGCGTCGGCTGGGTTTAAATTTCATAATCCGAGGTTGGTAAATGCATATTTTGCCAAATACAAACATGATGAAAACTTGAAACATGCTAGACTGGGAGAGGTACAAAAATACAGAATGTTCCAGATGGATCTCGAGCAAGGTCTTGGTGCATTAGAATTTAGATCAGACGAAAGGCTGATAACATATCACTTTATCTACAACGTGTAATGGAAAGGGTATATATGCACCCGAAAGGATGTGAAACTGCCCATAAAACTGAACAACTTTCCCTAAGGAACATAGGTCGAAATAAAAGAAAATAACCTCTTACTGAACGCGTAATCAGCTGTTGAATTTTGTTTGGAAGGTAAATTTTTTTTCGTATTTCGACCTATTTTCTGTTACACCCTGTATACTGTAGTAAACCAAAAACGGTCAATTAAGAGATTGTTGATGCTCCAACTACCCTGTAAAAGATACAAGCGTGAGATATGTACCTATGTTTGTTACGAACATGCTGAAAATTAATAACGTGAAATATTTTATCATGACTTATTGTAAATTGTAACTTTCCCAACAGTAAATTTGTTTTATGAATCTCCATCGAAGTTTTCCTCGAATATTGCTAGGAGAGCGAGAAAAATTCAAAAGATTTATAATGGCGTAGATCCCCGGTGTGTCTATGGTAAATGGTGGGAGTACTCGCTAACAAATTGGAAATCAATGAACCGCGGAATTCAATTTCATATTGAAAGCCATCTCTCACGTCACGCGGGGAGCGGGATAGCGGGCGCTGCGAGCTGTCTCACTCTTTGACTATACATAGAAACACATAGGAACACAACCCTTATCAGTTTGCTGGAAGCTGTACCTTACACCCGTGTAACCTTTTTACTAAGTGACCGATACTTTTAGTGACAATTTTATTAAGTAATTTCGGTCAAAATTAAATAAAAAATGAGTACTTACAGTTTGGACTTAAACTCGGACTGATTAAGGTAACTCTGTGCTGGATTTTTATAGTATGTACTTGTATATTTTTAGTTTTTTAGTGATTGAAATGTAACCTTGAGCGAGGAAGTATGGTTTCAAGACAAACCTGACTTTAGAGGTTTTATGATACCATTTTTTAAACTAATGAAATGTTTGTGTGTATAAAAAAAAAATGCTTAGTAATAGGGTCTTTTGGGTACTAAACTCCAAAAACAGGAGATCAACAATAAAAAAAAATTCAACAGCACTTTATGGGCAATAAAAATTTAAGTGGTCACTAGAACCAATTAGGTACTATATCTGGATATAAATAGCAAGTCAATGCCTAAGTAACTAGTTATTTTAAGTCGTCAACAACATACTTTGTATTTTTGTAGGTATATAATTCTGTTTCTTTCGATAAGCCGTATAAACGTCTTTGCAGACGTATAATTAAATTTTATTTTGCTTTGTTCCATACGTTTACAGTTTCTTATCACGCAAACAAAAGAAATAAAAAAAAACCTTTGGTTTATAATGAATACATGTAGGTTCAATTTAATTGAAAGTTGAAATTGTTTCAACTGTATCTTTTAGGTACTAATATAAAGGGAAACAATATTAAATTTCATTTCTTTTAATCAAAGATCATGTTTCTAAAATAAGTTTGAGCTATTAAATAAGAAAACACAATGAAATAATAGTTTTGGTAATTTTACTAATTTGCCAATATCATTTATTTTAGAAATGTGTTTTTTTTTTAAATAGTAATTTTTTTTAAAATAATGACGGTAGGGCACATTAATTTCACTGCTATTTTAAAAACCATAGTACAAAATAGTTTTTATTCTACACAAGAAATCAAATATTATGTTACTTTGTGACGTCACGCGTGTGTCGTGAGTTACTTAAATTATAAAATAAAAATAATGGCTGATCTAAAACCGAAAACCTTGAAATTTGATTTTTTAAATTACGTAAAGATTCAGAAAAAAATATAAAAAAATATGTTTTTTTTTATTTGAACAAGGCGAATTCAAATATGGGAATCCATATCTTACTAAAGACTTTATCGAGATGAATACGTCACGTCCCCAAAAATTTAGAATGCCTGCTTCGTAATCATACATACATACATACATAAAATCACGCCTTTATCCCTATTGGGGTAGGCAGAGCAAAAACGACCTAAATAAAGGTAATTGCGCCACGTCTGACAAGTTTTGAGGGTTATTATACAGGTGATTATGTATATTGCTATAGTGACAGGTTGTCAGCCCATCGCCTAAATTGCAATACACTGAAACCCTCTATTCCCTTAGCTGATTTTTACAGCATGCACGGGAGGAGATGCAGCTGGCACATTCTATGTTTTTCTATCACTCCCAGTCCAGCATGGTTCGTAATCATCATCGTCTTTATTATGTTTAATTAACACGAAGAAGAATATTTAGTTGTGTCTTTCTATAGTAAAGAACGCAATTGCCTGTATTTCTTTGCCGCTTTTTTATAATGGTAGAATATTTTCTTGATCAAGTCAAGCACTAGATAATTAGCATTCCTTGTAGAGCGTCTTTTTATTAATTTTATACTGAACTGAAACATCTGGGAAATCCTGTGCAATTATAGCGGCTTGGCTTACAAAGCTACCAGTCCCACAATAAATAATCCTTTTAAGGCAAAAACTGGCTATATAAAGTTCTCTGTAGGTAAATAAAACAATGAAGCGACGATTGTGTAGTGAGAAGGAGGGTTCTGTTTGCATGCCTTGTAGCTAATTGAATTAGTGTCACGGCTCTGTGCAGATTACTCGGCCAGTTTAAATTAACTTGTTACGGTCGAGGTCGACTTTGGCCCTAAACTTCCCTAATTTTGCAGCGTAACATCAAACTGTACTTGGGCCATAATATTACCCTGTTTGGTCCCACGTGAGTTTTCTGCACTAATTAGTTTCTACTATGTTTATTTTGCTCGAGTTTACTGAACTAACATGATTTATGGCTCCGCTCGGAGTTGTCCTCACTTTGTTGTTGTTGAGACGTTTGTAAACAATAAAGGTAGGTTTTGGCTTTAGGGTCAGTTCATACCGGTAAACAACGAGACGCGCACGTTTAAGAGCTTAATAGAACTTTATTTAGTATGCAAAAAGATAGACATTGCATTGATAGAACTTGAAAATTGTCACTTCTTGGTACAACGAAATACATTTTCAAGCAGCTATACGCTGCAGCGTTGCTCTCCGGTGTGAACTGACTCTCTTAGTTTTAAATATTTGGCGTGGTACTATAATACCGTGAAGATCCGACATAGAATAGCATCACCATCACCATTATAATTTACCATTGATATCATAATCATTAGAATGAAAGCAGGGATTTAGCTAGCAAGAGCTGCCGCGTACCTATATGTGTGTGTGCGAGTGGAATACCTATTTCGTCTCGTCTCGAAAGTGGAAAAGGCCTCTTAAAACGTCGGCAAATAATCTTCAATGGGGAGATTCATGTTATGGATTTTCAAAGACACTGATGCTGATTCATTTAATTCTCATCTTTCCATCGATACTTTGATTCCTAGATTCAACGTAATCAGTAAATCTTATATTAGTTTCATAGCTTTACTAACATTTTGTAAAAGAAAATGCTTGTGTAAACTTAATAAGCTTCTGGTGTAAATAAAAATAACGCTGTATCATTCATTTTACTCGATCTGATTTCCCGCTGCGCAGCCACATTCCAATTACAAAGTATTCGATATTAGTTTTTTCTTGGCAGCCGATCCGGTGGGGCTGCGTTGTAAAACCAATTTCTAACTCGTGTAGACGCCCGGCTCCGCTCAGGGCGGATTAAACGGCTTACTGACCGTTATAGGACATGCTTCAGGAATACTGGAACACTTTTTTGGACATGATTCGTGGTTCAGTTGTCTGAGCCATAGGCCCCTAATCAGGACGTCGTTAGCTCGATTCTCCCGTAAGGAACACAAAGTTCATATTTTGTATTAATTAGCCAGATTTTACAGTTTAGTTTGGACAATGTAGGCTAATTCACCTGATTGAAAAGAATTCTGTGCATTAGAGAGCAATTTGAGCTGTCGTTCCTGGTCGATGACTTTGGTAATTTTCTTTACATAAACTACGTCAGAGGCCTGTTAGCTGTGCTATTAAGCGGTTTAACATCTCTGACACCAGGGTTCATCGAGTTTTACAAACCCATTTGATAAGAAGAACAGCTCGTGTAGACGCCCGCCTGCGGTCGTTGGATTAAACGGCTTACTGCCCGTTATAGGACATGCTCCAGGAATACTAGAACACTTTTTATATGACCAACTTGTTATGCAAACCCTAGATTTTGCTTCGACCTAAACCCATCATGGAATTGGAATACGTGAGTTTTATTTGACTTGAGTTTGGGTTTTATTTTATTTTATGCTTATCTATCCATTTTACTTAGACGAGTATCTCTGTTCCTCGTAGAAGTTAGTATTAATTATTTTTAATAATCTTGTGAAAGTATTAAGATAAGTTTGTTAGTGAATTAGTCAAGGCATGAGTGCATGAACACAAAATATTATACGTAAATACCACAGAAATAAACATATTGCATTTAGACAATCACAACCAAGATGCATTAGAAAGTGTCTTTTACAAAACCACTAGAACAAGTTGAGAGTTAAGTGTGTGGGATGCACAGCGGTTTTCAAAGCGACTTCCTGCTCCACATGACTGAGGCTCGTATTTATAAAGCGATTTCAAGTTTGAGAGCAATATTAAGTTTGGATTTGACAGGTCGTTTTGTACTGAAATGACATTTCTGATACAAACTCAAATTCGCTGTCACTCTTGAGAGCTGATTATAAATACGACCCTGAGTCAACAGTCTTTTCTCTTTTATTTACTTACCTTTGCTGAATTTTGTTTGCATAAGCATAACCAATTAGATATTTTGAATCTCAAAACTTATATTAAGCATAACAATGAAAATTAATGAAACTATCTTATATTATCCGTCAGTGCGTAGGTAGATGACCCTTTTAAGGGGATAAAGGCATGAACTACAACTTTTTTTTATTAATAGCAAGGTTTCAATATTCTTTACAATCTGGGTTATCTTTTGTATGCTTTAATCGATGGTTCAAAAATCCCATCAAAGGAACACCACTTTGAACGCAGTACACAAAAAGTCTTTTCACATAATTTCCAATTCTCACGGCTTCCGTTTATCCACTGAAAGAAATTTCGCCGGTTTAATTGATTTTTTTCTTCACTTTGACAGATATTGATCACTTTCAGACTTCAATACCCACCTTTCTGTTTTATTTCACAAACACTTTACGGCAGGATAATAAATCACTTAAAAGTAAAAGTTGCTTTTCAAGCCTTTAGAGGTCTATAAATCATATTGAACGTAGCTTGTAGCTGTAACAAATTACAGGCCTGATGAAATGTTGGGAAATCTATTCATCTGATGTTGGGAGCTGGTAGATTGTGTCTGCATTTGCGTTATTACTTTTCCCACCGTCTGCACACAGCTGTTGTTGTGGAATCGAAAGCCGTGTCCTATTTATGGCACCTCCAGTAATGTATATTACGTTGTGCTTTCATAGAATACGTCTTTTGTCACAGCTGGCAGGACCACTCACAATAATTACAATTTCGCAGAATTTTGTCGTTCCGCACGCGCTGCCCAAAAACAAAGTTGTAGCGAATAAACTGTGATTGATGATGGTGTTTTACAGACTAGGGTAGGTAATGATTCTTGGAAAGGAAATATTTGGCGGATAAGCATGGCACTCTTGGGTGCTTCCTTTTTATGAGACAGAACATTTACTTTGATTGAAGACAATTCTTCATTAATTTTTAGTAGAATCTGTAATAGTACATTACGATATAAGTGCGGTGGGTTGATCATTACAGCCGAGGCGATATTGCTAGCCCGAGCCGTAGGCGAGGACTACAAGAAAGCAGAGGCTGTAATTATCAAACCGTACGTATGTCGTACGACGTTTTATAACATATTTGCGAGAAAATAGCTAAAAAATTAAAACAATACAGCGAAAAGAAAAAACGCGCGGAATAATTTTTACTTGTTCACAAATTAGGATGCGCGCGCATCAACGCTTTCTTTTTTAAGCCATTATTGTACAAAGAAACAAAAACCAGCCAGTATTACTAATAAAGTAAATTAATATTTTTTTTATTTTGTTACAGATAAATGGTTGTAATTTATTGTAAAAATTTATTAAATCAAAGAATTAAATGTTTATTTTATTATACTTTATCTCCCAAAGTTAATTTTATTTATAAATTGTTGACCACTTTTCTGCCATAAAAACTCTTTGCTAAGATTTAAAAAAGTACCGTTCGATAAACCGTGCGTTTTACCTTATTAAAAAAAAAACTCGTGTGTTTTACAGCACTCGTGCATTTTACATTACGATTACGCACAAGTACGTAATAAGATACAATACAATATTGAAATTGGTGTAGTAAGAGACCCTTTACGAGCAAATGTGTTATAAAAATTATTCGAGTATTTCGAGTATTTTTAATTGTTTTTTGTTATTATTTATACCCTACCTATAAGTGTATGGAATTTTCTGGTCGTTAATATTCAAAGTCTTATGTCTATTCTTGTTTATATCAGACATTTATTTCCAGTCAATAAGGGAAAAAAGTTGCAAGTAGAGTGCGACTCTGTCATACGTCACGTACGTAGTCCAATTTGTCTGTCATTTGCCAGAACGCGGCTCGCATGGCCACCAAATCCACTAAATATGTATTTCTCGACATGTGCGCACTATAATTCATCATCTACATTACTAAGGCTCGTATTTATAAATCGATCTCAAGATTGAGAGCAATATTAAGTATGGATTTGACAGGTCGTTTTGTACTGAAATGACATTTCTGATACGAACTTAAACTCGCTGTCACTCTTGAGTGCTGATTATCAATACGGGCCTTAGTCTGTATATAACATGCCGATTCGGAGGGAATTCGCGGGGATGTGCTGACGCAGAAAGGCTTGTTGTCTTTACATAAGTATGTGTAAGATGTGAAATGAATAAAGTATGTTCTGTTTCTTAGTCTATGCAGAAGTACTTAGTAAAAAACAAAGTGTTTATGTTAGTTTGAACATAGCAATAAATAAACGCAACACATAATAAAAAATATAACATTCATATTCTGCCAGATTGCATAAAGACTACAGTAGCTTAGGTTTATATATGGTACAGCGATGGAACGGTAAGGATTACAAAAAGGTTCGATATTTAGTTTCAATGTAATAAAATAAATTAACATAATGCTTTACACCTAACAATATTAAGAGCCACCCCGCCGCACCTTAACCTACTGTCGCGATTCGCATTTTTGTATTCGAGTAGTCAAATCATTTGCGATTGTGACTATCAATGCACTGGTGTAACAACAGAGTCTAAAAGAACAGTATTAAAAATATATAATGCCTATTTTTCAGATTCAAGATTAAATTTTCATAGAGAAAACTCATCCAGCTTGTACCACTGTATTAGTAGAATAAATAGGATGCCTAATGACTGTTATGCGACTGCAAATTAGTCCAATTCAATGTAGTACAAAATATTGTTATGCTTACAATACAGTATGCCAAAATATAATTATGTAAAATTTTCATTATGCCAGTAAAGTTATGCGAAAATCATTATGCTAAAGTAAATAAGGAATTAAAACTTATGCCACTAAAATGTCACCCTTCCAAGAACGTAACATAAATTCCTACCCACGACGACATATATTTTTGATTAATCATAATCCGATTTCGAATCTGCACATCTCATAATAGAGGTAAGTATCATCCCATTTCTTGGACTTTGATTAAGAGAACTATTTATAACTAACTATTATAACTATTTATAACTAACTAGATATTTCTTGGAAATTAAGAGAACTAAATGTA
The DNA here is from genome assembly GCA_029255725.1 of Scrobipalpa atriplicella. Taxonomy (NCBI): domain Eukaryota; kingdom Metazoa; phylum Arthropoda; class Insecta; order Lepidoptera; family Gelechiidae; genus Scrobipalpa; species Scrobipalpa atriplicella. The sequence goes on from JARACY010000010.1 coordinate 127,571, forward strand.
GATTATTTAAAGAAAAGTCACAAAACATAAAGTCATATTTATCAAGGATTGTACCGATTTAAGTTGAATAACCTTTCAAATCGAAATAAAGCAGAAAGAAATGAGTTGTACAGAAATTCATTAAATTTTGTAAGAGATTTTCTGTTAAGTGAATGTTGGATCTTGATTAAACATAAAAAAATAATATTCAGATTGAAAGCCAGCGCGATGTAATACTTAAGCCTTTTTTTTTCTCTATTTTAGTCTGCGCCGAGACAAAAGGCTATTCCATTTTTTTCAGTAAGTATCTTGAGAATTTTCTATTAAAAACAGAATTATAATAAATAATGGCCCTTTTTGAACGATTTTATGCTAGGCAATAGGCATGTCTGAGCCAGAATTAGGTTAAGTACAATATATAAAACCATAATATTAATTATTATTGCATAATGTATGTCAAATATACATGATGACTTGATATGTAAGTAGGTTTTACTATAATTATAAGATTAAAATTTACCACATTTTGTGAGGAGATTATAATCCATAAGTATGTTCTTAACAAATTATCAGTACTTTTATAAGAATAGGTACATACGAGATAGTGATCCTATTCACATTTTATCAACTACGTACCTGTATAATTAAAAAACATTACTAGCTTTTTACCCGCAATTTTACCCGCGTTTGATGAGTTTTCCCGTGTAAATAAAGAATTTCCTGCAGAGAAAAGTAGCATATGTCCTATTCTAGTATCAAAGTCATATTGTGTCCCTATCCATCTAGCAGTTGAAGCGTGATTGTGTAACAAACCAAACATTCAATCATCTAAACATTCGCATTTATATAATGTGAGGTAGAAAAAGTTGACTGTTTTAATTACCTACTTGCACGTCATACCAAACATTTACAAGTACCTAAATCACAAAGTCTACACACCGCATACACGAACAATATTGATTCAGGAATTTATCATCGGGCGCAGTATAGGCGGGGACACACGGTCATAAATATCGTGGAGCTTGCGCTCGGCAGGTTTACGCGTGAGCTGTCTTGTACAACTGCCCTGATAATAGGACTCCGTCGAAACAGCCAGGATTCGAGCCGGAGCGGTATAAATCACGAGTGTGCATAAAGAGTACTAAACCAGCTGGGAGGGAGCAGCAATATGTATCCCAGTTTAGACTGAAATATGTAAGTATTAGGCATGCCAGCCGCAGGAAGTTGACGCTGATCGTGGTTTCCCTCTAAATTGGGGGTTTAATGTCCAAATGAACAAATAATAAGAAATGATATTTATTTACATGTAAGTAGCCACCTTTTGTATAGTCTGTCGCTTTGACACAGAATCAAACATCTTGAGTCAATTATTTGAATTAATACATAATTTTCTGTGCAACTGACAATCGCTGCTCAACTCAAAATTCGAAGACGAAGACCAATCATTATTACATAAAATTACTCGAAAGTATGAAATACTTCATTACCAAATACTTCATTACCGTTTGTCACACATTCCTCATATATCCGAATAGTCTCTAGGTTGTTGTTCATATTCATGACATTTGCCGAGTCAGGGTGACGCCCATGCGAAGCCTCGGGACGGGTCACGTCCTGGCGCGTCAATTTATCAGCTATCAGCCGATGTGTGGCTGCGGTCCTGTAAGGATGCCGCGCGAATTTTTACTAGTCACGCCAAAGCACAGACAATCAGACCGTAGGCTCAAAAACCAGCTAAAAAATATTTTCTGAACTCTTCATATATAGCGAATTTTATGAGGTCGTTGATGCTCTGCCTACCCCAAATAGGTATAGGTGTAGGTATCTCTATATGTGCATATTTGTACTGTACTTATGTGATTTGTACTCATTTCAATATAGACCTCGGTCAGGAGACTCGGGGCGCATAATTTGTTACACTAGCTGAACCGTAGCCATTGAGTTGCTACGGCGTAGTGAAATGCTACGTAACCGCTACACAATGTGCTATCGATAAATTTTATGAACGGACTTGAAAACCTTTTTTAAATTGATGCTGTACCTCTCCAGTATATTGGATACAGAAGTTATTTTGTGTCTACCTATAGATACATGACAATTTTCTTAACATTATTGAATACTCAGTAAATCCATGTTGAAGTTGGAGTATATACGCGTATCATTGTGATGCTACGGCGTAGCAAAATTCTATGTTACCACTACACAATATGCTGTCGATAATGTTATGAACGGACTTGCAATTTCCTCTGAATTAAATAAAAAAAATGTAGGACGTCTATTCGAGTATCAGTCTGTGCTGTATCACCCCCACGCAAAGGCCCTTACACACTCGTACGCATATACCCGCGTGTAAACACTTTATTTATAGCCTGTACGTAATACTTTCCCCTTTTGGGAATTCTTGAATGTAGGCAAGCCCATTGAAGCCGCAAATATGCACCATATTTTGTGTATTATTTATCTCTCCCCATTGGAAAACAAATAAATGAACCATTATAAAAAAAAAAAACTCTACGTTTACTCCTACCTATTGAAGGCTTATAAAAGGATCCCATTGTAGGGAAATGTTTTTCAAAAATATTTCAGAAATATTTGTAATTGTAAAGTGCTACTTCAAACAAAAACATATACAGCTTTTCTAGCTCACATTATAATAACAGAATCTCATTTCTTAATAGACGTAAGTAAGTTGAGCTATCAAAGGAGTACTAACCTATGTTTTATGTAGGTTGGATAAGTACGTATATTTATCATGGAAAGTCGTAATATGAAGTCCTTTGGGAAATCTATTCTATTGCCCGTTTGTTTTGTTCAACCTTAGAGCAACACGGCCTTCCGCTCGCCCGGAAGGGAGTAGGCATAACGATTTGATTCTATTCAAAAAAGTCTGTCAAAGCATGAGGGGAAGTGCGGGGGGGAATATGCGCACAAGTAAGTTTTGTAACAATCGCGCAACAATTCGTGTATCACAACAACATAAATAGGGCTGGAAAACTGTCGATGCAACGATATCGATAAACTTCAATTTCGGAAGAAGAAATAAAGGTAACAAACTGAAAAAAAATTACGTGTTATAATTATCTTTATTATCAGTTAAACAATTACTACTTAATTACTAACAATAATTATTAGCTATTTATGTAGGATCTACGTACATAATCACGTTTCGGACGGATTGGGATCTTGGTACACATAATAACTTAGGTTCAGCAGTAAGACATGGGATACTTTTCACCACGCAACAACCTTCATTTACACAGGAAAACTCATTAAAGGGAATTTCTACCGGCAAATGGTTGTTTTTAAAAGGATATTTCTCCTAAACGAATCAATGGAAAATTCTAAAAAAATATACATTTAAGAAATTAGTTCATGGTCTACAATTTCCAACATTTGAAAATATTCTAGTTCATAAATAAGTATGCTAAAAAAACTGAAAGTAAAGGTGTTTTTTTTTTTCAGTAAATTCGATATTCCTTATAAACTATCAAAGTTGGTATTGAATTTTCCACTAAAATTCTTCTTTTGCTTAGAAGGACAAAAAGCGGTCGAAAAGCGGATGACAAGAAATGGGTTGAGCAAATTACACTATTCCGCGTGGGATTCCAGGTTCGCTTATTATTGCAAAAATAAATCCATAAATCCCTTAATTCGTGATTTTTAGGGAAGCTGTAAATACAAAAAAGTGTGATAAATAAATAAATTTCTATCCAAAAACCGGACGTCGTTTATCGACAAACAATATGGAATGTAACGGGACATCACTATGTAAATGAATCCAATGTAAACAATAGACTGAGAGCCATAGATCTAAATTGCCAATGTTTTCCTTTCAGCTGTTAGGCTAGCACGCACTGCGATTTTTGTCGCGCGAATTAAATCGCGCGCGAGAAATACTCGCGCGATGGAATCTGGACCTGCACGCACAGCGGGTAAAATCAGTTTGTATCCAGTTCTCAGCTGAGACGCACGTTAATAGTAGCTTGCGCTAAGCATAGGGTTGCCACTTGCCACGTTTTTAGACCTATGTTTCTTAGGGAAAGTTGTTCAGTTTCATGGGTAGATTCACACATTTCTCGATGCATATACCCTTTCTGTTACACGTTGTATGATGAAACGTAAATTATATAAAATACTTTTGGCAACCCTACCTTCACACCGCACGTGCGGATTTTTTTCCGCGAGTGCGTGCACCTTCATACAACTCCACACATCACATATTTTTGCGGAAAAAATTCGCGCGAAAAAAATCGCAGTGCGTGCTAGGCCTTACATTGTACATTGATTAAGGTCATTTTCTAAGACCTCCCGATGCTCTGATAATATATACTTTCGAAGTACACCGGGTCTAAGGCCTAGCACGCACTGCGATTATTTTTCGCCCGAATTAAAATCGCGGTTGGGGTGGGGGGGAAATTTGTATGAGGAATCTCGCGCGATTTTTTCCGCGAGTGCGTGCACCTTCATACAACACAGATTTTTGCGGATTTAATTCGCGCGAAAAAAATCGCCGTGCGTGCTAGCTCTAAAGGGACAGCGTACCGAAAACTGATCGGGGATGCTCAGTCAATGAACCTGAAGAACGACTAGTAGCAGGAAATTCTCTCAGGAATTGATCATTGCCCGGATTTTTACGTGATTCTGATTATTCATCTACCACGGCTAGACCCACCAACGGCATCGCAGCTGACGCGCACAGGAGGTCTTAGAAAAACGCAATTAACCAGTGTACCTATAGAGTTACAGCTGAGAGGAAATCATTGATCATTTTGACATCAAGCTCCCTTACTATAAATCTGACAACAATTTTGGAAAAAAATATTTGATTTTAATGTTTTATTGTAATTAAATAGCAATAATATGATAAGAATTAACTTACATGTGAAATGAAACACCACCTTTTAGTAAATTTGATGTTGCAGACCTCTTTTTACAGCAGAAAACTGAGCAATTCGGCATTTTCAAATCTTTGAAATTCACTTGAGCGACTAGACTCGGTTTATGTCAAATGTCTGCGCGCAAATAGTTTTTATAAACACGTAGGTCCACAGGGCCATACGTGAGCTAGAAATTGACAGAGGGGAAATGCTTCGTATGGCGACTCCCTTTCCGGGCGAGCGGAAGGCCGTGTTGCTCTAAGTGTTCAACTGACGTTTGACTCGACTTGTACCTGCCAGAAAATATACCAGTAAAACTTCTTCAAACAAGTGACTAAAACTGGCCTTATACTTAAACACTCGTTTGGACCACATTTTTTACAAAACGATACATAGGGAGTTAGGGAGATTCAAAGCAGCTATCATATCATATATATCATAAAATATAAAGCTCATATCAATTCCTCCTTCATTTATAAATTACTAGCGGACCCGGCAGACTTTGTCCAGCCCAGAAAAACAACTTTTCCCGTAGGAATGACATACTTTCCTGTGGTAAAAGTCAGTCAAAAACCTTCTTCATGAATCACTCTATTTATTAAAAAAAACCGCATCAAAATCCGTAGCCTAGTTTTAAAGATCTAAGCATACATACATACAGACAGAGGGAAGCGACTTTGTTTTATACTATGTAAGGATTCAAAAATCAATGATACACAGAACTGTTCCATGGTTTAACTGAAGGATAAAATAATTTTATAAAATCTATATTATACATATTTTTTTGAAACGTAAAAAGAATGTTTTACTGTTCTCATTTCTACTCTGCATCTGTTATAAAACTGGCTAACCCACTTACTAAGTTATTGTTATTTTCATAAAACATAGTACCAAGTTACTGTTTAACTTTGAAGTAGTAGGCTACAAGTAGAAGTATAGAAAGTGAATTCATGGTATGTTTTGTAATGTACCAAGGTAAAGATTGATTTTTCCCCAGATTTTTATATTTTTACCCATGCGTATATTTTTTACAATTGAAACATGTAAGGCAATTCTATCTCCATTTTCCAAAAGTGAGATACACGATCTTCTGTCCCACTTATATCGTGGGATAATAAATATTATTAGGCTATTACCGTGCCCGCTTAGAATCATCAAACTATAGTTCATTTGTTTTGCTATTTATCATATAAACGAAATAAAGAGGATAAAAGAAATGTAACTGAAGACATTTTGTAATATCCATGCGTCATATTTATACCGCTAACTTGTGTCACATTTTGACAATTTGTCTTCAAAATAGCTATTACGTGGTAGGTAATATTTTTCTTCATATTTGTTCCAATACTTGTGCAAATAACGTAAATGTCTGTTTATGTCCCGCATTCGCTGCTATCCAGGAGAGAAAATTTCAACTAAACGGCGGCAATAAAGGCTTACCGGGGCTCGTTTACACCTCCATGCAACATTTTCCCGGGAACGGAAGCAGAAGGTACGGGAATGTGCTACTTTTAACGCAGCCCCGCGCTTATCCGCGACGAAATCCTATTTTATATTTTAGGTTGTTCGGCGGTGGGGTGGAGGAGCTATGACGGCCTTTTTGTTGATGCTGCCGGGCCTTTCCGGAGCGACGGTGCTGAGGGACCGAAACCATAATCTGAGTCCTGAAAGCTACGGTGATTTGGTGCCAATATAGTGGAAATCTTCTACATATTCTAATATAAATATTTTTCCGTTCGTACATTACCGTATGTTTTGGTTCGACCAGAAACTCAAATATGACTTTCCGATATATGCGCTCTTCACAGATATAAAATATTCACTCTTCAGAGCACAAGTTATGCTGAAGCCTAAACACAAAGAGTCTTTGTTTCATCTGACTCCGAAATTCTGTAACGTTTGCAACGAACAATGCTCTCTCCAAAACTAGCGATACTTCCGACTACAACAATTGTTTCGCGAAGGCTGAGCTTTGGTCGCGACAAGTAGAAAAGTGGCACCATTTAATCTGATCTCCATGCACCAGCAAATAAGTACCTAGCTCTTGAATCGTCTTCATGTCGTGCGGTTTCAAGTCGATCGACTCGATGGACTCAGGTGTCATTGTTTGAACCGCCTAGCACAGCAAATAGGCCTCTGACGACCACTATCAAAGACAGCGACCGGGACCGACGGCTTAACGTGCCCTCAGAAGCACGGAATCTTTTTCCATCCAGACAATCAGGAGATTCAGCCTGCATTGTCCTAACTAAACTGGGGAAAATACTACAAATTTCCTCAAAGTGTTTTTACCTCAAACAACCTTTTAGTACCTACCCTTAATGTTATCGTTCTACTGAACAACGCGTCTAAAATACGTCTAATTTTCATTTCTTACAAAAACTTACATACATGCACACTCACACTTTAAACGAAATTTGAAACAATCTAACAATCAGGATCTAAGTGGAAGCGATCTGAAGTTGGCAAACGGGTGACTTCTCTAAATCATACCTACATTCAATATATTACAGACACTTACATTTGGAAAGTTAGTTCGACAGTACAAATGCCTTCCTGGAATAAAATTGTATAATTTTAGTATTTCCGTGTACAGTTTTGAACTACTAGGTATCATTATATTTTAAAAAGTGTGTTCATGAATTCCGCACTTTGTTTAGACACAATTTTTACTGAAACGTGTAGGGAATAGTTTTTATTAGTAATTTTCCAGCTGCATTACTTCCTAGACTTACTATGCAAAATCAGGGCTTGAAATATTGCAGAAAAATTTTAATGTAAGATCGCTATCGAACTGCTCAAGGAGCAATAATAGTTACAAAACTCAGGATGGCTCGAGTGTAAAATAAAGCCTTTTATTACGCCGAGAAACTTTATCTTAACTGCAGAACTCTGAATTCTGCTATATTACATTATTATAACAGAACTGCTTCGCGGTGCACTGTTAGGCGGTTCTTATACTGTCCGCCGCTATATTATATGCAGTGGATGGCAGGATCTAATCGTACGCGCGGAGCTGTAAAGTTAAACGCTTCCACGCGCAGGTTAGCAGATGTGCGTGAACGTGTCAGTGCGTTAAGGTGCATCCTGACTGAAAGCATTCGTTTGCGAGCAATCTGCGCGCGCATAATCTATGGTAAGCATATTATGCCGTCAAAATTCCGTGAGTCGAAACATTGCTCTCGCGTAGCTAGCTAGGCAGTGTGAGAACCGCCTTATACTTGCCTTTGAAACTTTTGCATAACTGTTGTCAAAGATCTCACTATCCTACCTCCTTAATTCATCGTCACGAGTTGTGTATTATCGGGCTGTTTCAGTCGGTCGTCTTACTGCGGGTTGATGTGAAAACTTTAAATTGAAGACGTGAAGTCGAATGATAGCTCTTCCAGGAGCGCTCGTTGGTAGCCACTCGCTAGACGCGCTCATTTATTGAGCTTGTTGAAGCACTCGTTTTATAAGTCTAGATGCATGTCTACCATCAGGCCCAGTAAACTCTGCACTAACATAGTAAAGATGGATACTTTGGATTGAGGCGCTCGTATTACGTATTTACGTACATACCAGAATCATACGTATACAATATTTAAAAAATGGTTTAATCTCCTGGTGTAACCGTACCTACCTAACATTATGCGTGAGTTTTGTCTTGGACTTTGGTCCACAAGATTCCCTAAGTCTATTCAGTTTGCGGAAAGCTGTCCATCATAATAATTATCATCATAAATAAAAATGCAGATTTGTGGTTTACTTTTATGCCTTTTAAATCCTCCTAGCCCAAGTTGTATACCTAATATCCCTTTTAGAGCTCGCGGGATGAAAACACAATATCATATTATTCCATCGCCGTAAATTATGGGAACAAGCTTCGGTCGTCTTTTGCCCTTAGCTCCTTTATTGTGTGTGAATAGTAATTGAATTTCGATACTAGCAATATTTGCCTTACATTGGGTAGGTAAGTGCTGGAAGCCGTAGAAGCCGTGAAAGGCACTTTACGCGAGATCAGTATACTACGGGTTACGGGTTTGACGATAATAACGTGAGTAAGTTTGTTAATATAATATTTCACATTTAATACGTTAAGTATAAATGGGAAAGGGGTTTTATTCAGTACCAGTAATAACAACAATAAGACAACTTATAATTATTATGGTGTTCAGGAATTTTTAAATGAAAACAGATTATTTTCGATTTCCGGGAATTGGAAATTTAAAACAGAAAATGTTCACACAAATTGTACCTATCCTAAATGTTGGATGTCATAATGATATTAAATATTACCTACATTATTATTTTATTAAGGCAGTGTGCAAGTTTTTATAAAAGTATCCGTGTCTGTCTGTTACCTTCTCTTTACTTACCGAGCAGAAAATTTCACCAAGTATTTACCAAAATGATGCACAAAATGCTAAAACTTGAGAAATAGAGTAGAAACTCGGGGACATAGTTCAAAATCACAATTCTCGGGAAACCGAATTTCACACAACGATGAATATGAACTCCAAAAGCAGCAGCCAGTCGCTTTGCAAGCAATACTGCGACCGCAGAACGGTAGAGCCACTGAAATCAAACGCAGCAGATTTAATTTGCAATGTGGGAGTGTTTTTCAGTTGATACAGAGTTTAGTATTGATTGGGAGCGATAGAAAATACAAAACGTTTCAACTGCAGTTTTCCTGGGAAAATTCCATAGAGTGAGACGAAAGTTTTCTATGGCTTTAGCAATACACAAAAGTATAAATTGTTCTTTCTAAATTAACCCTAAAAACTTGTCAAACGTGGCAAAAACACCTTTTTATAAGGCCGTTAATATTTTACTACCACGATATATTATATACGTGGTGTATGACTATGAACTCCAAAATCAGCAGCCGGTCGCTTTGCAAGCAAACTGCGACCGCATCAGAACGATAGAGCCAATGTAATCAAACGCAGCAGATTTAATATTGTTGACCGCAATCAACGGGAAATACAGTTGTTAATTTGGGGTATTTTTCACTCGATACAGAATAACATGTTTTCTTTTGCGATAAATGAAAATTAGGTATTAGTGTTAGTTTTAAGGCTGCATGTTAAACGAAATGGTTAATTTATTTGGCTAGTAACAAATATAAAGTAAGTTGCACGATCACATACATACATTGACATACAAAAGTCACGCCATTATCCCTTGCGGGGTTGGCAGAGCGTAAAACGCCTCGTAAAAGTCGCCTTTCCCATGAGGGAAATTTCAGATTGTAATGTGTATCGCTATTAGTGACAGGTTGTCAGTAGCCCATCGCCTAAATTACAATACACTGTAACCCTCAAATCCCTTTTTCTGACTTCTACAGCATGTCTGGAAGGAAGGGCAGCTGGAACATTCTATGTTTTTCTAGCTCCTTGTTCAGCATGGAAGAAGAATAACACGATCACTAAGTACCTATTACTTAATTATTATAGTATGTTGTCGAAGTGTAAAAATGTCCGTTCCTTTGAGGCTTTTGAGTGAACTCGCACAATTTAAGTGCTGCTATGTTTCGGCACAATAGTTTAAGTCACCTCTGACCAATTCTAGAATCAAGATCATCGAAACATAGTCCTTACAACCAATAAGTAAGTATTTGGTGACGGCGGCCCAATTTGAAATTAATCTGTGCGGGTTTCGTACCCACCCACGCAGAGAATATTTATTTCAATTTCAAGTCGTAGTCCTTATTTCTGTTAGGTCATGTCTTGAATTAGAACAAAGAAATATTCTGCTCGCATAATAATTTGGTTTGATCCTCAATCTTAAATCAAAAATTGAAATAAGCACAAACAGATTGAATTCTCAAGCGGAATACTCATTTCCTTTCCATCCCAAAAATATTGACAACGTTTAAGTACTTACGCTGACTAAATTTACATTCGCTTATCCATAAGATTATCAGGGAGTGTGAACGGCGCTTTTCATTTTATGGTAATCGAATATTCAATGACAAGATTGGAAGCACCTTATCGAGGTGACGATGTCGTTGTGCTATGAATAGAGCCTTAATACAATGGGAGATTGGCTCCCGTTTGAGGTGGGAAAAATATATGAGAAGCCTCTCGATGTCATTTACTTCGGTATGAGGCGCATTCATCGCGAAGAACCTTAGCTGATATAAAAAGGTTTTATGTACGTAAGCTTGCCTCCACAAGGTGGTAGAGAAAAAAGATACTAAGAACCTTCTACGACTTGCGGAAAACGAACAAAAAAAAAATTGTTTTTTCTTTTTTCAGAGAAACGTGTCCGCAGGACAACAGGCGTTCTATAAATAAGTTATTGTTAGTTAGATTAGATGCACTAAACCTACAATGTAGCATCCAACATTTTTATGAGAGGAGATCTTATTAAAAATTTATAATAAAGGTTCGAAATTTTCCAGTTTATGAGCAAGAGCCTGATTTAGCTTAGACGTAACTTTTTTCAATCCTGACTATTGTATTGGTATGTAAATTTTGAAAAGTGTGTGTTATATTATTATGGGCCACAGACTTGCGGAAAACTAACAAAAAAAAAATGTTTTTTCTTTTTTTCAGAGAAACGTGTCCGCAGGACAACAGGCGTTCTATAAATAAGTTATTGTTAGTTAGATGCACTAAACCTACAATGTAGCATCCAACATTTTTATGAGAGGAGATCTTATTAAAAATTTATAATAAAAGGTTCGAAATTTTCCAGTTTATGAGCAAGAGCCTGATTTAGCTTAGACGTAACTTTTTTCAATCCTGACTATTGTATTGGTATGTAAATTTTGAAAAGTGTGTGTTATATTATTATGGGCCACAGACAATTTTAGAAGTCGTTCTATTTTTTCTAAGTATTTTGATATTTAGGGGTAACCAACAAAATATATAGGCCCGTGTGGTGCCGGGTTAGAATAGCATCACCCCATCACTTCCTGCGGGTGTCGTAAAAGGCGACTAAGGGATAAATTCAGGAAATGGGCAGCAGCGTTCCCTGTGAATGGAAAACTTCTACTGCGCTCACCAACCCGCCTGCCAAGCGTGGTGAGTATGGCATATACCCCCAATTTTGGGGAGGCCCATGTCCAGCAGTGGACTGTTTTGGCTGATGATGATGATGATGATTTTGATATTTTATTAGCAGAAATGGTTCATTTCATTAGCAAATTACGCTATTACATTAATATAACTATAATAGCTGTGAGCGTATGTAATGTAATGCGTTTCATATCTCAAAGCAGAGCGGTATGAATAGTTTGTGCCCGAGCTTCAGATTCCAGTGAACTGTTAGCACAAAGTGGCTCTACATTATTAATGCTCGCTATATTATAAACACAGTGCAGCCTAGCAGCCTAGCTAGCTCTATTACTACCGCCCCAAATAGATGGCGCTGGTCGTTACACAAATATAATGATTCAATCCATTAGAAACGTATTGATGCTCTTAAACGTGGTATGGCTGTGTGCTTTAAAAATCATGTTACGCATTGCTTCTGTGCATTCAAACCAACGTTTTGGTTTCAAACAAAAGCAGTGATGTATGTTACTCAGTTTTCAAAACGCCCGGCACGTGTGGAAGGATAGGTCCTATTGATGATTCCTATTTCAATTTATGCATACAACTGTGTCGTTATTGCGTTCAATCTTCGGCAATTTGCAGACGATATTGGGTTGCGTTTCTGCGAACAGACTGAAATGCAAATTATTAGTTCGGAACAAATAACTACCTATATTAAAGTCTATGAACTGGAATGTACACGTTGCAGGTAGAAACCCAGGCACTACAGTTTAAAATATTTATTTTTAGATGTAGGTAGTATATTTTTTACACAAATCATAGTTTGTATTTGAATAAATTAATTATAATACACAACTACCTACACATAACTATATAAAACTATGATTTGTAAATAAGAATAATCTTATTTACAAATCATAGTTTTAAATAGTTTAATAGTGTTAAAAATATTATACAATTTACCTACGTATGACCGGTACCTATAAAAATGTTATACTCATAACGTGCACAAAATTTTAACTCACCCATTGTGCTGACCTCTAAAAAGTAAATCTTTTCTTGGGTCTAAATAATAGGTAGGTACACTCAATGAGGAACACAGAAGAAGTAAGATACAGTACAACTTCTTCATGCAGTGATCAAAATCAGCAAATACAGACCCGTATTAAATCTAAGATACTTAATTCAAATCAATTTTCATGGTGGGAAGCAAGCGAGTCAGCATTGGCAATTTTTGATCACTTGTATGTAGATATATAGATTTTTATTCAACTTTTACTGCAGCTGTGAGCAAATGTCACTGCCTATTGACAACTATTATATATTCTGTGCGATTGATAAGATTGCTCGATTGTTAGTGGTCGGTCATCACACGTAATCTTGACTTGACCGGAGACCAATAGGCAATAGGCATTGTTCGCAATACATGGCTTGCTATTCATACGCCGCGATGGTTAATGAATGACCTAGGACTAAGTAGGTGTGCACTATGTTAATGCCATTGAAGTACCTCTTGAATTTATAAATTCTTTATATAAAACAAATAGTCGGTAGTTCGCAAAAGTTGTTGAATTCTCAATTGTTATAAAAATATTTTTGTAAAATTCTCCATTGATTAAATTCCTTGCAGGAATTCGATATGAAAACCATTGCCGATGAAAAATAACACAAACGATTTTTGATCTGCATTCTCGCTGAAAACGTAAACAATGCAAACAGTAGTCAACCTTTTGTGAAATCTCCGGAAGATATCCAAATCTAATCTCTTCGCAAAATAGGCAACAACATCATGCAAAGTTGAGAATAGCGATCCGCGGAACAAATAAGGGTTCCGCGATAAGACACTCAGTTTATATTCAAGTATTTTCATTGTTACAGAACAAAAGGACTCGGCATAGTCTGAAACGTGTTTTGTGTAAAATGGCTAACTCGCCGGAACTGAGAGAGGCTACTCGAAACATAATTCTCTTTGTTTGAAAATGGAATCCTCGTAGCGTTGTTTGTGAAAAACATTCACACTGTCATGCTACCGACTGAAGGCTGGTTGGGCGTCTTGAGACGAACCGTTTTACGGCTTTAAGAAACCAGAATTTGGTTTTGAAAATCTCATTTTTTATTATTTAATTTTTTCAATTTATTTGTGTAGTTAAAGGGAAATGCTATTACATAATAGACCAGTTTTTCTGAAGTACTTTAGGACATTATTATTATAAGTCCATTTAAATTTAACGGATCTGTGGTTAATCAATAGTATTCAACCAAGTTTTTCTTTTTAAAATTTTGTTATTCTGTTGGTCTTGAATCAGTCATTACTTGAAAAAAAAAATTGACCACAATATTAGTGAGTCACAAAACTCCCCTCAAAATGTATTACATACCTATTAACCGTTATTTACCGGTACTGTGCCGAAAACGAATTCAATTTTCAACCCTATTACTTCATCAACATAGCTTAATATCCATCTTGTACAGGAAAGTCCCCAGACTCAATTTGCTCATACCCTCTAATCATGGTGAACAAACTCTGCTACGACTATATCCAGGTAAACAAAATTGTTGTTTTTTTCCTTAACATTTTCGTTGTCTTAATAAAGATTACCTAACCTTTGCGAGCAATATTCTCTGAGTAAAGGTTTAATGACAATGTAGCTGAGTATACCACTGGACAGGGCTGGATTCAGAGTAATTTAATAAGTAACAGTAAATAAGGCCACTTTTTACAGGCCAATTTTCGGAGGTCGACATAGTATGAGTTTCTAACCAATGACTAGAATATAAGAAGAAGAATAAAGGTACTCATGGTATTTTATCTAAAACCTGGGTTTTTATTAATCCTAGAGTTAATAAAAGCCCTAATAGGTTAGCATCTTACATAATATCTGCGCCGTCACTTCAGACTTATAAATGTGCCTAAAAATTCTTGCCTCTTCTAAGAATGCTTTTTAAAACACGTTCAAAAATCAGTTTATTAAACTTCCATTCTTCAAACCTATTCCTATAATTCAATGTAATGGGTGCTTTTACACTAGACGGCACGGCACCGGCAACGGCATCGATTCCCATAGGTATTGTCACGTGATCGTCGCCGTGCCGGTGCTGTGCCGTCTAGTGGAAAAGCGCCCAATAAATCCTAGCTCCGTCCCTGTAACCAGATGAGCGGTAAAGGGACTCTTGTAGTGTAACATTACGTAGCGCGGGAAACTCATAAGTTTTACGACATCCACTTACTTAGATTTTATTACAAACTGTAACCGCGGACCAGATGCAATAACGTGAGTTTATCTTATACTAAAAATATACCGCACGCTCGTACGGTCTATTGTTGTCACATAAAATTATTGCAATGAGAAGAATGTGTAATTATTATTCTATAACGTCAATATGTTTTTGAATATTTTCTTATATTAACTATATAATAATAATTAAAATAATTATGCTGTTTTGACTCGACATTGTGGTAAGCAGTAGGGGTCAGTTCAAACCGGGAAGCCATTAAGCGACACGACGCGACGCGGTGTCTTTTCAAGAGAATAATTCCAATGTTGAACATTATTTTCTATGCAAAGAGAAAGACATTTTATGGACAAAACTCGCTAATTCCTCGCTACACTTTAGATATATAGATAGATAAGACGTTTATTTTCACAACTACATCACACATTAACAGATAAGAGATACATTTAACAACTGGTACATATCACCAAAATAACAAAACAACAACAACAAAGGACTTTGTGAAACAACGAGATACATCTTCAAGCAGCTTCTCACTCATCTCGTCTCGCTTTCCAGTGTAAGCTGACCCTAAGTTCCAATTTCATTACAACGTCAAATAACATCAAAACGTTTTGACCAAACGTAACAATTTGATTGAAACTAGCTCTGAATAAACCAATTTTCCGAGTAGTTTAGTTGCGGTGAGCGGATCAAGTCACGCGATTATTTAGTTCAAGCCGCGTATAAGTAATTAATAATATCTACAAGCACCACTAAGGTTTTCGAAACCAAAATCTGATTTACATTAAGTATTTTGAATACTCTTGGTGTGAATTTATGATTTTAGAATCATTATTACTTACCTACAATGAGCTGCCATGATGATGATGATGATACTAATTAACCTGAAAATTAACAACCTTAGCATGAAGCAATAAAGTTTATGCATGGGCGGACTTTACATTTAAATAACTATTCTGAGTTTAGGAAAAGCCATACATTAGTAAATATATTCAAAAATAATTCTTCAGACATAAAGGTTCTTAAAGTATTTGCAGAATATTCACTATTGACCCTTTTTCTGAACCCTACTTAAGTGTTTGACCTGAATCTTCATAAGCAGATAGACTTTATTCCAAATTTGATCCCAGTTTCAAATACGGGCTCACAAAGTTATCCCTTATAAATATTGTATTTGCCAGCCAAACCCTAAGGCTGTACCATTAGGTACAAAAATATATTCTTTTGAAATCATTTCGTAATGTTTACGTTTTGGATATACACTAAAGATAGAATATAATGTAAGCCTTTTCAGAGAAAAACCCTTTCTATAAAACTGGCATGGTTGTAAGATATTAGAATTTTCATTTTATACTTGCGAGACCATTAAATACAATAAAACCAGAAAAAAAAAACATTTGGAAAAGGAAAAACATGGCAGAAGTATTTCATGGTGAAAGAACAATTTTATAAAATATGATGAAACAATAACAGGTTAGTAAATTGCTCTATCGAAACTGATTTCTCATCATTGTATGCAATTTGAGTGATTGTTTTCTGTTGGCGTTATTTATGAGTAAAAGTAGTTTATCCAAATTGGCTCGGCAATTTTCGATGCAATTTTAGCATTATATATCCAATTTACTTTCATTTCGCTTTTTTTTTCTTCAATTCTCTACCATGCTACTTGGACATGAAGCAAAAATACGGTAGAATGTGCCTATTTTTTGGGAACACTATAGAAAACACTGAAAACCTTTTTATATAAAAAAAAATTACGGGCACGTTCTTGAGCTCCGAAAATGCATTCCCTTGCGAGAAAAATAAAACTGTCGAAGCAAAGCCTTTAGGTAGGTTAGGTATATTCTCAAAAGAATTAAATAAGCTAGATTTAGGAATTACAACAAGATAAGTTTTACTGCTCACAATATTTATACGAAACTCATAAGCAGGCAGTATGTTACGAGAATTTTACTGTTTGCCGGAATCAATTCCGCCAAATGATAATTTTATTCATAGACTTCCCGCTGCAGCCGTATCGCTTACTTTGTCCGTGATTTGGTTCCCGAATGTTATGAATGAAACAATACTTTGGAAAGACCGTGCTTCTTAATGCTCGCCTATTTCTCTTTAGTAGCGAAGGATCCTAAACATTCGATAGATGTAGCACTATTTAATGTAAATGTTACACACAATCCCCGAATTTGCTCATTGGCCGTAAAAAAGAGACATTCCGCGCACTGTGCATTGCAAAACGCACAATCCGCGAAATTTCCTTTTATTTCGGCCAATGTAAAACAACCATTCCACGGACTGGCAAACACCAAACAGTTAATTGCCGAAGACGTTAGAATACCAGGTTTAAGGGACATTAAAATACCAGGTGTAAGGGACAGCTTAACGCAAAGTGAAAGGAGTTGCTCAGTTCATAAAACTGAACAACTTTTACCAGGAAACAAAGAATTTTTATAGGGCCGCGGCATACAGACGGACAGACATGGCGAAATGATAAGAGTTCCTAGTTGACTACGGAACCATAAAAACCCACTTTACTTACAATAATTTGACATTATGTCTTGTTGTATTCATATAAATTTGAAGCTAATGACATCTGAAAGTTATTACCCCAGATAAACCCGTAAGCCCCGTAAGTAAAAAAGCTCTTGAAATACTTATTTTGATAAACGTGTATCTAAATAGGTAGATGTGGGTAAATTTTAGTGCCTTTGTTTCCAAAACAAACTTTTATCGCAAACATGTTTAAAGAGGTTTGAGTTTACGCAACCATCATACAAAATACAAAGCATATAGCATTACAAGAAAAAAAATTAAAAAGAGTACGCTGAAAATTCAACATGCTTTCATGAAGATATAGTTTCCAATAACCCTTTGAAATTGAAACCGCTGCTCAATAAAAGGGCTTCAATTTACTAGGAATGTGAACACCCTGCGTAATAGAATATATCGAATATTGTCGAATATTATTTTGTAGGCTGACCTCACTGGAAATGTAAAGTAGATATTATACATCAAATAGCAATAGTAAGGAATGTGCTCGGCCTGAGCGCGCGCGATGAGTGATCGCGGCCATTTCTCTCAGAGTTCCTTATGAACTCTAGTATATCCTTGTCGAACCAAATTTCACTTGTTCGTCTTTTGTTGATAGAAACTTCGGGTCGAATATTTT
This sequence comes from Scrobipalpa atriplicella, assembly GCA_029255725.1. Taxonomy (NCBI): domain Eukaryota; kingdom Metazoa; phylum Arthropoda; class Insecta; order Lepidoptera; family Gelechiidae; genus Scrobipalpa; species Scrobipalpa atriplicella. The sequence goes on from JARACY010000010.1 coordinate 145,816, forward strand.
AACAATGAATCTCTTTGGCGAATGGTTCACTCGAGTCAAATCATATTTCATGGTTATTTGTTGAAAGTTATGTTACGTGGGTTACATTTTATGCGGTTAACTTTTGGACAGTTATTTTAATGTGGGATGAAAGTTGCGCACTTAAATATTGTTTCGGGAATCATTCCCTAGTAGATTTTATCGAGTTTTATTTAAGAAGGTAATGCTAATTGATATTAATATTTTAATCCTTTATCTCTTTTTATTTATTTACTATTAAAGTAAGAGTTAAAGCGATGAGTTTACTTAAATAAATGTCGATTTTATAAAAGTCAAAAATGCGCAATCCCGATGCGTGAAACTTTACAAAAACGTCGATTGCAAAGAACTAGGTATAAATGAGTGAGTTGATAAGTTGTATACTTAATTGACACTCAAAATCTAATTTATAGACAAAGAATAGTGGCCGCAGAAGTCAGTCGAGTCGGACTGCGGTGGCGACCCTCAATCCCACGGACGGACGGAACATTTGACCGTAACCACGCTAATGCACAAACCGACTATGCTATGAGTGCCTGTGTCCAATCCGCACTAGCGCTCTGAATCACTCACTCTTTTGCTTTGTTCATTTTGAGATTATTTTTATTTAGCTTCGACCCAAAATCAGTAAGCGTTTGCTCCCAACGCAAAAAGACGCAGTGCGACGCTTAATGCTTGGAGAGGCCAGAAGCTCCGGTATCTTAAAATGCATAGATTCTCCGCCAGCCCCAACTGATCTCTGCAATACATGGGCCTACATTTGGAGGATATATACTATACTTATCACCATGCTTGGCTGGTGAAATGATGAGTGCAGTGTGAGATACACAAATTTCCAAGGGAATTCTCAATTCCCCGTTCCTATCCCTTAGTTACCCAGTAATGCTGACAAGTTTATTATTAGTAAATAAATTATTGATTATTTTAAATCATACTTCTATTTTACAGCATATTAAAGAGTTTATAACCGACAATCGCCGCGTCAGTATCAGGCTACTGATCTCATTTCCGGTGGGGGGTGGGAAGGTTGGGATTCCTCCGTCCGCGGGTTTCTTTGGAGACAAGGAAGGAAAGGCGATACTGCCAATTATAAGTCAGAATTTATTTAAGTATACCAAAATATCATGATATATAATAATTGACTTATTCGACACATTTTTTGCAAGATATTTTTATTTAATAATTTCCCTAGTAAGAGATATACAGCGTCTACCTCTTATTGGCAAAACTTTATTCTACTTATTTGGCTTCAAAATTAAATTTAATGTAATATTATATGAGTTTAGAAGGAAAATTACACCTGAAAATTAGGAGATATTGCTTAAAAGGGTTGAAATTGCTTTGGTAATTAGACCCTAATCTGCAAGAGACGTGTCCCATTCCATATATCTTTGCAAATTATCATGTTACATACAGGTATTTAATTATTATAATACTCGAGTTGAAAAAACGAGTGAAGTTATGACTTGAAAATCATTCATTTGCTAGGGTATTCATCAGTATTCAACGTCATAAAAATGCAGAATCATCTTACTTGTCAGACAGGTGATTCAGTATGCTAATCGAGAGTTCAAGGGTTGGACCATTAGGGCCACAGATCAGATGAAATTGGTTATCCTAATCAGTAAGCAGGTAATTTTCATGTCATTCATAATCTTCACGAGGTTATAAGGCTTGAAGTGTGGCTGTTTTAGAACTGTCATCGCACCTGGCTGTAGCTGGCTATTGGAGCAAACGAGGCTCACGAGATAAGGGCCGCTTCGTAAGTTCCGGCATTGTTGTTTCGAACAATAGCCCGCCGGCATTATCTGTGACGGCGGCGGCACGGGGACGGGACGGGCTAATGGACTAGCCGAACGATACTTGTTGTTTTAGCCTAGGTCAGGTAAAAAATCTAGGCTAGGTACTAGGTAAGGTGTAAAATGTCAACTGTACTTCTACAACGTGTAACAGAAAGGGTATATGCATCGAGAAAAGTGTGAATCTACCCATGAAAATGAACAACTTTCCCTAAGGAACATGTCGAAAAACGAAAAATAAAATTTTACCTTCCATACAAAATGCATCAGCTGATAGCGCATTTAGTATGGGAAGTCAACATTCTTTTTTCGTTTTCGACCTATGTTCCTTAGGGAAAGTTGTTCAGTTTCATGGGTAGATTCACACATTTCACGATGCATATACCCTTTATGTTACACGTTGTATAGTATGATGAAGGCTGACATCTCATTCTTAATTTTTTTGCATACAACTACTACTTATCTATACAACTTGTAATAAAAGTTGTCAGCAATCATCATAAAGTGGAAAGACTTTACTGAATTTTGGTCTTATAAATTACTTTATCTTTGTTTGTAGGTAAGTACTTAAAAAAATCGCTTCTAGCTCTTGCCTACTTATTTAATCAACTTTGCTTGTGTTGAAGTTTTTGTATTTGCAAAAATTTTAAAGTTTATATTAATGATATTATCCTGCGCTTTATTTGGATAAGTATGAGAATGACATTTCAGTGGGTCAGTTCACACCGGAAAACGACGCGACAGGCTGCACCACGAAAAATTTACTAGTATACTGTCAATGAAATCTCTATCTTTATGCATGGTAAATAATGTTATTTTTTATCACGCTCTTAAAAAGCGTCACGTCACTTCCCGGTGTAAACTGACCCTAAATAGGACATGGTCGTAAGTTGTGTTCTACATGCCTTACACGACCATACCTCCTTACTAATTGCCCATACATAACATAAGGTGCGGGACAGCGGTTTGTAATATGATCTGCCATATTTACAGCAATTATAAATTTTGAGTTATTGCTAGTAGAGCTGAAATTTATTATTCAGCATAAAACTTGGAAATTACCTTCTAAACTTCTTAGAAGTTAGAATAGATCCTTAAATCACGCAAGCAGAAATTATGCTTCGTTGAAATTTTAAGAAACAATTCAGCTTAAACTTGCTAAGTACTTAAACAATTTTCAGCATAGGTAATTTTAAATCTTTCAAAATACCTATTTCAGCTGGTTAATATTATTTGACTAGCAATCTTGCAATGTTTAACAAGGTTGATCCTTTATGAGAAACCTTTCTTTTTGAGTTAATAAATTGTGAAGGCAGACTAATTGTCTGGCCCTGTTTTCAAAGTTTATAACAATGGTTTAAGATACCTGTACCAATCTTAGACTTTTCTCAACAAAATTTTAGTCTCAAGTGTCTCGAACTACATTTAAATAATAACTATAAAAACAATAATAACAAGTAACATGATTTTGTGATTTGTGGTAGGTATGACAAGCAATTCGAGACCCCTTTCACATTTTGGCCGTTTTTACGGAGTTTTTGTAGCGTGATAAATGAGTTGAAAAGTCGCGCTTCAGTAGTGCTACAAGCTTGTATGCCACTGCTATCGATTCATTGCCGGCACGACTAAACTAAATCTTGTCAAAAATTATTTCCGTCTCTTTCTGTTCTCTCATGATAGAAAATGACAGATATAGACTTATATTATTTGAGTCTATTATAATATATTCTGTGGTTGAGTCGCAAACTACGAATTGCTACCACTGACAGTCGGTAGTGCCTTCTGCACGTTTTGCGAGCGTTAGTGTCATGAATAAGATTCAGTCCCTGTAAGTAATGTAATGTGGTATGATAACAGTTGGTGTTTTTGTAACGCTGCTGTTGCCCTACAAAACACCAAAAAGAAGGCAGTTTTGTCGCTAAGTATCTCTGGAAGTGACCATGTCAAAGTCTTGTAAGACGGCTTAAGAAATTATCTTGTCGACTCGATACATCAAAACAAATAAGAAGACTAGGTACACAAAATAAATAATCTTTTCCCAGTACTTAGAAGTAGGTAGGTACTTTTTAATCTTACTATATTAATCTATTAAGACACAGTATTTAAAGAAAAACTTAGGTACCTATTCTACCTAAGAACGTAGTTGGTTTTTTTACACGATCTAGTCTGAAATCTAAAGCGAAAATTTTGAATCTTAGTCAATCTAAAACAGTAAACGATACCACAATCTAAAACTTTATTAACATCATGGTTACTCCTACTAAGTAATTAGAACTAAATCCTCCTAAGGAGTGGCCTAAGAACATAAACTTACAGAAGACTTCATTATCGCCGAGTAGATACTTAGAGGAAAGAAACAGTACAATTTAAATACCCAGTTCGATATTATCACTATCACACAGACAGTTTTCAACAATGGTGAATATATACCAAAATAAATTAAAAAAGTTTATTATTAACATAATATTTGGGGATTCACCAAGAAAAAAATACGATTTAATATCATTCAAGCTTATGTGTGATATACAGCGGATGCAATTGTCGAAATAATAGCAGATATTGGGGTCAAGTCGAGTCTTTGTGATAGGCAGTAATGATTATAATTATTTTTTTGCCATGTGTGACATAATTAATTCGGATTTACGGCGCTAAAATGATAATCTAGGTACTATGATGGTAATAAACCACTCCATGATGTTGTCAGAAGCTTCCGTGCTAGCCCTAAGTGAATGTGAATTTTTCCACATTTTTCTCATCTCTTAGAAAGTAGAAAACGTATTAAATATCTAGTTCACGTCACGATAAAACTAGAGAATATTTTCAGCCGGTGTTCGCGGTACATCTGCGGGTGTCCGCCACGTAGAGTGCATTAGAGTAATTACTTTGCTCGTGTTATGCATTTTGTACGCCGTTGTCATATAAACAAATGCTATCTGGATAACTATTTCACAGAACTATACACACGAGCCACAGTGGAGAAGCAAGTAGGTAATAAATAATAAACTAGTAAATAATAAATTTTATATCTTTGTTGCTTGCTATCATGGACCAAAGCTTGGTAGATGAGACTGTCCAACTGAACTTTAAAATCATCATCATCTGCATCATTCTGTCACTTTTTAGAAAAGATCAAAGAAACGAGGTTTTTTTTTCACAACATACGTTATTTACTGATACCAACTAAAGTATAGTTATTTACTGATTAAGAGACTCGCTTTTTATATTCGTAAAGTCAGAGTATTTGTAAAGAAGATATTTGATTTACTTATCTACTAAGTACCTCATTGTTGCCTCATTAATAATAATTACAAGTACCTATGACTTTTTATGATACAAATATGAAGATGATGATCAGATATTTTGAAGTTTGCTTAAATTACGAAAGTTAGGAAACTACGGAACCCCAAAAATTCTTGTACCAAAAACATTGTCTAAATAATGTTACGCTAGAAAGCAAAGCTAAAAGGTATTTAGATAATTTTTTGCTTTCTAAGGGTTTATTTTTTCTTCATCACAAAAATTGCTTGCGAACCGCAGCGCCCGTGTGTCCTCTCTGCGTTCATTCGACTAAAAGCACCCGATCTCATAAACGAGTACAAAGGTACCTATAGGTATTTGCGCACATTTTTTCGCTTAATTTAGTTTAAGTAACAAGATACCGATCCTTTGTTACGGCGGGAAAATGTTTTGCAAATTGTTTCTGCAATTTTTAAAGGGTTGCCCATGATTGTTTACGGTTTCTTTATTAAATTAACTTTGAAGGTCTGTGTAAGTATTCCTTTCTGGATGATTTGTTTTGTAAGAAGTTGGTTCAATTAGGGAGTGAATCTCAAAAAGCCAATTTAAGTTCGTAGAAGCCTGCTATGCGAACACGGTAAATGGAATTAGTTTTTGTACCAACAATAGGTAGGGCTAATTTAATATTCATGTTTTGTGGTCTAACAACGAAGAAGTAATTTTATATTTTATATTAGTAGCCTAATAGGTGTACCCATTGTACCTATAAATTGATAATGCTGCTGTTATGAAAAAATAAATAAAACTATGTAAGAAATAATCACAATGTACAGTTTGTAGGTAGTAAAAGGCTGGTTATATCTCTTGTACGCAAACTTGAACTTTAGCTTTAAAAAAAACAGAAAGGGTTATTCAAGTGGTGAATCAAATTCAAAAATCTTTAGATTCGTTGATATCAAAAATTCAACATTGGTACCAAACAATACACCCACCTAACCTCTTACATAGAGCTCAATAAATCATCTTAGTATAACAGAGACGACCAAATAGACAAACGTATCACGACCCCGCAGGTACGTTCTATAACGACATCATTATACCTGCGCACACAAACAACTCTGCGAGGAAATTAGAAACGCAAATTCAGTGCAAAGCCCCTAGTTTTGTATGGTTACGCTGTGTATATAAGCGAAGGCATGTTTAATAACCTACTAAAATGTATGTGCTTGTGCCTATGTAAATTTGTAACAGAAATTTCTATTTGCATTGATGTTAGAGCTGTTAAAATTTTAAATATATTCAGCGTTACTATCTCTGTTGTCTCAAATCTAAGAAGATTAGTAAGGATTGAATCATTCAATTTCTATCATTAATCCAGGGAAATAGGCAATAACTTTCTCTATAAATGAAAAACCATAAAACGCGGTAAATATGGCAAAGTATCCCAATATTAAATAATCATTTACCACTTTATATAAATGAGGTAAAAGTTTTGAAAACATTTTAACCGAAATCAATTCCTAAAAAAAATACAGCCATTTTACTTATCTCAGAAAAAGGAAAAAGTCAAACCACATCAAACAATGGAGGTTTTAACAACGCAACTGCGTATTTACGTTATGTACAAGGCCAGAACGCCGCCATAGGGAACTGCTCGCGTATATTTTGTAATGCGATTTTTAAATTTGCGATTACGAAGTATACACAGATTTCAGCGCACTGCTCGTGTATAGTTTGTAATGCAAACGCGCGCGACCTGGTTCCAAAGTATACAACGCCACAACACCTTCATAGGGTTTTTATGGGACACATTATTAGGACAGTAAGACTGGGTATAAGGGGCAGTATGAAACTTATATTTTGCGGTGTCTACATCTTAATATCTTTTAAGTTATAAAGTAAAAACAGTTTATGGGCCGCAAACGTTGGTATCGCTATCAATAAATTCAAATGTTACCAAAACTGTTATTTAATTTTAGGTTCTTCCTTCCTAGCCTTTTTCCCGGATTTCACGGGGTCGGCTACCTAATATAGGGGATTGAACGAGGGTACTGGTTTTTACACAGAGCGACTGCCATCTGACCTCCGCAACCTAGAAGGAAAACCAGACCCAATCCTAGATTAGGTTACACACAACCTTTGAATTTCTTCGTAGGTGTATGTGCAGGTTTCCTGACGATGTTTTCCTTCACCGTAAAAACGCCAAATAAACGTACATATGAAATTTGAAATTCGAAAAACACATTGGTACGTGGTGGGATTCGAACCACGACCTCGACAAGGCCACTACACCACCCGGGTTTCCAAACTATGATTCATAGTTCCAAGAAATATAATCATAGCTCCAAGATTTATAACCATAGCTCCAAAAAATATGATCATAGATCAAAGGAATATGATCATAGTTCCAAGAAATATGATTACCTATAGTTTCGATAAATTTGAGTCAAATTTATTGTCTGACCTGGAAGAGAAGCAGCTGGTACATTCTTTGTTTTTAAATGATTCTATATTATTTTCTAAACAAACGTTTCATTTTAGAGGATTTGAGGATTTAGGAGGGAAATCTATACATATAATAAATCTCTTAAGGGGTCGTGTCTGTACATTGGATATTTTTACGAAAAAATAATTGAAACAGGCAAAACTACTTACTGGACCGATTTTGATGGTACTTTTTAGGGTTCCGTACCCAAAGGAAAAAAACGGGACCCTATACTGAGACTTCGCTGTCCGTCCGTCCGTCTGTCTGTCACCAGGTTGTAATCTCATGAACCGCGATAGCTAGAGAGTTGAAATTTACACACGTGATGTATTTCTGTAGATATATTCCAGATGGATCTGTATATTGCTATAGTGACAGGTTGTCAGCCCATCGCCTAAATTACAATACTGGAACCCTCGAATCCCTTAACTGATTTTTCCAGCATGCGCGGGAGAATAATGCAGCTGGCACATTCTATGTTTTTCTCTCACTCCCAATCCAGCATGGAAGCAACTTTTCTATAACACATTTTAGGGGATGGTCGTTAACGCCTGCATTAATTAAATATTTTGTGCAATCTACCCCTACCAAGAAACAAATCACTAATCCGGCATAGTTAAGCGTGTAAATCAAATCAATAGGTATTTCTCATTTTCGCGCGCATTGTAGGCGGCCCCACGCAACGCGGCGGACTACGGGTGTTCATGGAAGGGTAAGCTAATTTCAACCGGCTATAATATAACACAAACGGCTTAACGGTAGTGTGCGAGTATTTCACGCAGTTGACACGAGTTCGGTCCTGGTCGTGAAGGTTTTGTGTTTTGTTTTATTTTTCCTTTTTTTATTGTTTTTTAGTTTGTTGGCAATTTAATCGTTATCGTTTACTTTTATATATTAAATAGTTTTGAATGTTTTTATTTTTTAGAAAGGTTTTTCAAGTCTTTTTTTTTTAATTATTAATAGATTGATTAACGGTCATAGTAATTAATTATGTACAAAAAGTCAATTAAAACGAATTAAGATAATAAAATAGCCACCAGAGCGTCTCCCGGTGAGGCATAGTGCCCGGTACGCTCTGGCATAATATTTTTGTTATTAATTAAATTGCATGTTTGTCCTTGACCTTAATGAACCCATTCATCAAAACCTCATACATTCTTCTACGATCACAGTGGCCAGGGCATGGATGGGTGACCGGTAGTTGTATTCAACTACGTTTCCGTGCGTCGGACGGCACGTGAAGCCGTTGGTCTCGGTTCCATTTTACTGTGCCTTACACCCTGTTATACTGTCCGTTATACCCGTATTGCTGTCCCTTACACCCAGTATGCTGTCCCTTACACCCGATTTTGCTGTCTCTTACACCCGCTATTACCGTCACTTACACTTAGTATTGCTGTCCCTTACACCCAGTATGCTGTCCCTTACACCCCGTACTGCTGTCCCTTACACCCAGTATGATGTAACTTACACCCGGTATTGCTGTCCCTTACACCCAGTATGCTGTCCCTTACACCCCGTACTACTGTCCCTTACACCCAGTATGATGTAACTTACACCCGGTATTGCTGTCCCTTACACCCAGTATGCTGTCCCTTACACCCCGTACTACTGTCCCTTACACCCAGTATGATGTAACTTACACCCGGTATTGCTGTCCCTTACACCCAGTATGCTGTCCCTTACACCCCGTACTGCTGTCCCTTACACCCAGTATGATGTAACTTACACCCGGTATTGCTGTCCCTTACACCCAGTATGATGTAACTTACACCCGGTATTGCTGTCCCTTACACCCAGTATGCTGTCCCTTACACCCCGTACTGCTGTCCCTTACACCCAGTATGATGTAATTTACACCCGGTATTGCTGTCCCTTACACCCAGTATGCTGTCCCTTACACCCCGTACTACTGTCCCTTACACCCAGTATGATGTAACTTACACCCGGTATTGCTGTCCCTTACACCCAGTATGCCTGTCCCTTACCCCAAGTATGATGTCCCTTATATACGGGGTGTAAGGGACAGCGTCCCACAAACTTATAGGGGTTGCTCAGTCAACGAAACCGAACAACAACCACCAGGTTTTTTTTTTCAGGAAATAAAAAAAATTTTGCTTTTCCATACAAAATGACCACCTCGATCAGACAATTTGTATGGAAAGGCAATTTTTTTTTTCATTTTCTGAAAAAAAATCCTGGTGATAGTTGTTCAGTATCGTTGACTGAGCATCCCCTATCTGTTTGTGGGACGCTGTCCCTTACACCCGGTATATACCCTATATACTAAACTAGTTCATTCATTTTCATAATTAAATTTGCACTCGCACTAAACTCGAATTTACCATAAATACATGACCCCTAAGCGTTCTGGCAATGTATATTATGGAACAGGCAATTTACTTAGGTCACTACAAACTATACACGAGAATTGGCGTACTACTGTTGTATACTTTGGAATGTCTTAGTAAAAAAGTGAATTCCAATCTATACGCGAGTAGTTACACCCCCTGGCGTTCTGGCCTTGTACAGAACGTAAATACGCCACGACGTGATTTCTGCAGGTATTTTTAATCTTTTCAGGATTAAGGAAGGTTCATCGCAAGGATTTTTTGCTATTTTAAGGACGTCAACATTATTTTTTATATTAACTATAATCGTATGGATGTAATGTTTTTTATATGTAGCTAAGTTTTAAATACAGGGAATTATTTGAAATACGATAACAGCGCGCACAAATACACTTACTGTTATAATTTCTTCTTCTGTCGTGTAGATGGTTCAAATGGAAAACCACTTCGCAGGACTCTATTATAGACATTTCTGTCTATACATCTGCCTATTTAATCAGACTTATAGGAACTGCACACTCACACCTAGGTTTACTAGGTGCTTGTTTACGAAGGCACACGGAGACGCAAATACCTTTGAATGTGCCGCGTCGGGGAATAGCGAATAAGCAGAGTGTAATTACGTAATGCATTCCGCGAAATTAGGTCGGCTAGGGCGTCTTCGAGTGTGAACCGAGGTAGTTTGCGCTATTCAGCAAAGTAAGTCTGGAATGACGCCGATGAATTAATAAGGAGTGTTTGTTTTTATATAATGTAATTAATGTTGTTATTTTTTGAAGTTATATTACCTTAGTTTTAGAGTGCATGATTTCCGGTATTTCTCGAGTTTATTAGAAGTCCTAGCTGCTTTTCGTTTAAACCGATTTTTTGCAAATGTATGTTCTCTACTCAGAACTTTATTTAAAAAAGCATAATATAATGTGAAATTTCTATGATCTAATTATAAATATTTTGTCAAACGTTTTTTGTCAAAACATTGTAACTTTTCTTGTATTAAATAAATTATTTGAAAAAAAACGTGCGATCTCTTTACAAAACTTCAGTAGAAAGACGTAAGTGAAATTGCCATTCTTCTTCTTCTGTAGTGTGGGTTTCGTGTCGATTGAACCGATGAACCCTGGCGTCATAAAACAAATTGCTATTAAGACCTTATATGATTCATGGAACTAACGACATAATACTGTATTTGTATTAGTGGTTTCCCTGTAGGTATCTACTAACCTCACACACGTCTATCCACTGCCTATGGAGCTGTCAGTACATAAATCAAAATTCGCGCAGATGAACACTACTCGGCCTTATTCGACGTCAGTACCGAGATCACGATAAATCTATCATAGTCAACTCAACATCAATAGTGTTATGAACGTATAACTTCCAAGGTTTTAGTGGGAAGCTATATTTGGACAATTTGCATAGAAGTGTGTTTTTGCGAGGTGCTTCAAATTTTTAGGTGGAAAACCGAATAGCCGCGAGAAGGATTTCCGATCGAAAGCCTGCGGTGAATAAGGTTTTTTTTATTCATTTTGTTTCCAATGAAAGAACTTTATTTTTATTTCATGTACATTTCGTAGGTGAGTATTGAATATTTTCAGTCCGTTGAATTGACACGCTGAACACGATTTTTTAGACCCTTAGCACTTAGTTCGATACGCCTTTGACCCGAATCTCAGTAGATTCAGTAGATCTAAGTGGTAGATGTTTGTTTCTATTTTAAGGTAGGTAAGTAAGTGTAGGTACCTAGTTAGTACTTAGGTTTAATTTTTACCGGGAAGTGACTCGACGCGACACCGGTGCGTACTTTTTAAAAGCATGATGAAGTCTGTATAACACTTCAAAAAGATTTGATTGACAGAACTCAAAAATTTCGGCGCTGCAGCTGTCTTGACTTTGTGGTACAACGAGCTGCAGCTTCGCGCCGCATCGCGTCTCGTAGCGTCCTGGTGTGAAATAACCCTTACACTGTCAAATCAAGTTATGCTCCATTCTATTCGGAAACAAAACTGATACAATCAAAAATACGATTAGGTCCATCTAATTTCAAAACTCATCAAACATTTAGTTTTTCTGTACTTGTTTTACTGTAGTCCCGGAAATGAATCAGCTTGTATATCCAAAGGTTTGTAATCGCTCCCAGTCTAGAAAATACTTAATTCTCAGTCAAGCGAAGTGGCCTAGTTATCAAAAACCTATACTGCCGTCGGTCTTAAATTAGCACTGAGCTTTAAATCTCGACTCCCTAAGCAATTGAAACCAGACATTTTATATCCTCCCCAAAATTATTAACCCCTGGTCCACAAAATAGCAATATCCATCACACTTATAAAGCGAGGAAATAATTTCAAGGAGATTTTATCAGGCGTCAAAATGCGTCGGAGCGTGAAATTATAGTTAGTAAAAGTCACGAAGCAAAACTCGACCGAAATTAAATTTTAACGAAATTATGAGCACGCTATCGCGAAGTTTCTTTTGTATAGTGACGAATTATTTTAGACTTGACCGAGCCGAGTCAAGGTTAGTAACCTTGCCTGCTGGTTTTTAGGCGTATGGGTTCAAATCCCACACATCCTAAATTTTATAAAAATACAGGCTAAAAATAATACATTTCATTTCACGTAGATTAATGGATACTTTGATTTAGATGGAAGAAGTAACATCATGTTTTATGATTCATTTAATTAGATATCCAATGTAATCATAATAGGTACAATATACTATGTAATCATAAATACCTAGAATTGGTTTAAAGTAAATTAACCTAAGACGATTTCACATTGTAGTTACTCAACAAGCTTAAGCTCATCGGTTTAGTATCTACAAATCCCCCACCATTACGCTAGATTTATAGTGCTTTTTGTCATTAATCTTTTGAATAGAGTGCACCACTAGGCTCGGAGGACTAATCTGTACTGGACCAAATACTCCTCGATGGGAAGCCCGGTACGTCGCTCTTCATAGTTCATTGGCTTCTATGGAGAGATTCAATAAACCTTAGTGTCAGTGAATTCAGACCTCTATATGCCTCTGTCTTGATTTGTGTAACAAAGGCTATCGGAGGTATTTTTTTTTATACACGTGTAATATTTCTGAGAAATAAGGTCAGAGAAGAAATCGTTGTCTAAACCTTTCCATCATAAACTTGCCTGAAAATTTCTTTCAAAGTCGAGGATAAAGTATTTTTTATGAATGTACGTACATAGGTGTACACGTGTTTACGTGAAGCACATTCCTTGCAGTTGTCAGTATTTTCCGGTGTGAATTTAAATTCAATTACCTACACGACTTGAACAATGTTAAATTAAACACGGGCATTTTATTTCAACGCCACAGAATTTACTCATGGGTTGATACTTAATTTAATTTGTGGTTTGTACAAAGGATTGTTCGTGGGAAATTCGGAAATAATTAAATTTTTTGTATTGTTATTTCGGTATCCAAGTGTTTGTAAACTATAGTAGTGATGGGTCATTTCAAATAAGAATGTGTCTCATAATTCCAAAATAATACAAATATAACACTACATATTTAATATATATTTTTATGCTGGACTGCCAGGATGCTAAAAAAAAAACTCCAAAGGCCAGTAAAAAGAATTCCGAGTCTATAACAATATAGGACCACAATCCTATCAAACATATACATCAAAACATGTCAGTCGCATAAAAAAGCGTTATCCTGTTGACGCTCTGCCTACCCCGTGAAAGATACAAGCGTTAATATTTACATGTACCTATGTGTATTACTACGTTCAGAATTGCAAGTGAACACGGCAAAGCCTATTTCATTAAGACCGGCTCACAGCCGCATCCGTTAGCCACCGATATTGCTGTTCAAACACACTATGGTGAGATATTGCAGCGTTTTCAGTTATATACGGGGTGTAAGGGACAACTTCCCGCGAAGTGATTTTAGAAAAAATAATTAGTTTCCCTATACAGATTACCTGATAGAAGTGGTAATTTTGTATGAATAAGTATTTTTTTTTTCTAAAAGAATTTAGTATTTCAGTTTCGTTGACTGAGCAACCCATATTAGTTGGGGGATTATATCTTGTGGAATTTTACCTGCCTACTGGAATGCAATGATACCTACATAGCGCCAAAAAATCAGAAACACACACCACTGGCATAATTAAATTATATTCAGTAAAATGTCTGCTAACCTGCAAACAGGACTTATTTAAAAAGTATGTATCTCCAATTGTATACAACCATATTTTCTTGAACAGGCTTGCTCGATCTAACTTTAATTCTTATATTACCTCTGTTTTGAACTAAAGTCATGAGCAAACCCACTTTAAAAATATTAAAATAAACACTACTAGCTCTTTGATATTTTTATGCTTAAATTACTAAAGGGTGAACGTACATTCTAATGGTGAAAGATATTTTTAAAATCGGTTCAGTTGTTTTTGAGTTTATTAGTAACAAACAAAAAAAACTCTGTATCATATTAGTGTAGATTAATAGTAACCAGATAATATAGATCGTTTCCAGGCCATAGTCTGTTCTAGCTCTTACAAGACAGCTGCCTCCCAGCAACTACACAAGCTCATTATTTTTCCGCTACATTATTCACTGTGTCTAGTGGGATAATCTGCCCTGCCAAATTTCTGTGTACAGGTCGGTCGAGTTACCCATATTATAAGCTGGTTATATACCTAAATAGATATTTACCTTATGACCAGCAGAATGCTACATTCTATTTATTTTTTGAGCATCTATTTAGCCTGTAGTCGTCTGATTTAGACCTATAGGCCCTTTTTAACTACTACTACTCTCATCCATATATTTAAAATATTTTTATTTTTACTTTTTTTTTTCTTCAACAGTAAAAAAAAAAACAGACGACACTAAAAATATAACGGACGTTTAGTAAAAATAAAATCAAATTCTTTAATTGCCTAACTATAAAAAAAATACGGTTATCATCCTGACCTGACCTCTAATTATCTCAGATCAAAATTACAATTTGTAATAAGCAATTATGATTAATTTAAGATACAGGAATTTGGGTGACTTATTTAGGCTTCTTTGTTCCAGATTCATTTGGGGGTATTCACTAGGCAACTACCTAATTGAGAGTAATTTTCTCTTACAATCTCCAGAACCAAGTTTAATACAACATTATAATGTACAGAAAGCTGTAATGTTACAAGCTAAAATTGATGTCTATAATAGACCTAATTTAATTTCCTCTTAATAAATTAACTTGCTTTAGGTACTTATATTGGTTATTGCACAGAACACTACTTACTCTAGGGCGAGAAGAATAATTTCTCCATACAAAAAAAACGGGACAAAATTACGGAGCCAACGCCATCTATCCAGGTCCCTTAATACTAAACTAAAGCGGGAAATTCATAAGGAGTTCTGTTAAATGGCCAAAAAAATTAAAAAAATAGTTTTCTATGCAAAGCAAAGCTCTGATATTTCTATTAATTTAACAAAACAGAAATACCTGAGCTTCGCTTTGTAAATAAAACACAAAAATGATGATATTATAGTAGTTTTAATTAAAAATCTAATGTGATCAGATGTGCCGTATGAGGTGCTGGGCATGTCATTTGAAGCTGGCTGTAAAGGTCTCTGCATTTCAGGGTGCTTCATGTGATCAACATTTTCTGTCCTAATCTGAAAAGAACAAATTTATAATAATAAGCTTGAAATACACTCGACAAAACTGAATTATGATCACAATAGCACATTAAGAATAAATAAATTTACCTGTTTTTGTCTTTTTATTGACTCTGATTCAGGTGCGCACAGTTCTCGTGCGGGCCTTTTCATTTTATTTAAGCGTGCATCTGCGGTGAACTAAAAGAAAATTTAACTAAATTAGTAGCCACGGTCATATCAATATTAGTAATTATTTGACAAAAGTATTTTCGAATTTTTCTTTATAATTTCCGTTCGTTTTTTACCTTTTCATAATATCGTTATCTTAGTAAGATATTATGCATGACTCGATTATATTAGAAAAAAGACCTGTTTCTGTTTCTGTCCAGATGTGCCGTATGAGGTGCTGGGCATGTCATTTGAAGCTGGATGTAAAGGTCTCTGCATTTCAGGGTGCTTCATGTGATCAACATTTTCTGTCCTAATCTGAAAAGAACAAATTTATAATAATAAGCTTGAAATACACTCGACAAAACTGAATTATGATCACAATAGCACATTAAGAATAAATAAATTTACCTGTTTTTGTCTTTTTATTGACTCTGATTCAGGTGCGCACAGTTCTCGTGCGGGCCTTTTCATTTTATTTAAGCGTGCATCTGCGGTGAACTAAAAGAAAATGCAAAAAGACATAAATTAAAGTCTTACATCAGTTTTAGTACATTGGTTGCTTTAATTATAGTGGCGGCTAGGAAATAGGTATGACTACGAGCAATAACTAATATTTATTGCCCCATACACACACACACACTCACATTTTGTATAATGAATGATATAGTACCTGTGTAGATTTGCTATGTGAGAGGATGAGCGGCAGCTGATAGGTATTTGTTATATCCTTGAGAACTGCATGTGAAGTAACTGGCATCTCTCTAACCTCTAACTCCGGCTAAAAAGAAACATAGAAATTTACTAATTAAATAAGAAATGAGAAAGTTGAGATGAGATACATAATAGTTATTTAAGTGTGAAAAATATTTTTGTACCTGTAGATACAATGATAACAATGATAAAGATGAGAGACGTATACCTCATCACAAGTTTTATGTGGAGCAGCATGTTTGTGTAGCTTCTTCATAGAAAAGTCAATGAAAGACGATGATTTAAAATGTTTGTAGCACAACATTCTGTGCTCAGAATATAATTTCTGTTGAAATTCTGTTGATGACCAGGGCCCATTAGGAAACATGTATTGCGCCCACAATTCACAGCTGAAAAACGAAATTCAATCTGGTCATAACCAATACAATATTGGAAATTATTTTAAAATTTAATGTGGTTTAGGTTAGGTTTGCACCTGGTCCTGAAATAGGTAGGACAAAGATAGTTTTGACCACGGAAAAACATCCTATTTGCACGAGAAAACTTCTCTTGTGCCGCGGGGCGGAAAGCTGGTTTATCCCTTCCGTTACGTATTGAAATTGAAGGACTTAGGTACTTACCATTGTACATTTTTGACACCTGGTCTTGGAAATCTGTACAACACCACGTCAGTAGATAAAGCGCCACACTTAAAACACTTTCGATTATTGTCTTTCATATTTTGCACAACTAAATAAACAATCCTATCGAAATAAACCGAAAAAGGCTAAACTCGTGCAAACAACAAACTACGCAACAAACATAACAAGCCATGACACATGTCAAAATTAATGTTGTAATTTATTTTTGCTCCGTATGTGCACAATTTTGTCTTATGTATATAAAGCTCATTTTTTAAAGCAGCAGAATATAATTGTTCCATAGAAATAGTTACAAATGTTATTATTTTAATTTTTTGTAAAAAAAAATATTCGATTAAGTAGAATGTGGGTATGTTATAGAACCAAATTAGCTCAATTTTATTAAGTGGTAACATCATTGATGATCATTGTCACCTACGGTGGTACCATGGAAAGAAAAGTGGTACCACGGATAAATACACGGTAAACTCATTTATAATTTTTTCCTGCTTAAAACACTGACAGGGTCCCTTATAGGTATGTCTCAAATCCTCCAATTACAGTTGGCCGGGGCTGGGTTATTGTAACAATTTTGTCTTTTTGTAGAAACAGTGGCTATTGTACTTTTGGCAAGCGATATATACTTAAAGTTATTTAAATTGTCAAAATTTTATAATGAAACACATAAACTGAAGAAATATTATAATAAACATAAAATATAGTATTAAGGTCGCTACCTCAGACAGCGTTTCCTTCGCAGTTTCACTTTTGGGTTCTTCATATAAGATTATCAATATCGTATGAGAAACCCATTTGTCATTTCCGTTTCCGAAAGTATTTTTTTTTTCTTTTTCAATATAACTCATTATATTAAGTTAAACGCTTCAACTACATTTAAGCTGAGATTACTGGGTCAATTTCCGGTCGTCAAGCTTTTGGTGATGAGTTTAAAAATATATTTTTGTAGAAATTTCAGCTATGTTTTCCGCCCACGACCGAGGCCCGTTTTTTAAGTTAATTATTTTTTTTCCAACAAAAACGGCAGGTTGTGACAATTTTAGTTATATTTTTGAAGATCAGACTAACCAACAGGAAATATTATTATCCTCCAAATATTTCATAGCAGTGGCAAGATTATAGGAAGTCAAAGAGAAGGCGGAATCAAGAGAGGACTGGCGTTTACTTCATACTCCACCGACAAGAGCAGCGCTCTTAAATTTATGATGATGATGATGATGGCAAGATTTATTATTTCTCTACATAGGTAACTGATTTAAATACTGGCATTAAAAATAAAAAATAACTCATCGCCCTCCCCTATTTATACACTATCCCTTTTGTCCATATTATTTAATTTGATTAGGTTATTGTAAATACTGTTTAATTAAGTTTTTAAGCTGTCTTAAGTATTGTTGTTATTATTATTACTGGTACTGAATAAACGCATGCCTCCATTTATACATTTGGTGGTACAGTCAACAACGCCTTTAGGGTAACAGGGCTGCTCCACAGCAATAGACTTTCCTTGGGTGTTTATTTACATATTTTGATAGAATTTTATATACTTGTACAGTTTAATAACCAGCACAACTATACGAAATTTCATGAAAAAGCATACAAAATTACCCGAGATAACTTCATCGGTTCGGAGCGGCTTTGTTACCCTAAAGGTGTTGTTGACTGTACATAGTTGGATACAAAAGTTGTAGTTCGACTAAATACTCTGTACAAGATACGGGCGCATTTAGCTCGCCTAAAGATAAATTGTCCTCTCATTTAAATTGTCCCTTCAGGCTGCGATACTGCAATTCCAAATTTAAATCGCATTCAACGTAAATTTTGCAGGTCGTAACCGAAACGGTATTGAAAAGTTATTGAACGAAATTGCAGTTGGGTTGTTCACAAATTTAAACTTTCGAGTGTCCAGTCCTGGGCCAGTTCAACCGGGAAAGCGACGCGAGGCGGCACGAAGCTGCTTGAACAAGGCTTGAAGATTCATCTTGCTTGTTCTAGCACAAAGTGACAGGCTACACTGCAAGGAATATTCGAGTCCTAAAATGTCTAGTAATCATGCTCTTGTAAACTACACGCCACGCTGCGTCTTGTCGCTTATCGGTGTGAAGTAACCTAAACTTTCGAGTGTCCATTTCTGTAAATGGCTGAAAAAAAGTTCCAAAAGTGGGAAGAGTTCGTTTTAATTATACGGTAGATACACTTTGGTTCACAGCCAAGTTTTGTAGGCGCGTTGTTGTTCGAGGGTTCAAAGCACTTGCCAAGTAATTTTGTATTCCACACCCCTGTAGAGGTATACGTAGTTTTCTACGTTTCGGAGCAAATCACAGTTGTAGTGTAGGTGAAATGTCAAAGTTTATAATAAGTAGGTAACGTAACCAGACCGTTAGGTCAGGAATATTCATGGTCTCATGAAAAAACCTAACTCGGGAACATATAGTTATTGTAACGTCACAATGATGAAAAAAAAAATGTTCTGTAAAGTTTAAAAATAAAAATAAACTACTTACCAATGTTTTATTTTGTTCCAAAATTCAATAGATTAATTTCATATTCCAACTCTAATAAAACGTTAAGTCACTAAGCGGACAAGAAAAACAGGACGCTTCATAATTTACCGACGAGAAACCAGTACGTCATGGCATAAATAATGCGAAACTATGACATTGTGCAAGTCACGCGAGGCATATTAGGCGTTTTTTGCACTAGACGGCACGTTCACGGCAACGGCAACGGCACGGTATCGTGGAAGAGATAATTTTGAAAATTAATGAATTTATAGGGCACGCTTTTCCACTTGACGGCACGGCAACGTACGGCAACGGCACGGCATTGATTCCCACCGGTGGTATCGTCGCCGGCCTGCCAAACTGCATTGTGTTTTGTATTCGTACGAAGTATGCGCATATGTATGTGTGCGCTCAGTTGGAACTAGGTCAACGATAAGTATCACCGTCCTAGGTGGTAAAACAGAGCCACGGTATCGTGACGGTATCATTATCATGCCGTTGCCGTGACGTTGCCGTGCCGTCTAGTGGAAAAACAGCCAAGGGGAACATTACGCCGACTTACAAAGGACCGGGATATGAATGGGCCTTTTCGAGTTGGTGATATGGTTATTTGAGGTTAGGATGTGTTTTAGTATAGAAATTTGGGGTTTCAATTATGTTTCAGACACTAATTATTTGGTTGGATTTCCTAAAAAGTGACAATCATCATGGTTATCCAATGGATAATATCCGACAAATTTCTAATACTAAACCGATTAAAATACAATTTTTCTAGCAGGCTATTAAATTAATTAGGGTCATTTCACACCGGGAAACGATTCGAGGTGACGCGGCGTGCACTTTTCAAGAGAATGGTACAATAGGAAACATTATTTACTAAAAAGCCGGGTGCCAGTTGTAAGTTACATGACGTAACTTGCGCAATGGAAAACTGTAAAACTGAAAGCTACAAGTGCTAATTATTAGGTGAAACTAACATGAAACTAACACGCCAATTTGACGTCAAATAATAAAGATGAACATTAAATATTTCATTGACAGAACTCGAATTTTTTTTTTTCGGCGCACGCGACCGCTTAACATCCGATATGCCACTTATGCATATTTTCCACCTCAAGAAAAAAATTGAAATTACCCCATATTATAGAAAATAATTTATAAAATGATATATTAATGCATAAACCGTAATTATAATACTTTTTGCATGACTTGCATGCTTCACCATACTTCTCGTTAATTTGCTATAAGTTTAACAATTTTCTTGTCATTGTTGCTTTGTTTACTGTAAATTTTTAAATTCAGAACAAAATTACTGGCTGTTTACCTTAACGCGTTCAAAGCAATTTTAGGATGTAAAATAAATTGTTTTAAACTAGAAAGAGTAGGGACGTGGGAGAAATAACACAGGAATAACACAACTTGTTATGTGTTTTACCATCGCCTAAATTGCAATACACTGAAACACTCGAATCCCTTACCTGGTTTTTACAGCATGCCCGGGAGGAGATGCAGCTGACATTCTATGTTTTTCTATCACTCCTAGTCCAGCATGGAAGTTTCTATCACTCCCAGTCCAGCATGGAAGACTAAGGTCCAATCGCCCTTTTCCAAGGTGGGACTCGTGCAATGTGAGCTGATGGTGTGTATGGTTGTTTGTGTTAGATTTTACCTTGTGTAATTTTTCAAAAGCCACAAGATACTTTATACAAACATAGTGCACGGAGCACTGTCACCTAATGCCCGTTTTTTGTACGAAAGATATTCCAATGATGTAATTTTTGATTAATTTTACTTTTCTGAAAGATTTATCCAATAGAAAATATGTTTATGGATTATTATAATAATTAATCTGAAACACGTGCCGTTGAAAATAAATAACACAATTTAATCTATAACGAGTTTATTAAACTTTATTAAAGACAAGAACTCTTACTAACTTATTGAAAATTAAGTTAAGATTAGTCAGAAATCTTTAATCTACTTATCTCGGCTTCGTAGACAATAATTTTAAACTTAAACAACGAAATTTTTTTGATTTTCGGGTTGAGTGTGTTATTAGAATTTGTCTAAGTATCACCTTGAAACACTTACTCATATATTATGTTCTGAACAAAAATCATAATGAAATTTTGTTATTAATAAGTTTGTACATAGTTTTTCAGTGTAGTAATAGATTCCAGTTCTTTTTTCAAGATAAATTTTAATTGGGGCCACAGAATTATTACAAAATGAATGTAATAACCTGTTTATTTGTAACTTCATTTCAAACAAACCTGTTTACATTTTTCCCAACAAAACCTAACTTTTAAGCTCTGCTCCAAGAAAATCTTTGTGAAAAATATCGAAATCTGTCCACTAGCCTCGCGTGAGGGATTTTATCTCCACGATACCCCTTTATGCGATGCCAGTACTTTGTAGTGGTTAGGTGGGAAGACGTGAGTAGAAACTATAAACTTTCCGGACAGTGTGAAGATGTAGAAGGTTCTAGACGCGGTATGAAATAATATATGTAAAAATTAATGTCGAATTGGATGTAAGAGACAGCTTACAAAGAAGGATTGCTCACTCATTGAATCTGAACAAATTTTAGGTTAGGATTCTGTCTCTTTGACATTATTTGTAGCGTTCTTATTTCTTAAAAATATTGGAATCTGATGATGACAGGTACTCGTAGGTATGCCATTTTTTACTTGACTACGGCGAACCTAAAAGGAATACTATTGCCAGAGATAGTTGAACTAATACTTACTACTCAAAAGAGAAAGAAACATAATGAAACAGTTGTAGCTGCAAATTAGAAAGCTAGTTAAAATTACAATTTACTAACAAAATATTTTCGCCAGGTCCTCCAAAAATATTTTAAGGAAAATCAAAGCATATTTTGTTGCTACGTTGTAAAGTTTTATTTTGTGCTCTTCTTTTACAAAATGCTCAAGCGTAAGTTTCTTTCGCGTGAAGGAAAATTTATATAGTATCCCAAAAAAGTGTTTTTAAAAGTCATTTTGTAAAAAGGTATTAAAAAAAGCAACTGCTTCTAAAGTTAAAGTATGTCAAAGGCACAAAGTGAAGAGTTTAAGCATGTTCAGCAGGTAATCTTAGGCTCGTATTTATAAAGCAATCTCAAGTTTGAGAGCGATATTAAGTGTGGATTTGACAGACCGTTTTGTACTGAAATTACATTTCTATTTCAAACTCAAACTCGCTGTCACTCTTGAGAGCTGATTATAAATACGAGCCTTAATTTAATACATTTTATATCCTACACCTCCTTGTTCTTCTGTCAATAAACCATCGTGTCTGAGTATTTTTAATCTACCTATTAGCAACAGCTACCATCGCGTCCGATATGGTTTATGTAACGACCAATATCAAAGACAGCGACTAGATTTTCTTTTAAGTTGAAACAGTTTTATTAAATGAACAAGAATACTTTATAAAAAATTTATCAAGCCCGAAGCATCAACTTGTTAGCTTCAGTTTGCCATAGAATTAGGTACAAAATAACTAACATAATACAGTGTGTAAGGGACAGCGTACCAGAAACTGATAGGGGTTGCTCAGTCAACGAAACTGAACAACTTTCACAGGAAATTAAAAAAAATGGCTTTTTCATACAAATTTTCTGATCGAGGTGGTCATTTTGTATGAGAAAGATATTTCTATTTTCATTTCATAAATAGTACGTATTTTCATTTTTACATAAATAGTACGTACGTGTATATTTTCTTTGGTACGAGTATGTTTGTTTGCGTGTATGATAATGGAAAGCTAACAAAATCCGAGTTAGTATACACATAGGAAAAGAGAAAATGTGGATTGAACGTTTGCCAATTGTATGATTATGTTACCAGTGGAAGATAGCAACATTTCACTTGTTTGGATTCGAGATTAAGGCTCGTATTTATAAAGCGATCTCAAGATTGAGATCAATTTTAAGTATTGATTTGACAGATCGTTTTGTACTGAAATGACATTTCTGATTAGAACTCAAACTCGCTGTCACTCTTGAGAGCTGTTTATAAATATGGGCCTGAGTGTTTATCATAATCTCTCTAGCTTTTTCCGCATTTCTTTGTTTAAATATACATAAATATATTAAAGTCTCGCCCTTACGGGGTAGGCAGAACAAGAAACGCCTCGTAAAAGGCGACACGTCTCACAAAATTTGAGTGCAATTTTGAATGAACGCTGTGACCCTCGAACCCCTTTTTCTGATTTCTACAGCATGCGAGGGAGGAAGGGCAGCTAGAACATTCTATGTTTCTCTTATAGCTCCCAGTCCAGCATGGAAGAAAAAAAAACCTATATTGTTTATAAAACTTTACAATGAACACATTGAAAAGTCTTTTTAGAATTGATCCAGGTCGTCCAATTAACCTTTTTTTACTTTTGTATTAAAAATTACTCGTGTGTAAAACATAATTATAAATTATACCGACAAAGTAACAAAGACTAATGAATAAGCGAATTTAAACTAGACACAGTGCAAGTAAGGAACGGTAAATTTTATTTATAGGTACATAAATTTATGCCTTTATCTCTTACTTACGGAATAGGCAGAGCGTCATACTCTGCCTACAAGATAACGAAATTCATTTCTTACGGATAATTGTCTTGATCATAATGAGGAAACAATTTTTGCCGTCATACTAAATCTGATTTTTAGAATTATGAACAAGATCACCAGTAAAATGTCAACTAAAATAAATCCAAAGCTTTTTTTTTGCTTTGCGGGCGAAGACATTTTACTGTTATTTATTTATGCTATGATCTAAGTGCAGCGGAATTTCCATCCGTAAGCTAAGTATTGCTTAGTTTAACGCAGCGATCATCACTTACCTAACTTACGTACTTACTAAGCAAATGAAGTTAGACTTACATTAAATTGATCGAAGCGACTTCTAGCTTTAGTAGTGCACACAGCCATTTTGTACTATAAAATCTATTGACAAAAGTATTGATGATGAAAAGTAGTAATTGTTTATTATTGAAACTCAATACAGATACCTACATTCTTAAAAAAAACTTACTCAAAAATACGTTGCTTAAATAAATATATATATACCTACATACATAATATCACGCCTGTATCCCTAATGGGGTAGGCAGAGCGTCAACGATCCAAACAAAGATCGTTCCGCCACGTCTGACAAGTTTTGAGGGTTGTTTAAGATAGATCTGTATATTTATGTAGTGACAGTCAGGAAGTGTAGAAAAATATCAATTATTATATTAATTCAGTGCATTATTCTGTGGCTTAATTTATTGAATATGTCTAGAAGCTTTTACAGTGAATCAGCTGTTACGTACCTAATTTATAATAGCAAATATGAAATATAGACAAAAATAAATCGTTTTTCGATTTTCTTGATTAGATTTTAGGCATAAGGTTTAGTTTTCAATAGTTCCTGTTAGTATCCAGACAAAGCAGGTTCAAAGTTCTGGTCCAAAGTAACTGTTTTAGCTGTAGCTTTGCTGAAACAGAGGTTAATTTCAGCAAAGCAAATCTATCAATCAGACAAGTTACTAGTTTTAGCTGACTGTTCCGTTTCTCGTAGCAAAGAGCTACGCCGTAGCACTGTCTACGTCGTAGCTTCTTGCTACAAAGCTGGAGTTTGCACTACACAGACTGTGTTGAGAAATGTTAACAATTAAACAACTAACTATCGCATACAAGATACAAGGCAAACTTAGCTTACTTGTTATACGTGTTTGTCTGTAACAACTAATTGTAGAATAATAATAGAAGAAGTAAATTTATGATTTATTATAACTTTATGCCCAAAAATGTTACATGGGCGGACTTAACGCCAAAGGCATTATCTACCAATCTACCTTAAGGCATATGAAAATGACAAGGCAATTGCAAAAATTATCTATGTAACATGTTACTAAACATTATGTTATATTATAAACCATTTATTTCGAAAAAATCAGTTGCAAATTGTTTCAAGTTCTATCAATAATATTTTTTTATCATTTATGAGATAAAAAATTTAAGCCTAGGCCGCTCAAAAAAACCTGGTCGCTCTTTTTAATTGCTGGACAAAACTTCACTAAAACAAACACAACATTCTAATCTGTTTTCTAATAATCCCACGACAAGGTTGCAAATGCAATGAAATGCACATGACGCTGCGCTATGCTCTGGTGCAACGAGATGAAATTCCTAAATCGTTTTCTAATGCCGTGTTGCAGTATGTAAAACTTCTCATAAGAACATGCTGTGCCGATATTGAAAACGGTGACTGTATTACAAAAAATAAAGTTGTTTGTTTGGTTTACACTTCCAAAAGGTCACTAGTAGAACTAAGTTACTTATTAGCACTCACATTTTTATATTATACCTACTAGCTTTCTGTCAGCGGTGTCAACCGCTGCTAAATAAGTTTTCCCCTGGGAAGTATTGACCTAAATGTTTCAACCATATACGAGAGTCTTCATCAGGCGAAAAGAAAATCATACTGCACCGCCCGTCAAGTGCGACCTTTGACTCGACTTCCTGATGCAGCCCCTTCTATAGGGTCGAAACGTTGAGGTCAAAATTGCCTCCGTCAAACTCACAAGTGAGTAGCCGAGTATTGTTCGTCGATTAACAATAAAAACTTTGATTCCAAAATTCCTCTTTGTCATCATAACATGACTTTTACAAGCTTTTGCAGTAACAAAATTATCTTATAATGTCACAGAAATATGTAACATAAATTGCATTGCTCTTTGTTAAGCGCAGCACACACTAGCTAACTGAAACTAGACAGGGACATGATGAAGTTATGTCGCAGTGACGCAGTGAACAGTCTATTTAAAATACTCTATTAGATATTATGTCACTCCAGTGAAATATGTTATTTTCACTTTTATATAAAATGGTTTACAAAGATGTAATAAAATAAGTTTAGTAAGGAAGAAGCGATAGAAAAAGAAGAACAATAGAATTTAACAATGATTTTCTTCCTGGGTATAAAGAAATCTATCAAGATCCAAATTTTCCTGTTTATTGTTGGATGATGGGCTGACAACTTATCACTAAAATTACTTACATAACCTGTCAGACGTAGTAAAATCGCCCTTTTGTAAGGTCCGGGACTTTGAAAATGGGATAGATGTTTTGGACCTCATAAAGGGCGCTTCAGCTTTCACACGTCTGACAGGTTTTTGACTATATTTTTTGTGATACATCTCAGTTTGAGTCACATGTTAATTTTTCTTAACTTTATAAGACCCATAGGTAGCCTATTCCGTGAAATACGGGAAAACGCTATAAGATGCACATAACATCATAATTTTCAATGTTCATGTCTTGCGTGACGTCATGGTTTTAATAGCGAGAGCTTTCATGCTTTACAACTAGTATTTTTGTTGAAATTCACATGAGAATCAGTAAAAACTTGACGACAAATATATGTGACTTGAACCAAAATGTATTCTTACTTACTTACCATCTAGAAATGGCAATGTTTATATCACCATATAAATGAATAGAGATCCACACGAAACACAGCCTGACGCTGGAACCTCGTTTAATCTCGCGCTGTCGGTTACTGACTGAAACTTATTCATCAAAATGCACACTGCATTTACATACGGATAATAATGGTAAAGGGAATTATACTTTATCGAGTGGAAGTTTAAAATTTTCTGGATTGCGTTTGTTTGTAAGATGAAATATGTTAATAAATTCAATTTATATTATGTACATTTTGATTTTAAAAAAGTTTGATAAAAGCATAATAATAATGTAAATCTTAAACTTTGGGTAATTTGTTTGTTATAATACTTACTTCTATGCTGGACTGGGAGTGATATAAAAACGTAGAATGTGCCAGCTGCATCTCCTCCCGGGCATGCTGTAAAAATCAGCTAAGGGAATCGAGGGTTTCAGTGTATTGCAATTTAGACGATGGGCTGACAACCCGTCACTATAGCAATATACATAATCATCATCTGTATTAGCCCTCAAAACTTGTCAGACGTGGCGGAACAACCTATGTTTAGGTCGTTTTTGCTCTGCCTTCCCCATTAGGGATACAGGCGTGATTTTATGTATGTATGTATGTATGTATGTTTGTTATAATCAACTTCCATACCTACTAGATTTATCAGTTGAATATTTCAAAATCATCGTAAGATTAGTGAATCAGCAAACTTCCCTATAAAGGCCTACAAAAATCCCCTGGTAAAAATCTCGAAACGAAACATGTCAAAAGGTTAAAATTTTCACACATATTGGCCTCAATTCACGCCGTCCAGTTACTAATTCTAATTCTTAGTAGCGCTGTCACTTTCTTAACTTTGACATAAGAACAGGATAGCAAACAAATACGTGAGTTTGACATTTCTTATCTGACATAAGACTGCTTAAATTAATTAAAATTAGTGAGCACGCTCTATGGTTATTCCTTATTTAAAGCGCCGTACGTCAAATTAAGAATGTCAAAGTCACGTGTTTGTTTGCTATCCTGTTCTTATGTCAAATTCAAGAAAGTGACAGCACTACTAAGAATTAGAATTAGTAATAGTGCGTTCTGAATTAACACCAATGTGTCATATTTATATCATATCACAGTTTAAATCTTCCAAGAATAGTGAAATACTGCCTTACCCCAGTCTACAGCCTCAAGGCTTCACAATATTCGTTTGTCAGTCTATTCATGCTGGTGTTCATTCATCGTTCCCTGCTTTTCAGGCAAGTTTCTTCATTTTTCAATAAAATGTAATATTCGTGGTATACCGGGTGTAAGGGACAGCGTAGGTACAAATACTGATAGGGGTTGCTCAGTCAACAAAACTGAACAACATTCACTGGGAAATTCTTTCAGGAAATGTTTTTTTTTTCTTTTCCATACAAATTGTGTCAAGGTGGTCCTTTTGTGTGGGAAAGTATTTTTTTTTATTCCCTGAAACAATTTTCCGATGAAAGATGTTCAGTTTCGTTGACTGAGCAACCCCTATCAGTATTCGATACGCTGTCCCTTACGGGATGTAAGTAAGTATATATATTTGGCACCAACACTGCTATTTTCTTATCATTAAAATATCTTCTTCTGTGTAAGTTGATGACTTTAGTATAATTTTATGCCTCTGGAAGTACCTATGCAATTGCCTCAACTGAAAACACTCTCGCAATGGGATAGTAATCAAATTTCTCCGAAGAATCCAACCTCGGCATTAAAAACCCTAGCCTGCGCTTACTATAAAAAACAACACACTTAGAAAGCTCCTATATAGCTATATATATATATATATATATATCTACTAGATTATAAATTAAATTAGTACTTAATTATAGCGTAATTTATACAAGAACATAAATTACTCTCTGATACAATAACACGCTCTATAATTTTGTGCGGAACGTTCACTTGAACTTAAATTTACTTATATCCGTCGACATTCTACAAAGACACGAACTCCCGCTCTACAATAAACGACGTGAAGTTCAAAGTAGTTCATCTGAGACCCTTTATACGTGAAGATAATGTTGTATTGTACCGATTAAACTACTGTCTCCCGTGCTGCTATCAGAGCTATAAAAACTGTTATAAACACTGTCTGCCCCTTACGGAATAAAGGCAGGATTTTTGGGTTTCTGTACATACATAAAGTCACGCCTTTATCCATTACGGGGTAAGCAGCGCCAAGCTGAAAGCATCTTCGCCACGTCGTCTGACAAAATATTGAGAGCAATTTTAGATTGAAATGTGTATCGATATTACTGACTCAACTCATCACCTGAATTACAATACACTGAAACCCTCGAATCTTTTACGTCGTTTCTAGGAGAAACAGTGCTTGTTTTTTTTATCACCGCCAGTCCAAAATGAATACTTCTGATCGCCTCATATAAAGGCTGTTTAAACTTTTAGGTTGTAACCACACGTCGTCATATGAAAACTTGAGCCGCGCCCTGCAAATGAGTCAAGTTGAAGAACACTTCACTTTACGGCGCTTGACAACTTGCGTAGACTCACTTCTTGCCCTTAAATGGCAACATTGAAACTAGTGATGGGAATATTACTTTTTCTACTTCATAGGTTTTTGATACAATATGAAAAATGATCCATCCAAAAATATTAGAGAATAGACTGATTTTGTTAGAATGGGGTACTTAACTGTAAATATGAGCTGAGTCGTGTTGAAATATACTTACAAGTATGTACACCTTTTTCTTATTTTTATGGACTGGGTTCAGTTTTGTCACCTCTGAATCTGACCCTTCGACACCTAGACTGGGTCAAGATCAAAAATAGTATGGTCTCACTTGACTTTTACGACACCCTTGGGAAGATATATTAGAATAACACAGTTATTTATCTTCAATTACAATTGTGGAACATTAAACAATATACAAAAAATATATTTTTGAACGCTATTTTAGTTACAACTTTGGGAAATTTTCAAACGAAATTCCCTTCACTATTAATTACAAGTTCTCATCATTATTGCTCCAGTAATTAGGAGTGGATTAGACCATTAATGTGAACATCAGGTCGTCTGCAAAAGCTGCGATAGCGAGGTCTCTAAGTAGTTATTTCTGTCGTCCTGGTACATTTGCGTTAAATCCTCTTTGGGATCTTCTTAATTAATAATGAAGGGTAAAGTCCTATACTCTGTCTCTGTCACCCTCATAACTAGGCTAGAGTCACCCAATTACAGACCAACTGCGATTTTTGTACAGCTGCACTGCTGTCAGGTCGCCACTATTATAGCTGCCATTGCTTCAATCGCTGTCAGTGTAACCATAGCCAAATTTTAGTTTCAAATATTGCCGCCTGCTCAGTTATGTCAGTCAATCTGCACAGACCGACTGCGATTTTTGTACGGCTATCACGTCGCCACTAATATAGCTGCATTGCTTCAATCGCTGTCAGTGTAACCATAGCCAAATTTTAGTTCCATATATCGCCGCCTGATCAAAGATCGTAGTACTGCTGTAGATAAAAAAAATGGAAATCTTTTGATAGGAAGTCCAAGGCGCTGACCACAGATAATAAAATAGTAATGAACTCTGTGATGTGTGTCTACAATATTATTTAGGCTATTTTATTAGGCTAAGTAGTTAACAAATCGTTAATAATAATTATCAATCATACGTATTATTTTACGACTTCGCATACGTGAAAAATAAGGTTCAAAAACCGTTTCATATTATTTAAAAAAGGTCGTGTCGTCTGTAGGACAAACGATAGACAGACTAGTTTAAGATTCGACTATTGAACTCATACACGATTGACATTTTAATTGTGAGCCTGCCACCTTTCGTCTGCGACTTTGAATTCCTGATCATTGAAAAAGATCACGTAATTAAATATTCAAAAATACTAAATAGTTCTCCCAACTGATTTTCGGTGCTGGCGGCCAACTGCGCAGGACTAGTTTTTAGTGCCCAAGTGTTTGCGCAACACACAAGCGCACTATCTATTCCTTCAATCTCTTATTCTGATACAGACATACAATGCGTCATCCATGATGGTTGATGGTAGCAAGACATATGATGTGGTGTGGTCTGTAATCATCATCATTATCGTTCAGCTGGACTTAATTACCAACCATGAACAAGCCTGTAATGCGGTTACCCGCGGTGAATTTATATTAATTTTACGTAGTATTTTGTAAGGTAGATCCTATTCTCTTGCTTCCAATTTTATATTAAGTCATCTCAACGTTATATCAAATAACTATTATACCTACCGTTTTGATTTAGATTTGATACACACCTTTGATATAGTTCTCTTAGATTTATGAACTATAGAATCCTCACAGACTTCGTAATGCAAATACATTATTCAAAAGCAAAGTCTGCGTTTTGATAACGCCTACAATATTTTATACAAATATCATTATGTCATTATATGATATTATATGATCCCCTGACTTGACAATAAGTGCTCAAATCATAAAATTTCTTCTTCAGATCACTACATTACTTAGATTTCAAATATCTACATCATCACGTAAAAGCCGCTCAAAGCGAAAAAGTTTCATAAAGATAAAAAATGAAAAGTTATCCAAAATTAGATTTGCTCACATCCCAACTGGATTACTTTTGCAAAATAAAATTGCGATCTATCAATGCTATCGATTCAGAGAAGCCAAAAAAATGTGAACCAATTCGCAAAGTAATTTCGGAGATATGATATCGAGATTTGCCGCCAAAAAAACTTCGTAAGACCCATACTTACAGCAGTATGAAGATGAAAATACACAAGTAGGTATATAATAAAATCATTATCATGGTACAAAAAATATTTTTGTATAAAAATGAAACCGTTGATAAAATATTAGCACTCTCCATATTTTCTATCGGCATAAGATACATACTACGTAGGTCATGCTTTGTGGTCCTAAAGGCCTGGGTGTTGGTCAGAGATGTTGCGAATATTCGAGACACATGGGTTTGATTCCCTGGAGAGGTGCGCAAACCCAACTACTTACGTATAATAGCAGTTTGTTCTTTGCAACGTACCCAATCTTTTGTCTAAAATTTTCAAATTGGGTGAACCTATTTCCATCTTTGACTATCTCAGTCACCTCTCTCGATACAAACTTGAGCCGAGACCAGATCTGATATAATATTAAAATACAACAAATACTCAAAAGAAATAAAACGTATTGGAATATCTCTGTCACCTCGAAATTTTACAAATAAAAGTATAATATTAAATCAGTAAACATTATTCAGTTACATTTATGATACAATATCGTATATTATTATTTAAAGATTCTATACAATTTATACACATAGGAATTCAGCAAAAGATCGGCGTCATAATATTTGACATAAAAGGGCTGGCGCGCCGAGGCGTAAACCAAGGGTCCCTGATGAACTCACTGACGATCCGACGAGATCTGGTAAAAAGCTGATTTTTAATAGGTAAGGTGATAAGATGCGTCCTCACCAAGAGCATTCATGTTTTCTCAGCGATTTTCAGATTGGACAAACATGTCTGATTTGACTTTAGTCTCCTGGTCACAACACCCGACCAGGCAGATGCTCCCTTTTTACTATCCTCAACAATTTTAACTCCCAAACGATGTAAGCTCTTGAGGCTACAACGCTGCCTTGCGACTTCTCTCCCAAAGAATCTGATAAAAAGAATCTTGTTGTTTATATTCCGTCGGCATCTTTAAATATCCTTGAATTTCACGAGAAGTAGATAACCTCCAACTCTGTCTTGGTCACCTTTGAAGAACCTTTAAGTGAAAATCAACTTTGTAGCAAATAAAAAGTCAGTTTCCTCAAAGATGTTCAATGTTTGGCGAGCATCCTTCTATGGATATTCGCCTAGTCTCCTCTCGCATTCTTCATCTTTTATCTTGCTCTGTCGTGTTGTATGTGTTGAAACCCTTTTCTGATCAGACGCCTCCATTCAGCGAAATTCCTGGCGTGGTCCGAAAGAGAAATTCCACCGAAATTTAGCGTCTCTCGTCGTGCCATTATTGATGCGTCGTCACGCTTCGCTAGCAAGGTTTCATGCGTGTGGTGTTTCATGTTTTGCCATTGATTACCGAAAATATAAGTGGGTAATATTATGATTATGACATTTAACTGCTTCCGCGGTTTAATGGGCTCCTGATCTGGAGGTCCTGGGTTGTATTCCCAGGGAGGAACACAAAGTTGATATTTGTGAAACCACTTTGTGAGATTTTCCCCAGTTTGGTTAAGACAATGCAGGCTGATTCACCTGAGTATCTGGAAGGAAAAAGATTTCGAGCTTTGGAGGGCACGTTAAGCCGTCGGTCCAGGTCACTGTCTTTGATAGTGGCCTTTACATCTAAGAATATTGAACTCAATCTAGACGTGACCTAACTCTGCAAATAAACAACTTGCTTCAATATTCTGTCTATCACCTATCGAATTGAACTTTAACTAAATCTTGTTAAATTTCTGAACTCAGCCACGAATAAGATCCAAAACCAAGCAAATGCAAACTAAACGAGCCGCTGCCTCTAACTTAAAGTCCATTATCGTAGCTAAGGGTCAATTCACACCGAGACGCGACACAACGTGATGCGGCGCGCACATTTAAGAGCGTGGTATTGTATTTTTATCTCACGACTGCCGCTCAGCGTACCTGAAACTTGTGGTAACTGCAGGTTTATTCTGGCGAGCTCACGTACATGCACTACGGCAAGTTAGTATTACAAAGCGGCAGTCGTGATATAAAATACTCTTAGACATATTTTAGAACTTTATTTAGGTATTATGCAAAAAGATATACAGTTCGTTTACAAAACTTTAAAATTCCTCGCGCTGCAGCCTGTCACATCGTGGTACAACGAGATGCATCTTCAAGCAGCTTCACGTCGCATCGCGTTGCTTCTCGGTGTGAACTGACCCTTAACGTCCATTATTGTAGCTAAGTATCCATTAAATGTTTCTTACTTTAAACACGAGGCAAATACAATGCATATGCCGCCGTTAGCTTAATTTATCCTAGAATTTATAAGCAAGATGTTTCTCGCAGAGCGGTTCCAAGATCCCATTGTTGTGTAGACTTTAGTTAAGCACTCAAGACATTAAACTTGTATGGCTCGTTTTAAGTAGTTAATTTTTTAGGTCATTTTAATTAACTTTCTTTGTTATCTAGAGAGACGAGGTTTATGGATAATTTAGGCGCATGGTATACTGGAAGAGTCGAGGCTACGGAGTCACTCTGCCTACCCCGTCAGGAATATAGCCGTGACCTCTTGTGATCTATAAACTGAGAGTTTTAGCTTGAGGAGGTAAGAAGTTTAGCGGTTATTAGACAAACCATGTCATATGTCTAATATTAGGCGTTTTAATAACTCTTCATTCTTACTCTTAAAAGACGACAGCTTAATAACAGAGAGACTGTCTTTAAAATGGCTGTAATTAAAATATAAATCAAAATAGATTACAACCAGACTTTTCAAACTCAAATTTTAAACACTTCATTTCATTCTAATTAAATGTCAAAATTATACACAATATTGTTCGAGTCAAAGTAAAATGATGTACCCCTAGGGGCTAAGAAACATAATGAAGTCTGCTCAGTAGACTAATCTACCAGGGCGTGCGTTAGAAGATTAATTAATTTTCATCCTAATCGTGTCCACAAACATTCATATTTCATGCGTAACATATTATGGAATATTTCGTTATACTGTGTAAAAAAGTTGGATCAAATGTTTCTGTTTTGTTTTTTCGTGAAACCACAGGTCATGAACAGCTATACTTTATTGTATAAAAGCTCTTTAGTATCGCGCAGAACTTTTTTTTGTGCCTGAGACGCCATTACAAGCAAAACTATTTTATGTACTTTACTTAATTGAAAATTGGAAATATTGCCTATTTTCATATTATTCAGGCACACCTGTGCTAATTCTGGCCAGAGAGGATTCAAGCACAGAATTAACTATTTGTATACCTATCCGACAGTATAATTACATAGTTTATAGATACTTTTGAAATACTTCTAAACCGTTCTGCTGAGAAATTCGGGTTTTATAAATATCTTCAGAAGATATTTTAAGTGTATCTTATTTACAGCATTTTCACTTATAAATGTTAAGAGGAAATTAAGGGGATCATAAAATAAACTGGTATCCAGAATTCATAGCTTGCTCCAATAATTAAGGTCCATGTTTATTACCAAAACCCTATCTTCTTTATTTATTGTAAAGAGGGTAATGAGTTTTTGAACGTTAATTTCTTGGAGTAGGTATAGTATTATACAACAGTATTGGACTTCAAAATCTATAATAATAACGCTTTTTTTCCACAAACTGATAAAAGCACGAGTAATTTGATAAAAAAAAATGCTTTTGAAAGAAATTTTATACTACTTTGAATGTACGGAATTTGAGTTAGATATGTTCAACTCCTTTTATACTGTCTCAATAACTTTAACCCCGGGGTTTATGGGTGGTTCCCCGACCCAACATCAAATTCGAAAAAAAAAAAACGTTCCTAAAAAAAAACTTGCGTATTTATTACCTTCTCCGAAGTCAAAATAACTCTGCAAATTGTTTGAGTTCTATCGAAAGTTATTTGAATGATCCTCAAAGCGGACGCCATCTTGTTTATTTGTGAAATTTATTTCAGATTCCAACAGCTGTTGCATATTTTATGTAATTTTTGAAGTAACGATTCGGAATACTGATTGGATCTAGATTAGTTTGCTTCAACTTATAAAAAGATAATTCATGACAAAAATTAACAACATTTTAAATTAAAAAAAATGTTGTCTGTAAAGTCGGTTTACGGACGCTAGTTTAATGTGACAACGTCATTCAGCTCGAGCGTAATCTAATTCATAATTTACTTACTTTACAATCAAGAGAAGACAACGCAACGGACTACTCAACTTTATGCAAACACAACAATCTTCCCAGTAGAGAAAGCTACTGTTAAAACAGAGCATCTTTAAAATTCATGAAACACCCCAGTTCCCTCGTGAAAATTTGCTTAAGGTATTAGTGAGACAGTTTTAGACCATTTGCACTTAATTATTCCTTCAGGTCTTGTTATCTTTTAGATAACCTTTACACTACACTAGCTAAGGGTTATAGTTTCTAAGGCTCGTATTTATAAAGCGATCTCAAGATTGAGAGCAATATTAAGTATGGATTTGACAGATCATTTTGTACTGTAATGACATTTCTGATACGGACTCAAACTCGCTGTCACTCTTGAGAGCTGATTATAAATACGGGCCTAAGTCTGAAGTGATACACATTAAATTAAGTGGCGTATTGAGATAGCTTTTGTTGAGCTTGATTTAGGCTCGTATTTATAAAGCTATCTCAAGATTGAGAGCAATATGTTGAGTGTGGATTTAACAGGTGATTTTGTACTGGAATGTCGTTTCTGATACGAACTTAAACTCGCTGTCACTCTTGAGAGCTGATTATAAATACGGGTCTTAAACTTCTTGCTACATTTTGTGTTATATCGAGTTGTTTGCAACCTATCACATATCACGATTAAAAAACAAATCTAACGTGAAAGTTTTAAATAAAACAAGAACGGGTCTATTCAGAGGATATTACATAGTGAATTTTGAGATATTTTTAATGCAGCAACAAGACGCTTTCATTATGTACATGCAAAACTTACAGACACTTAAGCATGAAGCCGCGATAATCAGCTTTAATCACACACGGGGTGTAAGGGACAGCGTCCCGCAAACTGATAGTGGTTGCTCAGTCAACCAAACTGAACAACTATCACCGGGAATTTTTTTCAGGAAATGAAAAAAAATATTTGCTTTTTCATACAAAGTGACCGCCTCGATCCGACAATTTGTATAAAAAAGCAAATTTTTTTTTTTCATTTCCTGAAAAAAAATCCTGGGGATAGTTGTTCAGTTTCGTTGACTGAGCAACCCCTATCAGTTTGCGGGACGCTGTCCCTTACACCCAGTATACCTATCCATCTGATAGAATGTGAGATTCGAAAGATAGATGCGATATAATTCGGTATCGCGTGGTTAATACAGATTTACAAACAGACAAGACAAAACAATGAAGTGTTCAGAACCATAAAGTAAATAACAAAACCAACATTCAAACCTGATGTCGTGAACAAGATATGACTTTGAAATATCCCGAGCCATAAAACAGTCCTGTCGATGGGCGGTCGGGCTATTTTAATCGTCATTACCCTTTAGGTCCGAACACAGATTCAAAGTAACTTAGAAACCGCAAGTCATATTTTAGCTGTCCAAGCGAAGCGTGTCTTTTATTAAGTTACCACGCACAACGGAAGACTTTGTTGAGCTTTACAAAATAATGATAGATAAGTAAATCGTTCGTTTTCGCTTTTTAACACACATTAGTAGAGAAAATGTTCATAAACTTTAATTTAAAACAGTTAAATGAAAATGGATAAGCATGTGTGTGCAAGTTTAACAATATTCTTTGGTTGTATTCAAAGTACTGCATGATTTTTGGTTAGACCTTAGAAATAAATAGTAATGACGACGATGAATGTGTGCCTAGAAAAAGTTACATACAATATGTAATTTTGTTATAATAAAATCCAATGTCACTAAATGGCCGACGAGAGAAGATACATAATAGTTGAACATGCGATATCAACCCTAATTGAAATCTGTGTGTCCGGATGAAAAGTGTTCATATTATAGCTTATTTTACTGCCTTTTGCTACGAGATAAACTTTATGGAGGATTATGCTTTGAGACCATCACTAGCCATAAAAATTCCCTCTAAAAGTATGCTTTACTTGTTATTATTATATACAAGGAGTCAAAAAATTGCTGACGCTTTGGGTATTAAATCTACTCATGAATCTGAACAACTAAAATTCATTGAAGTTATGTCTTAACTGAGCTCTTCAATAAGTTTTATGTTATGTTTAGGTAGGATCACTTTTATTTATTACAATATGTTTCAAAACCAATATACAGGGTGTAAAAAAAAGTACTGCGTTTCTTTAAACCTCATGTTCTACTCATGATACAAAACAACTTGATAAAAAAAAATTGCCTTTTCCATACAAAACTGGAGATCCCGGAGAGCATCTTTGTATGAAAAAGACAAGATTTTTTTTCGAGGTTAAATTTTTGTGCTTTGGGAAAGTTGTTTGGTATCATCAGTAGAACATGTGGTTTAAAGGAACGCAGTACTTTTTTTTACACCCTGTATAATTCTCATTTATACAACGTGTAACATAAAGGGTATAATGCATCGTGAAATGTATGAATCTACCCATGAAACTGAACAACTTTCCCTAAGAAACATAGGTCGAAATACGAAAAAAAAAAATTTGACTTCCCATACTAAATGCGCTATCAGCTGATGAATTTTGTATGGAAGGTCAAATTTTTTTTTTCGTTTTTCGACCTATATTCCTTAGGGAAAGTTGTTCAGTTTCATGGGTAGATTCACACATTTCACGATGCATATACCCTTTATGTTACACGTTGTATAGCATAATATACTTTAATATAGTAGGTATTTTTACTCTGGCTTTACTTTACCCAGTAACCTCGCTTATTTAAGCGGGTGTACGTCGAGCGAAAGTTTATTAGGGATTTAAGCGGGAATAGAGTACACAAAATTGGGACGGTTCCAAAAAAGGTTCAATTCGACAGAAAGTAATTTTTCGCGGCAACGAACTTCGTGGTTTGAATGTAGCTTTATGTAATGGCTTTGGCTTATCTACCTGATTACATAAGTTATCTTAAAATGCCTAGTAAAAGTCGTCGTCACCACGTCTGATAATAATATTGTGGGCAATGTTAGATTGAAATCTGTATCGCTATAGTGATAGGCTGTCAGTCCACCGCCCGAATTATAATATTTGTTAGCCCACAAATGGGCGCTTTTCCACTAGACGGCACGTCAACGGCAACGGCGACGGCACGGTACCGTCGACGATATCGTAGGTGAGATAATGTGTGAAAATCAATGAAATTATATGACACGCTTTTCCACTTGCCGGCACGGCACCGTCACGGCATGTCATCGATTCCCATAGATATTGTCACGTGATCGTCGCCGTGCCGTCGCCGTTGCCGTTGACGTGCCGTCTAGTGGAAAAGTGCCCTACAGAGCCATGCTCGGAAGTAGGCATTAGGCACATTTTGCTTCTTGTAAGGCATGAAAGGAGAATCTAACTGATTTGGTTTCATTTTCTTGTTTAAGAAAACCACGCAGAATCGATAATACCTATTTCTCAACATTAATTTTTTACTTCCATGCTGGACTGGGAGCGATAAAAAAAACATAGAATGTGCCAGTTGCTTCTCCTCCCGGGCATGCTGTAAAAACCAGCTAAGGGATGCGAGGGTTTCAGCATATTGTAATTTAGGCGATGGGCTGACAACCTGACACTACAGCAATATACAGATCTATCTTAAACAACCCTCAAAACTTGTCAAACGTGGCGGAACGACCTTTGCTTGGGTCATTGACGCTCTGCCTACCCCATTAGGGATAAAGGCGTGATTTATGTATGTATGTATGTATGTTAATTTTGGGTAGGGTGGTTATGATTTTACGGACATGCAAGAGAACAATCTTACACCAGCGGATGCCGATGTCTGGGCAAAGTAGAGTCGACGAAACCGGAAAGCAAAACCGACAATAGGGCTCGTATTTATAAAGCCATCTCAAGATTGAGAGCAATATTGAGTGCGGATTTGACAGGTCATTTTGTATTGGAATGACGTTTCTGATTCGAACTCAAACTCGCTGTCACTCTTGAGAGCTGATTATAAATACGGGCCTTAGTCAGGAAACGCTATGAGTGAGAAGAAGATGGTCATGAATTTACATCATTCTACTTGTCACTATGTGTAAAACCACTCTCTGAAATATGTAAAAAAAAAACGTCTCCTCTGTGGCAATTTAAAAATCTTTTCTTATTTTACGTCGCCGGTTCCTCAAAACCTTGGAAAGTTCACCACTTAGTCTACAAAGGAACATGAGAAATGACACTCCAGGGCGATATCAGCAAACAAACAACAATCTAACAACCATTCTGACCTTGTATCTTGTAACATGGACTTTTTAAACAACTTTTAAAGGACTTTTTGTGCTTTTAAAAATATATTTAGAAGATTTGTTATTGTGACGGAAATTTTGGTAATCAGAAACAAAATTTCATACTTTTTCATATTCTTATTTGTTACGTTTGTGAAGTAGCGATTAATCTATAGCAATAACTTAGTAGGAAGACCTCATCCCATCCATCTCTTCCCCATCACTTCCTGCGGGTGTCGTAAAAGGCGACTAAAGGATAAATCCAGGGAATGGGCAGCAGCGTTCCCTGTAAACAGAATACTTCTACTGCGCTCACCAACCCGCCTGCCAAGCGTGGTGAGTATGGCATATACCCCCAATTTTGGGGAGGCCCATGTCCAGCTGTGGACTGTTGTGGCTGACGATGAACTTCTTCCTGCTGGCGAATTGAGATTTTTCTACAAAAACTATAAAGGTAGGCCTGTCTTTGTCTACTCTGACCAAGTTTTAAAACGATAATATGCTAATTCAATGGGTCTACTATCCTTAAAAACACTACGAGGAACCCAAAAGTTCAAAAATTTCCTTCGGCTGCAGTTTCAATTGGGGTTATACTACAATCAACTTATAGGTGTCTACTATGCCGCTTGTGTTTATGTGATGCCATTCACGATTTAGGCTTTGGCCTAATTTACCGGCGGTCGTACGATTAATGTGTCGATGCGAATGGCATTTGTCGTACAAACTCATGAACAAACACACTTATCTATGTCAAGAGTGTTAATTTAAACTTTGCAAGACTAATTTTGAACCTAATCCTCCGTCATTTAGAAATAAGGTGTAAGCATTGAGTATAATATAAATACACCGTAATTATGCTACATAATTGATTAATTTACATGCATGACTTATAAAAAGGCAGCCTTTTAGTATAAGATAATGGATTAATCCCTTGCAGGACCAATATTCAATAATTGCATCAAATAAATAAGTATTATTACATAAATTTTCAAATCCATAAATTAAAAGAAGCTACTTGCGTAACACAACAACATTTGATAAAATTTAGTTCTATATGCTATATAGAATCTAAGCTTAAGCTTTTTTATCAATTTTTCGACGTTAGGACTTAGATAGATGCAAAAAACAAGAAAAACTAACGATCGTAACCTGCAGCAAAGCAAAGGCAATGCTGTTTAAAATATGAATTGCTATGCAAACAGTAACAGGCGCCGCGGCGGGAAGCGATGCCACTATCTCTACCTCAGACATTCGCTTTCAACACTACATCCATTTCTGCTTTGGCTAGAATTTGTCTACATTTAGTTGCACACAAATCAAAGGATCCGCCATAATCCTTACATCCTTATGAAATCGGACTATGACATAAGTAGCGTAATCATCCGATAATACTGTGAGCCTAGATTTGAAACATGTGGTACAGAGCCTTGCTGATCGTACCTAGATGGATTGTCTCATGTACTAGTAGTTTTGGGGGTTCTTAAGCTCTTTAGACTGGAACACAGGAGTGAAAACACCTCTTCCTATCCTCTCTCTACTGTCTATACCCCTGATGTAGGGTGGACTTAAAAGCAGACAAGCTGTTTCCACTGTGTTGCTAAGTAACAATAACTCTGAGCCTACCTGTTTGTTTGTTTGTTATTTTATGTGATTGTGTGCCTATTTTTATGGCATTAAAGTGTTCTGTATTTCTTCTAAATGGTAAAATATGTGCGCAAGGGCATAAGGTGGCACTGCACAAAATCCACAATTTCTAAAAATATTTTACTTCTTTTCTCGTCGTAAAAGTTGTAGAGTGAATCCGGGATTCAAAGTTAAAATACCTCTTAGTACAGTTAACAAAGGAGACATCTGCGGGCAGGCCCGTTCGAAACGGATGAGATTATTGCAAGAAATTGTTGATGGATTGTCATGAAATTAATAATGTTTGCACAATTTTATTAACTGCAACAAATTTACGAAACTTCATGAAAATCCATTAATAATTTCCTGAAATAATCTCATCCGTTTCGTGCGGGCCTGCCCAGATGTCTCCTTTGCTAACTGTACCAAGCACTGCCGCAATGGATACGATCACTGTTCCAAACCGCACTAGTGAGGATGGGCGCACTGGGGTCGTTATGCAAATACGACGCAGTCAAAAAGGATTTACTGACCTTATGCTAATCCAATACTGAGAACTTGCATTAGATCGACGCTGTGACCTATAAAATCGAGTTAAAAGATGATAATGACAATCAATATTAGGAAAATAAGGAGAATATAAAATTTACAGAAGTTTTTTTATAAGTATTAATATTTTTAAGGGAAAAGAGGAAGAGGAAGACCGAGACGTAGTTACCTTGACCAAATTAAAGAGAAGGTGAATGTCAAGTCGTATCAAGAAGTGAAATCGTTGGCAGAAGACAGATAAAATTGGCGATTACTCCACCGACAAGCGCCTAGCACTTAAATTTAAGAAAAAAAAAAAAATAGTTTTAAAAAAGACAGGTAAACAGAAACGAAAATTTGAACATAGTCTATAATATTATTTCATGAGTATCGTAGCACTTTTGCTATGCCGCATGCCGTAGTAATTTTGCTACGTCGTAGCAATGTTTCACTACAGCTCTTTTTTTCCTGTGGATTCGTTGAAGTTTTTCCCCGCGGTAAAAATGACCTTTTCCATATAATTATATTCAAATGACAGTAACATGCTATAAAAATAGTAAGAAAACAAGATTTTTTTTATATTTCCTATTCAATAGCTGCTTATCGCAGAAAAACATTGCTCCAAAAAAAAAAAAAAAAAAGAAACGCGAAGTACCATTCAATTATTTCGCAAGCTTAACCATGATTGACAAAGGCAGAAAAAACAAGGGCAAGGACGAGTTCAGTTTCCAATTCCCGAGTATCAGGGTCTAATTCCAGAAGGGTCCTTCTACAATGCTCCATAAAATCTGCCCAATGAGCAACAAATTGCTCTTAAAATTTCTCATCATGTGGGCGCTAAGCTTCACTGCTCTGCTCATAACCGTTACCCACTTGTCTGTCTTCTACAGATTGTGCTTAAACGTGTGTTCAATAATTTTATAA
This sequence comes from Scrobipalpa atriplicella, assembly GCA_029255725.1. Lineage (NCBI taxonomy): Eukaryota > Metazoa > Arthropoda > Insecta > Lepidoptera > Gelechiidae > Scrobipalpa > Scrobipalpa atriplicella. The sequence goes on from JARACY010000010.1 coordinate 188,898, forward strand.
GCTTATTACATTCTTTTTCTTGTCGTATGGGTTTCGAGTCGATCGAAATTATTACATTGAAAACTGGACACTTTTCGGGATACCATTTTACCTCGATTTCAGTTTATTTCTACTATACTCTCTGAGAAGGATGCGTTTTTATTTCTAATTGAAAATAATCTTAATCTCTTGAATTATATGGATAGTTTTCTATGAAATATAATTTCGTAACCTATGGTTTTTTTTAATTATTTGCATATTCTTGTGAACAAAACTGTAGCATGGAGGAGTAACCCTCGAGGATTTTAGAAAAGCCGCGCCAACCCTTTCTTATCCTTCTTTCTCGATGAGGATGAACTCCAAAGCCGTACATAGCAACGTATTTAATGTCATAGATAGATAGATAGATAAAATCTTTATTGTTTCACACAAAACAAACAGCAAAGTACAAACTAACTTAAAATTAATACAATGACGACAGAACATGGACAGACAAATTAATAAAACATACCAATAACTATAATCGTACACGGACATCACATTTTGCACCGCACTGTCTGTACTGCGTAAAGCCAATTGGCGCTGACTCAGCATAGTGCTGTAGTATGAGACTACAACGCTGATATTCTGTCAGTACCAGACGGAGTGAGCACGCGACTCGTGTAGCCAATACGATAATAAGATAATACTTATAAAATATTGTAAATTAATTAAAAATGGAAATAAAATAAAATTTATAAATAAAATAATTTTAAGAGTAACGTAGATAAATATAATAATGATTGTGTAACATAGATTAAATATAACATAAATAAATATGAGGGTAGTAGTTAATTAAATAAATAAATAAATAAGGTAGTGTAGCTGTATTTATGATAATGTGTGACTGAGGGGCCTCAAGCATTTCTAGTTTGTAGGGATAAATAGTAGATTCATAGACTAGGGTGGAAGAGAATCAATTCCCGAGGTAGTTAGACGCCCGAGCGCAGCGAGGGCGGCTATAGTCCGAGAGGAATTGATTCTTCTACCCGTGGCAATGACTCTACTTTTCATTTAGAATATGAGGAAAATAAAACTAGTTGTTAATACAAACTAAGTATTTATTGTTAATAAAGTATGTCTACTAATTAATTTTGTCGCGGCACTCGCATCGCAAGTTTGCGCTAAATTCACACTGGCCAGTGACACTAGCTGGTTAAAAAGTCACGACATTTCATAAAGTTTTTTTTTAATATGAAAAAAAGTCTTCACAGCTGACAGAAATTCAAGCAGTTCTATTTTTAAAGTTCATTCCCGCCCTAGGGTGGGGATGAAATTTGTATGAGTTATTCCTTCCCTGTGAAAGGAAAGCAGCATCTTCCACCCAATAGTCAGATCAAAACAACACTACTTTCCGAGTATGAGAAATGAAAAGATGTTTGCGACGTCATGTGCGTCATTCACTTTGATATTATCCCAGGTACATAAAAATATTATAAAAACAGCATGTACTTATACTTGTACATATATAGCGATCTTCGTGATCTGTTACCAATGGAAACGCATAATTATTATTATTATTATAGTAGCCTAAACTGTCCCATTGCTGGGCAAAGGCCTCCTCTTTATTTTTCCAGGCTTCCCGATCTTTAGCTGTTTCCGAATATTAAAATTAAATAAAAAATTGTATATTTTGCATCGAGGGGAATAAGTAGTGTTACGAGCATCGTCAAGAATGTCGCATAAAAGAAGAGGCCTATGCTCAGCAGTGGGCAAATATGCAAATATAGGCTAAATAGATAGATAGATGGGCACGGGCGGCATTCAATATGAATCAACGGCCGGAAAAGTCCCATAACCATCAGTCTGAAAAACATTAATAACTGACGGTAGTAAGAAAAAAGAAAATAACAAATTTTGTTTCCGCTTCTGCTACTGCTTTAATCGTGATTGCAGCCTTCATATTATAATGATAAAGGGAAAGGAATGCCTATTTAATTAGGAATTTAGATTATTTGCATAACAATTTTGCCTATAAACTATTTTCTAAATGCAGCACAGATAACTCATTATCGCGTGTTAGAGGTAGATAAAATGGCTGTCAGTTTAAATTTTAAATGCATTTAAGTGCAAATTTTAAACGGTTATCAAAAACGCTTGGCATGCGGCCAAAAGCATTCAGGGGTAGAAAATTAAAAACTTGCCACTTGGGCTATAAAGTTGAAACCTCTTGGCTCTGGGGGTAAAGTGGTGGTTTGCTCTTATTTGACCTTTTCAAGTAGCTGAGATTTTTACCATAGGTTGGGTAAGGTATTTCGTGTGTTACCTATATAGGTACTTTGCTAAGTGCATCCCTAATTATTTAACTAGGTACTATACTTCAGTGTGCAGGAAAATAATTAATGGATTTCGTTTCAGAAATATTTTTAAATTTGGTAATAAAATACAATAAATTGAATTTAAACATAATATTTTAGAATCATAACTTTTTAAAACAAATATGCCTTTTGTACAAAAACTAAAATTTTTGTATAATTGCTACATTCACAAATTATTTTGGCTATCAATTGCAAAATGTTTTGATTGTTGCACTTTTTCAGTATTTCATCTGTCCCATATTTTCACAAGCCATTAGTCAAAAATATGCAGAGTTCTAGCTGTAGGAACCGCGGTTTCACCCGGTTATAAAAGTTTTTCTGTAGAAATAAAGGTGCGTTTTCACCGCGAGCAATATATGCGCGCGCATAGATTAAGGTATGTTTAGACGCTATAATGCCTATAACGAGTTCGCGCGTACTCTGAGGGCGCACCTTAGGTTTTTTCCGTCGTAAAAAGTATTTAAGTAGCTTTTGAATATATATTTTTTTAATCAAGTCAGTAATAATATTTGAGTAAATGCCTTCAAACGAAAATACGTACAATCCTTCCAATTCATGATTTTGTATGGTTCACTGTGCAAATACAAAAACTACACCTATCAGATCTCATATAAAGTTATATGACAGTTTTATTACAATGTCGTTTATTCTAAATCTCGGAATAAATGTTAGTATCGCTGCGATAGTCGTATCAGTGTAAAATTTATAACTATTATTCGATATTGTCTTTATTACTTAAACTATGATATTTTACTGCAGTTCTTGTTTTATTTGATACTATTTATGGGATCACTTTGAGCACTTTAAATAGTAATGGCTTTTTTGTTTTATTTGTGACTTTATTTTGTCTCAATTTGCCTGCGTCCTAAGAAATAATAATATTTTAGGACGCAATCTTAATTTAAAATTAAAACAAATAGTAAAAGTTATGTCCAGTTTGTCATACATCTTTCTAAATGCTATCAGCCATTTATGTGCAAAAAGGCAACAGACAGAGTTACTTTCCAATTTTCTAGCATTACTTAGGCTCGTATTTATAAAGCGATCTGAAGATAGAGAGCAATATTAAGTATGGATTCGACAGACCGTTTTGTACTGAAATTACATTTCTGATACGAACTCAAACTCGCTGTCACTCTTGAGAGCTGATTATAAATACGGGCCTTAGCTACAACAAAACTGTGTAGTACTAACAGAATAAGGCGCCAGCACCAGCTAGTTTATGGGTCGAAATGCGAGTAACCCTCTTAATACCGTCCAGTGTACATTGCCAATTCCTTACAATTCCTCTACTTCCAGCTACAATGAAAACACTTCCATTAGTGCTGCTCATCTTCATAACTCCTTAGTGTAACGACCTCTCTTCACATTGCTGTTTCATATTCTTCAGACGCTTGTTACCCGACTTTGCGAAACAAAGAAGGGTTAAAATTAAAACCCTTCATTGTCTCGCAAATTGGGCTTTGAATGTACTGTACCTACCCAATATTTTTATCGGATGTTTTGGGAATTGATATTATGGGAAACGGATGTTCTGTGCCGAAAGGATGCCTAAGTGGCGCTATAGATGTAGAGGAAACGTTTTAATCATTCTTACGTCGATCGATTAGTTTTATTTTGCGAGACAAACATTATACTAATCAAAATTATATCGCTAGTTATTAGTCGTGACCAAATAATATTTTCAAAATTTTTCATAAATTATGTAAGGTTTTGAAATCAGGCATAGGCGTGAACAAAGAAGTTAAAGCTTTTAAGAAAACAAAGAATTTAGAACATACATTTTAGATAATCTCCATTCTTTGTACGTGATACGAGGAGGATTCACATAAACTTGGATTACGGATGAAGTAAAATAAGCTTAAGAAATGAACATAAAAAGAAAATACCGTAGAAACGACCTCTTAGTACGCTGCACTACAAAATATACTTTCTCATTTAGCTTTATGTTTTGTAGTTTAGCATTATGCTGTATTTTTTGCTACTTTTTACAATGAAAAACATCATTTCTAGTTTGAAAAATAGTATATCGAAGCGTCGCAGTCTATATTATAATTTAACTGTTATAATCAATAAAAGTATACAAATATAGAAACAAGAGCAGAATGAGATCGTTTCTACTAGCCAACACATGGTAGACTTGTTTGCGAAAGTGTGAATCATTTTAGGGGACAAGACAATGTCGTAAATTGGTAGAGCACATATAAAATGACATCAAACTTATACTATACTATATACCTTGACGGATTTAATAAATACTTTTATCATTTGAAAGCTACGTTTACCCTGAGCTACTTTAGGCTACTTTTTACTGCGGGAAAATATCAGATTCAAACGGGAGAACTCATTAAGTTTGAGCTGTCGGTAATCATCATAATTATGTGGACGGACAATACCCCAAAAATTTTGAAATTACTTCAAATAATCATCATAATGCTGTAAACCACTGTAAACGCGAGCGTCATCACCATTTGAATATGCCCATGACATTTTGTCGCCTGCTCATGCATTCATGTATAATGTTAACGCGCTGACAGTGACGCGATGACGGCCATGAAATCCAATGGCATAATGCTTCCCAAATTATGATTCAAACAGAATAATATGTAATAGTTCAACGTGGTACTAATACACTGCATTTGCGATGTACTTATTAGAAATTTGACAAGTGGTGATCAAATTAATATTAAATAATCATGTATTTGTTTATGTACCAAGGACGTTACCTATATAGGTATTATATGCATTTATGTGGATGTGTGTATATTTATTACTCTTTACGCTGAAACGGCTAGACGTTAGTATTTGAATTAACGTTTTTGTCCACATATTTTACCGGAAGTAAAAAGTTACATAAAATGCTTCTCTTCAGTTCCGCGTAAACAAATACAAACCCATAATTTATAAAAAAAAAAGTATGGAAAAGATTATCATTCTTAAGTATACGGAAATGGGTAAAACTTACATACATACATACATACCATATTATCACGCCTGTATCCCTAATGGGGTAGGCAGAGCATCAACGACCCAAACAAAGGCCGTTACGCCACGTCTGACAAGTTTTGAGGGTTGAGATAGATCTGTACATTGCTGTAGTGAAAGGTTGTCAGCCCATCGCCTAAATTACAATATAATGAAACCCTTGAATCCCTTAGCTGGAATCTACAGCATGCCCGGGAGGAGATGCAGCTGGCACATTCTATGTTTTTCTATCACTCCCAGGCCAGCATGGAAGTTATTTATTTATAACTTAAAAAAAAACTTATTTATTTATATAAATAAAATAGAAAAGAATAAACGTCCAACCGAAAGCTTAGAAATCAAGCTGTCCTTCTGCCTCGGTAAGCTTACCAACTTTTGTTTGTGTGAAAAGATCGCCAAATAATAAACCTTATATTTTTTAATAACTTTTAGGTACTTCATTGTATCGAACTCCAGCCTCAAGCCATGAAAATTTCTTCAAGAGAGAGTAGGTATACAATTTTATAATCAATCAACTCTGAAAACAAATAATCGATTTCTATCAATTCTTTTCAGGACTACCTACTCATAATATAACTGAGCTGATGTTTATGACCGAAATTTAAGCATTTTTTTGCAGAACTTAAGCTTATAGACAGAGTTACAATTTTCATACTATAACCAAATAATTATTCAGAGATAGAATTAACTACCTTCAGCTCAGCATAACAGCCTTCTCCCCTGCTAAAAAGGCAGTTAAAATTTACCACCAGCATACAGAACACCAATGCTACCTAGTGGTGGCTTCGCATTTCCATACGTTTACACTAGCGCCACTCTGTGGCTATGATTATTTGCATAATTACTGACCAAAACTGGCTACGAGAGAAGATTCAGCGGATACCAGTTAGAATTTAAAATAACTGAAATTCTAGACCAGACTGTGTGTTTAGTCGGAGAGGATACTAGTGAAACAGTGACCCAATTTGCTAACTCAACTTAGTTCTGTTTTCTGTGTCAGGTTTTCAGAATTATCAAAACTGCTCTACAGTAAAAAATATACGTACAGGAAAAGCCGTACCTGTTTTTGAGTATTGTTATTTTTTTCTACGTATGTTTTAAGATATCCAAGAAGGTAAAAGATAAACATACTCACCTCATTCGTAACACGATCAAGTTTGCTTTATTGAAGGTAAATTATTATAAATAGTAGAGCTTAAAGTTGTCAACTAAAACTAAATTAAATCGGGAATTAAATGTAAACGCCTCTACAAAGTTATAATATGTGTGGTTTCAAATAAAAATCATATTACAGAGAATGAATGTTATAAAGTAGGTCTCGCTTCTAATGTTTGCAAATAAACAAAATAGGAGTCATTTCTTATTTTTGCTAGCAATTTATAGCATAAATCACAGAAAAGTACTCTACTGCAAATGAATAAAACTACATACATTTGGTAAAACAACAATTTCAATCTAAATACAAAATTGATAGACCCTTACTTAAAAAGCACATAAAATCTAAGATGGCCAACGGAGGTGTTTCTTACTATCTAAAACTAGTACCTGGAAATAAAATGGTGCTTTTGTCAAGCGCGCCGCCATTTTGAACGATTTTTTCCTGCATCTGCTGGACTTACAAATAATAATAATATATAATAATAACTTTATTTCCAGATTTTTCATCCATAGATTGTTAGTAATACAGAAAGAACTTAATAACTATTGTTAGCAATAATAATGAATCAGTGTCATTTGTATATCTAGCGAGCATTGTGTCACATTATCTTGTGCGTTGCGCAATTACTTTGAACGAATAAATGCAAAAAAAAAACTACGTGTGCTCTACAAACTAGCCTTGTTGAGGTGATTTATTTTTGTGATTTTCTACCCTAAAAGTGGAAAATTAAAAACACCTTAAAACATAAATTATTGTATCCCAATAAAAATCCAATGATTGAAGATGGTGATGAATAAGCATTTGCAAACAATTCAATGTTTTGCGGCTGTACTTTTTCGCAACTTTTCCTTAAATGAGCAAATTAGGTATCCTTCATATATCTTCTCTTTTGACACTAGAGATGTTACTATGAATACGGCTTTTGCTTTTTCAAACGGCCATTTGTAGGGTAAATTATCAAAAGCAGGAACTGTGACCAATGACATATTGTGCCAGCGGTGTGGACCCTGAAACATAAATTCTTCTGTTGAGCTAACGTTCAATAAGTTTCGCACCATCGACGTAATACAAGTTGTATACAATATTATGGAGTCACAATTGGGTACTTGACTGGGTAGCTTAAAAAATTCAAAACGTTTATACTTAAAACTGATGGCTAAAAATATTGTGGATTTCATTCATCATTTTAAAAAAAAAGCACATTTCGATTTTAACAATCGAATTAAAAGTATATAAGTTATTGATTTGATTAGTCAATATGTACTAAAATGTGACGTCATAATTTACTATTTTCATACAAAAAAGCGTTTTTGACATTTCATAAAAAGTTGCTGATTTGACTAGTAGGAAAGTAGCCAATTCATTCAGATTGAAAAGTTTTGATGGAGTTCTTTTTAATGCAGGAAGTGTCTATAATTAATACAAATACGTACTGCAGGCATAGGGCATGATGCACCAGCTTTCTGACAGGCAGGGCTGAATATTGGGTCTTTATTTATCATATCGCAGAGCTTAAATTTCATCTCAACAAAACTTCGCTTATACTCATTATGAAGGTATTCGTAAAATATAATGTGTACCTGCAAATATAATTATATGCTTGAACCACACAGACAAAAGTGAGAGATGGAAAAGGGAGAGAGGGATAGGGGGAAAGAGAGAAAGGGAGAGAGAGAGAGAGAGGACGAGAGAGAGCTAATGGTCATTTAAAACAAAAAATATATATTAGAAACCTAAAACTGATAATCTTCTTTGCTTTCTTCGTCATGTAATTAAAAATAATTAAAGGCATCGCCATAATGTACCAAAAAAGGGTACTTATGAAATATTAATTTAAAAATAAATCTTTATCTCACCGATACATTGTTCGTAAACGTTAGATGTGTAGTGCAATCTGCATTTAATACGTACAGGCCACGTCTACCCAGTTTGCGAACGGTGACGACTACATCAGAAATATACTTCTTGTTCATTTCCACAACCTTCGGTCGTTCAGGAATAACTTCCAAACCCTGAGAAAAAATAAGGTAAGTTTATTCGTAGGGTAAGAAGGTAAGGTAGTAAGAAATGCAAAATTCTAACTAAACAGACCAAACTTAGCATATTGTGTTAATACGAATGCCACAATGTCAGTTCATATCTAGGAAAAGAGTACAAATTTAATGATACGCGCGCATCTGCAACACAAGACATAGAATCTCTATTATGAAAAATCCGCAAAGGGGTGAAAAGGGGAATTAGTACGCGCGGCAGATCCTGAATATCATAACTTAGCCGCGGGGGAGGGTAGCGTTATGAAAATCAGTATGAATAATCTTCAAGCCATATTATTGGTTACACCCGTTATAGCAGAATAAAGAAATCTAATTTTTTTTTTTCATTTTTTACTTTTTTATTTGAAAAATTCTTTAAATTCAGTCGTTAATTTTTTAGAGATCATTATTTTATGTGAAATAGTCCTATAGCATAACTCTAACTTGAACCCAGTTTTACCCTCATATTGCACATATTTATCAAGAAAAAAAAGAAACGTTTTATTTTTCATGTTTTTTTTACACATATAAGATACCATTTTCAATTTTTGAACGTCACAAAATATGTACCAAAACAAATTTTATGAGCTAATTGAATCTGAATCTGAGCTATGTTAACATTTCGTGACACAACATTAAAAAAACGTTTTTTTTTTGTATGGAAAATAAAAAACACTGAAACCTATCGTGTGTAAAATTAAATGAAATCGCGTTTTGAGCTAATTCGTCACATCATTACATATCAGTCACAAATTTCAAATTAAAATAATTTTTAAAACACATAAGTTTTGGCCTGCTCCAGATACGATGCAGTTGAATATTTTTTTGTGAAATATACTTTAAATGAAACGTAATATCCTACCCTAGGAGCACCCCAAAATCAACTAGAATTTAAAAAAATTGTGACTTCTCCAAAACTTTCCCATACTCCAAAAGCCCCGAATACAAATACAATTTTACCAAAACAATAGAGAAAGGTATTAATTAATGAACAATACTCACGTATGTAAAATAAATTGTTAAAAAATAAAAAGTATACCTCATTGCTAGGCTAGTAATAGACTTAAACTGTGCAAACATTTTTTTTTTCATAATGTAATAACAATTATAGCTATTATATTTATTATGTTGAGCATTAAAAATAATTAAATAATGAATACACAGAGGTTATATTTATAGCTGTGCGTTTTAGCTGAGCTCGCGACTGCGTACGCCTGGTGGTTACGAAAAAGAACAATGTTATAATATTTTATTGTTTTACTGCGACTTCGTTATAAGAAAAACGTTATAGCATTTTTAACTTTTTCAGCTTTTTTAACTGCCTCTGTGGTCTAACCATTGATATTAATGGGTCTAACTAGTGGTCTGAGCCCATGGTTCTATACTAGTTCAAATCCTGTCTGTGGTAGACTTTAGATTTGTTATTTCTCATATTTTCAGAAATTGAATTATGTAAACATCAACAGGATTCGACAACAAATGACAAATTACTTTTTAAAAATATTGTGATCAGCTGAAGAAAATAGTTGTATTATTTGTCCGCAATATTGTCTAGGTCTTTTTCAATGTCTTTTTAAACTCCGGTCAAGTATTATGCTAAAACAGATCTCGAATGAAGCGAGCGCGAATTTTTTATTTATTTAAGCCAAGTACGAAGACTTCATATTATGTGACGGGGGGGGGGGGGATGCCAAGCACCAATGCTGACAACTATACAGGATGTTAATTTAATTGCATGCCATAGCTTAGGGGGTGTTTCAGTAACGTTAAAGGAGTCTTAAAAAAAAACTCAAAAAAATAACAAAAGTCGATAGGTATAATTATAGAGCTGCGTCTAGCTCTCACGCTATAACCAATCCCGCGCGACGCTCGAGTCGCATCGACAAGTGATAGCAAATCGCGTGGGCTCGGTTATAGCGTGAGAGCCAAAAGCAGCTCTTGGAATCATAATAAATACCGACTTTTGTTTTATTTTTAGTTGGATTTTTTTATGTGCTCCTTTAACGTTACTGAAACACCCTCTTAGCTATGGCACGCAATTAAATTAATACCCTGTATACTAAGTTGCGTGAGTGAGTTGTCAATCCTGGAGCTTGGCGGGCCGGGTTGATGACTCACGTGGACCGCATGGTGGCCCGCGGGCCATAGGTATGTCGGACAGGCCTGTCATCACATTATAGTTATTTGACATTAGAAATATAATGAATTCACAGATGTTATCTATAAGCGGATGTCAGACCAATTACTTTTCTATGAAAATTATACTACTTTGAAGGTCGGAAAATTTGTATGGTGAACCAACATAATTTTGTTATCATGTCCCAGAAGAATTACTTGGTGAAAATTGTTTACTTTCATTGACTGTCTAACCCCTTTCAGTTTTTGGGTTGGGTTATCGTCCCTTTTGCTGATACCTACTGGGTGTACAGAATTTAGCTGGGTAGGTTACCCATGAAACTAAACAACCTATTCCACAGGTCGAAATTAATATGAAGAAAAAAATGGCCCTCCGCCACTCCCGTACAAAAATTGTGCCTGCTGCTTACGTCATTTAGTATGTAAGGTCAAAAAAATTTTTTTTTACATAAATTTCGACCTAAGTTCCTCAGGAAAAATAAATTTAAAAAAAAACACAGGCTCATAAATAAATAAATAAATAAAATTTTAAAAACAAGCATTATTTTTATTTAATGCGCTAATAAACTGTTCCGAAAGCACTTTTACGTCAAAAAATGTACTGAATCTCGACGCACGCTATCTCGAAGAGTCACATTCCAAATAAACAAAATAATATGTTTCTTTTCTTATTTGTGCCAACAATTTATAGCATAAATCACAAAAAAGTACTCTACTGCAAATGAAAAATTACCACCCACATTTGGTAAATTTACAGACCATTTCTTGAAGATTTTGGAATAAAACAAACAAAGTCCGCTGTAAGACAATGCTATAAATCTTTGGTGGAGAGGATACGATGGTTAAAGGCCTGCACTGGAGGGCTAGTAACAATATTTAGTATCACATTTTCAGAATGTGAGATTAAAATACGAGAAAAAAAGCGCTTTATTTTTTTTAAATAAATTTTTTGTCATTCATATTTTTAACAATTTTACGATTGACTAACCATAACAACTAAAAAACATGAGAGAGAAGTCAAATTTATTTTGTCTAAAATTTCAACTGACTAAAAAATAACCCTGTAATTGAACCGTGCGTAATAGAGATAAATTAACTTTAATTAATATAACCAGCACCATTCTACTTGTGAGTTTAATTTAAACTTAGAAGTTCTTGTCGACTGCTCATATTCAAGTCACATCTTCTCTAATCTAAGTTGTGTTCTGTCGTACTTTGCCGTTTATAATTACCACAAAAAAACAAAATTTTCTCTGTATTTGACTCAATTATTTCCCCGTTTACACGGAGCCTCAAATCACAAACAAGCAAAAAGTATTCTTGTTCTATTTCTATCAAAGAGCCACTTATTACTAAGGTCTAAACTGGTTAAGCCTGCTTGCAGAGCGGAAAAATGCCGCGGCCCTGAAAATACTGAGCAAAATTGTTTTTATTTCCTTCTTTGACCTCATACTTTAGACTTTCAGTGTTACTTTTTCCAGGAATCTGGAATTATTACATTTATTGGTACTAACATTAATAATTTTGATATTTGACTTGAAAACCACTTAACCGGTTTAGGTTTTCCTTCACCATTCGAAAGTTATTTTATTCCAGAATCTGGAATATTTTTTACCATTTGATTGCTCATGGTTGATTAGAGCTATCGGCGTCGAACGCTATGCAGGTGTACTTATGTCTACCCTAAGTATTTTGTTTACACTATGAAAGTTTAATTATTCTTATAGCAAGGACGACGCTTAATACTTATTTATTAGAAAACTGGTTTCCCTTTTGATAAAACTTTACCCAAAATACCTGCCTGCTTTGTTTAAACGGAGAATGTATTGTGTATATTACCTTACCTACATAAACCTGAAAAGTTGCAGTTCCGTCTCTAAAAATTCACTGAATCTATCGTTCCCACATCGTACGGTGACTATCGTAAAAGATGTCTCATCTATCAAGCTTTAAAGTTTATCATCCATTTGGTGCACTCCGCCGGCGCTTCTTAGCACCAAATCCTTTGACACTAAAGAAACTTGCTGGAAAGATGTATCGGAACTCACAGGAGTAACACTGTAGCACAGAAGGAATTAAGGCATTGAAAAACGACTTCATATAACTTTTGCGCAAACCCACTTCCTGTTTATACGGGGTGTAAGGGACAGCGTCCTTTTTTGTATGCAAGGCCCTAAAAAATTTATCCGTCGCTGAAATTAGGAAAATTGCTACATTAAAGTTACAAAAATGAGAAATAATTAACAATTATTCATCATCATAATATAAAATAAGTCTTATTGAAATGTCGTAATAAAACTACTGCTTCGTAAGAAACTTGTAGTTTGAGTTTTCACACTTTAGGATTATTGTGCATCGTTTTGCTGCAGCAATCATGATCATGATCAGATTACTCTGAATAACTTTAACAAGGGGAGTTTTTTTTATTACGAATGGGTTTGCTCTTGACTCCAGTCTAGGTCGGGACTGACTGAGACGGAGTCGACGATGGAGCGAGCTCACCCAGAAGATGCCTGTTCACTCTAACTTGAAGTATTGTATGCATTCGGAAACACAGATGCAGGTAGAGTTCCACTCTTTTGCCGTGCGCATTATGAAAGAGTTTTGGAAGCGCTTAGTCCGTATTGGTGGAATATCAACCAAGTATGGATGGTATCCTGCGGTGCGTCTAGATGTCCGATGGAAGAAGGGAGCTGGCGTGAAGAAGGTTAAAGAGTTTTTGTATTTTTTTTCGTGGTCAACTACCTCGTTATTTGGACTATAACTCGAGCAAGATAGTGTGTGCGCTGTGCCACGAGCCTGTTAGGTCCATGTTCTATGGCGTCCGTAAAACGCCTGATGGCCCCTAAACCAACCGAATGGTCCTGCGTCATTTGAGTTTATACTTTTGGTCAGCGGTTTTTATCAGGCGCTCTCTTGCCACTTGAAATTTAAGTACATAACTGAGTACGACGTACTGTGATGACAGAATTAAACTATAGTTGCAGGTAGGTATGTAAGATTTAACTTTATGTTATTATTATTAATTTGCACACAAATATACAGGGTAAAAAATAAAAATTGCTGATCAATCTTAAGGGCAAGAACCTACCCCAAGAAACTGCCGAATATTTTCCAAGTACAGAATAATAAATAGTATCCCTGAGAAACACGGGTCAATTTGTTATTATTTTTACTACCTATACTAGCCTAAACAGCCGAGGGGGACATTTTTGTCGGCTTTTGTAATCTCAGTTGAAAATCTAAGTTGAAAATAAAATACTCTCAAAATTCAAGTGTTATATATTTTTTTATTAATTAACTAAAATTTGAGTAGGTTTTGGAACACCCAATATTCATGATTCATTGATAGCGTAAGATAATGTATGTTAATGTAAATGTAATAAATAAATAAAAACCTCTTATTATTAATCTAAACTTATAAAAATGTTTGTCCTTTCCTTACTGACAGACTGACTGACTGAATGATTCATCAAAGCAGAGCTTAAACTAACTAAAGCTGGAACTATAAGACATTTTACGGGTTTCTTACCGCGATTTAAGGTAAGAAACCCGTAAAATGTTTTATAGTTATAGTGAAAATAACCGTGACAGTTTAAAATTAAGTGTTATTAAAGCTGGAATCGTGAAATTCAGTCAGCAGTTTTTTTTTACAACGTAACACTAAGAACCTAACCTAATACACCAAGAAAGGATTTTTAGATTTTCTTCTCCGAAAGAAATATAAAGGGGGTGTAAATTTTGTATGAAAGTCCGTTAATTTTGATGGTAGGATCTTCCAATTTTGTGTTTAGATTAAAGATTTAAAATTAAAGGACACATGTATAAGTGTTTTTGGATATTTTACCCTTAAGGGGGTTAAATAGAGGATAAAAGTTTATATGGAAATTTCGTCAATTTTGAAGTTAGGACACAGGTTAGGAGCTTCCCATTTTGTGTTTAGGGTAATGTTTAAAATATAATTGACACTTTTATTAGTGTTTTTGGATTTTCCACACTTGAAGGGGTTTAATAGGGAGTGAAAAAGAAAAAAATATCTATCTGTGAGTGCAAATAATCTATAAAAATGTAAAAAATAGGGGAAAAAAAATTTAAAAGAATGTAAAAATGTAAAAGACCATTTTGTATTTTGTGTTTAGGCTAATGATAAATAGACTTATTATCGCGTGAAAAAAGTCATTACCACGGGAAAACTCTTTTAGCCGCGGGTGAAACAGCAGGACGGAAAGCAAGTACCTATACAAAACAGCTGTTAGACAATTGACGCAGTATTTTTCATACATTAAAGGTTAAAAAATATTGATTCAAGTGGACAATTTATTATTGTTTTTGTTTCACAACTCAAAGTCATCCATAGAATTTTATTCTATAAATAAATAATTATATTTAGTAAACAAGCCTTACAATTTGTGGTATAAAAGCAGAAGGTTTTGAATCTAGAAACATTATCGTCCTATCCACTGAACAAGATGAGCAAACTCTCTTTTATCTTCATGTTGTTGCTCATTGTAGCAGCTGCAATGGCTCAAGTAAGAATACATTTTCGAAAATAAATAATCTTTTCTTCTCCTTTGCCTAGCGTTTTCCAGGTCTAGTGTTGGACTCCGTTTTCAGACTTCATCTTCTCCAGTTTGCACGGTCTTCTGTATAAGATTTTTTCCCTTTATGTCCGTACGGACGTCTAATCTAGGCAATTCAACATATTTTGCTTTTTTGAAATAAAATACTAGTGTCATATAGAGCGCCCAAGTGAGGAAATTAGTACCCAAAACACTACTGGCCGCATTCTGAATCTGCCAGTCACACGTTGCGACGGCGTTCAGTGGGAAGACGTCCTGAAATGAAATTGTCTTTCAGTAGTTATTATATTCCTCCATGCTTTCAAATAGCTTCTGCATTGTTATGCACTCTATCTATTTATACAGGGTGTAGAAAAATACTGCGTTTCTTTCCCAAACCATAAAAATTTTAGCCAAAAAAATTGTTTCCTTCTCCATACAAAAATATAGATGAGGTTATTTCTTCGTGTTGAAATTTTTGTGGTTTGGTTAGAACAAGGTGGTTTAAAGGAACGCAGTTTTTCACACCTTGTATGTAATTTCCTACAAAAGATACTTAATTATTGGAATTTTGTTTAGGTACAGATCCTTGGTGGTGGTGCCCCTGGTGGTGGTGCCCCTGTTGGTGGTGCCCCTGTTGGTGGTGCCCCTGGTGGAGGCGTGATTTCAAGTTAGTTTTTTTTTATTATAACAGGTGTAAGGACAACGTACCAGAAACAAATAGGTTAATCAATCAATGAAAGTGAACCACTTTCACCAGGAATTTCTTTTAGGTTTTTTTTTTCTGTTTTTCCATACAAATTGTCTCATCGAAGTGATCATCTCGTATGGGAAACTCAATTTTTTTCTTCGTTTCCTGAAAGAATTTCCTGGTGAAAGTTGTTCAGTTTCGTTAACTGAGAAACCCCTATCCGTTTTTGGTACGCTGTCCCGAAAACTGAACAAGTTTCACAAAGAAATTCTTTTGGTCGCCCAGTTTCAGGGTATTTTCAGAGGCTAGAATCCCTAATCGAAATACTATTTTGTTCTTTTTTATAAAATGTAGGTATATGAAATAAATTGCGAGATATACGGGGTGTAAGGGACAGCGTCCCGTAAACTGATAGAGGTTGCTCAGTGAGTCAATGAAACTGAACAACTTTCACCAGGAAATTCTTTCAGGATATGAAAAACAAAATTTGGCTTCCCCGTACAAATAATTGCCTGTTCGAGGTGGTCATTTTGTATAAAAAAGTAAAAAAAAAAACGTTTCATGAAAGAATGTTCTGCTGAAAGTTGTTCAGTTTCGTTGACTGTGAGCAACCAATATCAGTTTGCGGTTGTCCCTTACACCCGGTATTAGGCCTGTCTAGCAAATAATCGTGGGTTAGGTGATTGGGCGCTTTTCCACTAGACTGCACGGCACCGGCACGGCAACGATCACGTGACAATACCTAAGGAAATCGATGACATGCCGTGCCGGTGCCGTGCCGGCAAGTGGAAAAGCGTGTCATATAATTTCATTGATTTTCATACATTATCTCATCCACGATACCGTCGACGGTACCGTGCCGTCGCCGTTGCCGGTGCCGTGCCGTCTAGTGGAAAAGCGCCCATTCTATGTTTTTGTATTTGCTACCCTAGCAGGGTTCATGTTTATGACTAATGATTTATTTTGTAATAACTCTATTGTACAACATGAATGCAAATAAAGAATTGAGAATTCTCGAAGACTGAGGTGATTAGAAGTCCAACTAGTCTTTTTTTTTTAATTTCAGATCCTCCTAATGTAAAACTACCTTAAGTAGGAAACTAGAAGATAACCAACTGATAATTTACCAGTACGAGTATAATTGGCCGTTTCTATACGTAATAGTGTTTTGTGACTTAATGAGAATATTAAATAAAGTATGAAATCTGAAAAAAAAATCTATTGTTTTTTAACAACCTATACCTTAAAAAAAATTAGGAAAATGCTGCTTTATAAAATGTATGAGGCACAAAATGAAAAAAAAAAAAAAAGCCTTTATTAAGGTGCCTAAACAGCTGCAGTACCCACCACCCCTTGGATTTGAGGTCAGAGACTTGTTCTAAATAATCTCATTGTAAACTTACAGTTTGCTCTTCACTATTTCTGTTTTTAATCTTCTTAGCGAGTGGATTTTCGAGTCGAACAACGACCCGATAAACCCTGGTGTCAGAGTTTTCAAACCGCCTAGTAGCTCAGCTATAGGCTTCTGACATGGTTTCAGTATCGACCACTATCAAAGACAGCGACCGGGACCGACGGCTTAACGTGCCCTCCGAAGCACGGAATCTTTTTTTCTTTTCGGACAATCAGGTGATTCAGCCTGCAATGTCCTAACCAAACTGGGGAAAACCTCACAAAGTGATAAATTGACACATATCAACTTTGTGTTCCCCCCCTGGGAATCAAACCCAGGACCTCCGGATCGTAAGCCCACAGCTTAGACCACTAGACCACAGAGGCAGTTTTATTGTGTTTTTAATTATATTGTTTTACTGTTACATTATAGGTCAGCGTGCAGTAAATGGCAAAAAACTCAATTTATCAACAAAATGTTCCACAGTAATATGATCGTATATACTCGTTATAATATCATTATGGCTGCCGTTTTTCGCGTGGTACGGATTATTTTGCGTGATATATTTTATGGTTATCATAACGAGGTATGGTAAACAAAAAAAAATAAGAGTTGTGTAAGTAGTATCTGTATGATTTTTGTTTACGAATATTTTTTTGTATTCCATACCTACCTAAACTATAATGCATTTACATTCAAGCAAGATATCACGTTTACAATTTTTGAAAGATACTTACAAAGTTTACTAAGTTCATGAAACTGAAAACGTTAAGTATACCTAAACTAGATATAAGTACTCACGGAGCCTTACTCACCACATTTGCAAAGCAAATAATTAGTGGAAGAAGTGATATTTTAATGGACAATGGTGGCCCTCTTCCTTTAAGTTTAAGTTTCTACATCCTCTCTCTCTCTCCTCTCTTTCTCCCTCTTTCTCCCTCTATCTCTTTCTCTCCTTCTGTCGCTCTCTCTCTCTCTCTTTCTCTCATTCTGTTTCTCTCTCTTTCTCTCCCTCCCTATCTCTATTTGTCTCATACTTTCTCTATCTTTTATACTCTCCATTAAGTATAAATACCTCCTCCTTTACTTCCGTCTAAAAAAATATAAATTACAATTAGGTAAATATTTTTCACTGTTTGCGTTTCGTACACTGCGTTTAGCATTTGCATAAAATAACGTGTGATTTTGCACATGTCAGTCCGGTTAATATCACACGTTTTGTTTGTAATAATAATGTGCTTTGCGGCCTTTTCTATGAATACTTATTATAATCCTAATAATAATATTATAAACGCGAAAGTTTGGATGGATGAATGGATGAATGTTTGTAACTCTTTCACGTCTAAACTCTGCTGAAGCAATTTTAATAAAATTTGGTATGAGAGGTAGCTGACACCCTGTATTAACACATAGGCTACTTTTTACCCCGGGAAAATGCCTGATTCCCACGGGAACACTCAGTAAGCCGCGGGTGAAACCGCGGGGCAGAAATCTAGTATTTCATAATAGAATATATATTGTTCGCGGTCAAAATCCTATAAAATTGCGGCTTAGGCACAATGCAATATTTGTATTGACTGTGGTAACATTGTTAACTAGCATTTGGGACTTGTCATAAACATATATTTCCAAAATTATGTTTAATGTACAAAGTTATGTAAAATTGCGAAGCCAAACAAGAATATAATAATTTTTGAGTTATGTTCTGTGCTTAGGTACACAAACATGAATATTTCATATACCTACTTGTAAGTTATGTATTACATCATAAAAATACTAGGTATAATATCAACTTAATATACATTCAAATATCACAACAAAATGATTTTTGTATTATCAAAGTGACGTAAAATTCTTTTAATTTCGCAAAACTAGAGAGTATGCTCAATCTATGGTCTATTCTAAAAATTCCTTGGAATCGACACCATTCTCACAACTTACCATACACAATATCACCCGATATTCATAACAGACCTACCTACTTTTCGCAAAGTTATCTTTCCGCATCCACAGACAGCGGCTCCAATATAATGCGGAATCATAAAATCCCGACCCATATTTATTAATCACGGACTCACTCGGCCCTCAATCACCGCCGAGTATGACACATCACGTTCCACTGATGGATGAAGATCCCTGGACATCCACATTAGTCATCTATTGAAAATATCCCCGCGAGTGTGCAATTCATAGTCGAGGACGTATTCTGGCGGTTTTTCTGATCCCACGTGATTCATAACTGTTTTGATTTGAGGTTTCATTTATCTTCTTTTATTCTGCGTAGTTTTCTTGTGGCTGGGGATGGAGTCAATAAAAGTCGCTCTTGGGGCCATGGGCGTACCCAGATTTTGGGCCAGGGGGAGGCAAACCACTACTCGGTTTTAGGCCAGGGGGGGGGGGGCATCAACAAAATCCAGGGGGGGGGGGCAGCTGTCCTGCCTAAACCCCCCTCTCGGTACGCCCATTCTTGGGGACGTTTCATACCACTGAGGTACAAATTGAAGTCCATTTCGGAGCTTTTTAGTTGTTATGAAACATAGTCATCATCCATTACGGGGTAGATAGATTATCAACGGATTTTAGCACAATCCTTAAACTCTTGATTCTCTCTACTGATTTTTACAATATGCTTGCAAAATGAACACTCCCAACCCAGCATAAGTCATAAAAATTATTAGAAATTTTATTCAAAAAATCATTACTTATATAGCAAAGAAAGGAAGTTAGAAAACATAACAATAAACTTTGAAGGCAATTATATGAAAATAGGCTTTAATAGGAAGATAAAACAATCAAAAAGAGTGCGAGAAGTCCTACACGAGTGCTCACTGAATAAGGCAGCCGAATCGAATAGGTTATGAATAATTCAAATTCGGAATTGTAATTCGTGTTGTTGTTGAAACCCTGAACGGCCGTAGCGCAGTGTTGATGGTGGAATATATAAAACTAAAAATGACTCAGCATTACAGAAAGGAATATTGTTTATTTCGTAATATAATTTGGATTCAGGTGAAAATTGCTTTGCGTTTATATTATCCAGACACATTAAACTTACCGTAACATTAGTGTCAAAAATTAATTGTGGACCCTTGATATAAGTACTTTTCACGTGATAATAAAACATTCTACTGAACTAAAAACTAGTTTTTGTCCATATCCAGGACCATATTCGTGTCTACTGTACTCGTATTGCCAAATTTTACCAAAGCCCGTTTAGCGGTTTAGGCATTAGCAGGTCAAAGTAAAATAAATGACAAATCAAATATTTAATTTTGTAAAAATACAGATGAGTACAACTTAATTTGAAGTCAAATTTGTCACTACATCTTCAAAATACTGGCACCATAACTCGACCTTCTTTCGTCTATATCGTTATTCGTGCTTATTCTGTACAATCATAACATTGAATTGAGTAAGAGACCGCTTCCTGAGGTTTTTGGGACGTAAGGGACTACCCATTTACGCACTAATAAATAATGTTTGTTAATTTTGGTGAATAACCATTTGATGTAAGGGTTTCTGGTTCAGGTCGCTCTATTTTAGACTTTGTCTCAATCACAATTAGTTAACGCTTGACTCTAGCCTTAGCCATTGCAAACAGAATTAAAACATTCTTCCATATAATATATCAAGTCCTCCCACCGATTTTCGGCTAGTTTTTAGTGCCCAAGTGTTTGCGTAATACACAAGTGCACTCTCTATTCCTTCAATCTCTTATTCTGATGAAACAGATTTACTGATACGACCAGAGAGATCAGGCGCAGGATCAACTATTTACATGCCCATCCGAAAGCATAGATCATCTTACTTTTCGGACAATCAGGTGATCAGACTGCAGTGTCCTAACCAAACTAGAAACAACAACACAAATTCATTGTCCTCCGCGGGGAATCGAACCCGGGACCTCCTGGTCGTGAGCCCATGGCTCAGACCGCTAGACCAAGGAGGCAGTCCATTATCATATAAGATGATACACTGTCAATATTTTAAATAGAGACGTAAAACTTACTCCATTTTGAGGGGTCTAACAAAATAAAGTAATGCAGAATTTGATTTAATTTTCAAATCAAATTCTGATTCGTAGCAAAAAGAGGAATTGTTTCAAAAGGCGGAAGATTTGATTTCCGTAGAACAATTCCGTTTTGAGTGGTTTCGGAATTCAATAAAGGTGTTAAGTAAAGTGAATATTTTTTCATTCTAAAATACTTATGATATTTCCAAAATCAAGTAATTGAACCTGCGGCCTTGAAATACCGTCAATCGCTGTAACAACTGTGAACTTTATAAACCTCTGTCCCAACTTACAAACCCGGCATAATTATTGATCTCTCATAATCATTTTACTCTTTACTTTGCATCATAGACATAGCAACGTTAATTATGAGATAGGTCAGAGACAAATTATTTAACACTTTGATGTCATAGATTCTAAGCCCGGATGGTGTAGTGGATACACGGCCTTCTATGCAGGAGGTCGTGGTTCGAATCCCACCACGTACCAATGTGTTTCTCGTTTTTCGAAATTCATATATAGGTACGTTTATTCGGCGCTTTTACGGTGAAGGAAAACATCGTGAAAAAACCTGCACATACCTACGAAAAAATTCAAAGGTTGTGTGTAACCTAATCTAGGATTGGGTCTGGTTTCCCTTCTGGGTTGCGGAGGTCAGATGGCAGTCGCTCTGTGTAAAAACCAGTACCCTCGTTCAATCCCCTAGATCAAATAGCCGACCCCGTAAAATACGGGAAAAAAGGCTAGGAATATGATGATGGTACCTACTTATATTTTGCATGGGTTAGCTCTTTTCTTCCCATTGAGTTACTTATAAAGTTATACGACAACTTGTAAAATAACTGATTCAACTGCAATTTGCAAGTTTCACGAAATTCAAATGTCACAATTTATTCCTCTACCACAGAATAATAAACTCTATTGAGTTCAAGTAATAAGAACTGAAGTAACTACCTTGTGACATAAGGAGTTTTATTACTTTCTATATTATGAACTGTTTTCTAGGTTCTCTTGTGTTTGTAGGTACTTTCTCTTTAAACTCAATAACCTTACAAAACACGAGTAATATTAATTATATTTAAATAAGATATTTGATTTTCCATTTAATCTCATAAAATTTATCCCATGAAATGGATCAAAGTCCCATTTAAATCTCCTTTTCACTTTCATTGTATCCCTTATTTCATCTCAATCAAACGAATAAACCTTAGAATTGTCCTTGTCTTAATAATAGACCGCAAAATGTTTAATATTGGTATTATTAAGAGCCTTATTGCTAAGATAATAGGCCATTTTGTCTTAAGGAAATCCCTTTTGCTGGACTTAATTCGGAAAGCTAACGTCTACTCTGGATTACTGTTTAATACGTAACTGAACAAAAATATCTATATACATATATACAACGTGTAACAGAAAGGGTATATGCATCGAGAAATGTGTGAATCTACCCATGAAACTGAACAACTTTCCCTAAGGAACATAGGTCGAAATACGAAAAAAAAAAAATTGTGACCTTTCATACAAAATGCATCAGCTGATAGCGTATTTAGTATGGGCAGTCAATTTTTTTTTTCGTATTTCGACCTATGTTCCTTAGGGAAAGTTGTTCAGTTTCATGGGTAGATTCACACATTTCTCGATGCATATACACTTTCTGTTACACGTTGTATAATCACGCCTTTATCCCTAATAGGATAGGCAGAGCAAAAACGACTTAACAAAGGTTGTTCTGCCACGTCTGATAAGTTTTGAGGGCTTAGAGATGATTTTGTATATTGCTATACAGTAGTGACGGGTTGTCAGCCCATCGCCTTAATTGCAATACACTGAAACCTGGGCGCCCACCGCGCTCATAAGTAATGTTATAAGGTTAAACAGGGAAATACTTAAACATTTAGCTCTCTCGAATAGGAAACAAATTCAATAGATTAAATTCCTCCTTTATTTTACGTTCCAGTTTGCAGGCATCGAAAAGTAGCATCTATTTATTCAGCAACATTTATTTCCGTAGCTTTGGCTGAAAGCATTTCGAAAATCCAAACTTCGAATAGGAATTCTATAGAAATTTGCAACTTTCAATTCTTGTTGTTGTTCTTCAAAGAATGTTAGTCTTTTATCTTACTGTTAAGAAGTATCCGCACAAGAAATATTTAATGATTTTAGAGTCAGTTATCGCCGAAAGAATTTTTTTCTTTACTATACGTTATGTTGCCATGCGCTTGCTAAACCTGACAACCCTGAATGGACCCATTATTAGGTTTAAAATAAAACTGACAAATAATAAGAGTCAATAGTTCTGACTGACTGGTGGATCAATGAACAGTCAAATCCGCTAGTCGTTGAAACCTTGGAGGGCGTACCTATTCGTTTCCATAAATGAACAGTTCTCTGGTAACGACATTAAAATTAACCAATGCAAATAAGGGCCCCAATCTTCAAAGGCAAAGACGAAATGCTATGAATATGAATCATACCAGCCAAAGGCTCCTTCTATAATTTGGACCATTGCATGTGAAGCCCTCGGTAATACCAGCCAATGCATAAGGTAACATGTGGTCTAATCGCCATAGGACTCAGGTAGGCCACGGTAAATCCCCGGTCTTCATTCTGTATAAACCTAAGATAGAGTTGGCAAGCAGATACACTAGTTCTTTGGAGAAACTGCTTTATACGTGTATTTATTGTTTTTATTGCTTTAATGTTAAATAAATTAAAGCAATAACTACCAGTGCCTTAACAGGCGTTTTCTGGGTTAGCTCGCTCCATCGTCGACTCTGTCACGGTCATCGCTGACCTTTGTGTCTAGAGTCAAGAGCTAACCCATTCCAAGTAAAAAAAAAGGATTATTTCTGTATAAAACACTGGTTATTGCAAATTGTACGCAACAATAAGCACTGCGGAGCGCTGGTCTTCAGCGGAGCGTACTTATAACTAAAATTAAAGAGAGATCACGGTCAACGACAAGTAGTCAAAGGTTATTAATATACCTACATATAAAAATGGTATTCACGTTTGCGCTTCTAAGACAAAAAATATCGCATGATACTTCATTGTAAACCCTTCCAAAATGAATCATTTCAAACCGTTAACTTTCGCAAGAAATATGCCATCTGGTGCTCTCATTTGCCTAAATTCATTTTCATACAACATTAAATTCATGCCACGAAATCTTTCGGCTTATTGCTCGGTGGACGGCTTGTGGAGACCCACACCCCCAAGTCACAGTATGCAAATGGCAGGATAATCATAACATATTCCGACTGTTATGATTAGCCCCAGTCCGCGAATATTTGCCGCGTTCACCGAATTTCTGTACACATATTTCGCACCCATTTGCAAACGAGATGAGATGAAATCCGGAATTGGAATTTTGCGGGGAACTTCTTCATTTGTACGGGGGTGATGTATAAGGACTTTATAAATGTGATTGATATGGAATGCCGATTTGAAAATTTCTTCATTAGGATATGAGCAGATTTTATTTTTGAAGTGTAAATGATCTACCTAATGGTCCATCCTGGGCAAGGCTTACCTGTGGAAATGTCTGGCTGAACTATTGCACTGATTTGGTAGTAGTAGGTACGTAGGGTCTGCAAATGGCTTGCAACCATCATGAAACAATGACAATCTCACGCGTAATCTTGTGGAGAGTCAGTTTCTGTTGGTTTGAATGTTTGACAAGTTCACATATGCCATTTTAACAAATTTTATGAAGAATAAAAAAGGATCTGAAAAAAAAAAAACTTTTAAAAAGAACAATACTAAAATTAAAAAATAAATAAACTAAATTCTCCATTTTCGTATTATTCGAAAAAGCTGGGATAAAGAGACGTTCTAGAGTAGACAGGTTGTTTGAAACTTAACACTAAACTTTACCTGGAGAGACGCCAAAGCACCTTTGATTTGAAAAACTTGAACCGTGTCAGCCATATTGCATCAGTAAATACCTCCATCGTCTATATAGTGGCACGAGACTGGGCTTTCAAATCGGGAGGTCATGATTAGGATTTGTAAATATTTTAGTTTGGGTAATAAGTACTGATTTCTTATCTGGGAGGTTTCTAAGGCTTCAGGTTTTAAATGGCTTTGTTAGTCATCACTGTCTTGTAACATAATACTGCATAGTATTTAATTTCACAGTTGACAAAGATAGGATAAAATAATTTATCCAAGTTATTCTGGCAAAAGAAATAGTTGGCAGGTGATCATCAGAATCAGTCTGTGCTCTCAGATTTTCTGCAGGCCTTTGCCTGCACTTTATTAATTAACCTACCTGAAAACAAAGTGATAATTATCTAGTTTATTATTACCATAGAAATATGTGATGGGAATCGAATCAACACACAAAATGTAGAGCCCAAAGCTCTGACTGCTACACCACAGCAGAACATTAATCAGAATGGGTCGTCGAAAAGTTCATCCACTCACAAAACCTCACGCTTGAAGAGTTCCGACGTCAGGTAAAATAAAAATACTGCAGTATTTTTGCTTGATCCAAGTTTGGCCTCGTCTCAATTTGATCTAACTTGAAAATACAATATTTCTTCCATCTTGGAGGTAGAAAGGAATGGATGGAGTATAATACTGAACGTCTTTATTTAGAAACAATTCTCTTGAATATCAAGCGCATCACAGTCGTAGATATCTAAGGCCCGTATTTATAATCAGCTCTCAAGAGTGACAGCGAGTTTGAGTTTGTATCAGAAATGTCATTCCAGTACAAAATTAACTGTCAAATCCGCACTCAATATTGCTCTCAATCTTGAGATCGCTTTATAAATACGAGCCTAAATGGAGTAGGTAAATACGGAAAATACTGATTTTGCTTTTAAAACTAATAAAGTCGGGCAGCAGTCATTTTTAAAACTCTAACGGTTATCAACATTACATTGATTAAAACGGGAAATTTAAACTAATTTATAAGTCGGGCAATTAATTGATGTTTTTGGAAAATAAGAATCTTTCTATACTGTTCTTTTATGCAATTGTAAGTAGGTATTTTTCATTTCAATATGATTTCAATTAAAGATAATCGATACCAACGTGTTTTGCGACCCGTTTTGTCTTTACAAAATAAAAATGAATAATAAAAAGACATAATATTTGTGTCAAAGTTATAATCTGCTTTTTCGAAATTGGAACCTCTACCAAGTTGGTCTCGATTGTCAAAATTCAAATTAAAATAGGTTATACGAGTGTAAGGCCCGTATTGATAATCAGCACTCAAGAGTGACAGCGAGTTTAAGTTCGTATCAGAAATGTCATTTCAGTACAAAACGACCTGTCAAATCCATACTTAATATTGCTCTCAATCTTGAGATCGATTTATAAATACGAGCCTAGGTGGCACTTATTTTGCCTAGTTTTGCACTGTTTGCCACTGATGCTATTCCGTATGGTAAATTTACAATAGCCACAGCGTATGAAATTTGGGACCAATTTAATTTGAATTGGATAAAAATCTATAAAAAAAATGTGACCCTGTCTGTTTTCACAGTAAAATCTTCATAGATTTTACGTCACGGTTCCTTATATCCATGAAGTCAAAGTTATATTAATTTAACTAAACAAAGGTTGCTCCTATCACAAAACTCATTTCCTCCATCACAAAGTTGTTTAGCGCCAGCCGAAAATGAACCAATCCTACAAGAGCAGCCTGGCGAGGTAATAAAGTTTGTCGAGTTTGTGAATTAATACTTAATGCAAAGCCGATGGCGGAGTTCTGACCACCTGAAGAGGGATCCGAGGGACAGACCTTGATCAGAGTAGACCACGCAATATCTAGCATTTTTTAAAACCTACTTTGAAAGGAAAATATCTCAAATTTTTTGTTAAGTATGTTTACTATTTTCCAGGGTTCTTTTCAAATGATAAAAAATCGCCTAATGGAAATCTTTGACACAGAGCATTTGTTGTGGTGACGACCCATGACGTAGGTACGAGAATTCTAAGAATATTTGCTATATTTTCACAACTCACTGATAGCTTTGATAACTTCAATCGATGTAAGTGTAAACTTGCCAAATTTTAGTTCCTAATATCGCCGCCTGAACAGCTAAGATTGTTGCACTGTATTTTTGTATTGATTGCCAAGTATTTCCATAGCATATTTTTCGAAAGCAGCCTAAGGAGACTAGATTCAGCTGAACTCAAAACTCCGATAGCGATAGAGAGATTTTTGTATAAGCAAGGTAAGATAACTTGCTGAATTTACTCCAATCAAAGTCTGTGGTGGGAACCGCTGAAGGGTTTCACAATAAAAACTTTGCGAATTCACAGCTACCCCCGATTCGGATTTCTGCAATGTTCCAGCCATGTGGCGGACGAAAGGAGTTTAGAATAATTTTAGTGGAACAAGAGCGAAAACTTTAATTCTGTTATCAAAAATTTGGATTTTATTAAACAAAAAACCAACATTTAACATGTTAACATGAAAAACAATATTTAACATTAGCAACACCTAAGCTATCTACACAGAAAACAGTTTCGAGTATTTTTTTATTTATTTTTTTCATTTATTTGCTTTTATTACAAAATTATATTATTATATTGCAGTAAATAGTAGTTACTGTTGATAAAGCGAAAGTAGCATCAAACTGCTATTATCAAAAATTCCAACAATTTTTGACAATCTAAAGGAAAAATTTCCATTAAAACCCACCGAACCCTTACAAACGAGTGGATCAAAGAGTCAAAATGTAATCTGATGTAGACCAATCATGTCTAATCTGGGCCTCCAAAAATTGAACCCGCATATAAAGGTTTTAAAATTTTATATCATCGGAGTGTGGACGTGAAAATATGTCCGATTCTGGCCTGATAAAATATGACTGTAAAATATTTCACATGGTGTCGTTGATATGTTTTTACAGCATGCCCGGGAGGAGATACAGCTGGCACATTCTATGTTTTACTAATACTCCCAGTCCAGCATGGAAGTATCAGATAAGTATCAGATATTGTTACCTATCATTTGCCTGGCATTCTGGTTTTACAAAACTATTTTTTTTTTAAACCTTATGTACTAATATGCGTAGGTATGGAATCCAGAATACCATCAAATAACTGTGGAATTATTAATGATTTAATAACCGGATACGTCAATGCTAGCAATTTGTTTTGTGTGATTCGTTGCGATTGTTCGTTCGCATATTAATGTCGGTGGGAATTTAATTTTGTCACAGTAATTTTCGTTTGGATTAAAATTTTCAGCATTCAGGATTAATTTTTTTGAGAGTCGATCAGTTAATACAAGTTTTATGTTTTAATCCAAAACCATTTATATTTTATAATTTATCTGAAATAGGTAATTTTTTTTAATTCACGTTAAGCACTTCTATAATATTCTTGGCTGTATCATCATCATCAGCCACAACAGTCCACTGCTGGACATGAGCCTCCCCAAAATTGGGGGTACCACGCTTGGCAGGCGGGTTGGTGAGCGCAATAGAAGTTTTCCATTCACAGGGAACGCTGCTGCTGATTCCCTGGATTTATCCCTTAGTCGCCTTTTACGACACCCACAGGAAGTTGATGATGATGATGCTATTTTAACCCGGCACCACACGGACTTGGAATGCCATGGAATGTTAGAGCTGCTTTTCTTTATGGAGCTAATTTAGAAACCAGTACATATAGATAGAAGGAGCTAAGAGTTTGATTCCCTATTAGTGATACACATTTTCTTTCTAAAATAACTAACGTCTCAAAAACACCTTTTCTAGGCTGATAGATAAAACTTTCTCTAATTCATCTAGGATGAAGGCGTGACTGCAATGTATTCATGTTCTTAGGCCGGTATTCATAATCAGCTCTAAAGAGTGACAGTGAGTTTGAGTTTGTATCAAAAATTTATTTGCTTCGACTCTATTTCCCATACAAACAAGCGTAGTAGGTGCAACATTTTAATAATAGCACCAAAGAATTCAAAACATTAAAAATAATTTATTTAAACGAACTGCTAGAAAATTTCACAGTAGCAGTAAAAGCATGAACTGTCCTCATAACGTTTTCTAACTAAATCACGTACAGCAACTTTGTCTTCTGCCACTTACGTCCTATGTTCTCTCTACATCTTTCACTTGAATTGGGAATCTCTGTGTCTGTGGTCTAGTGGTTTGTGCCTTGGGCTCTGGTTCCAAAAAACGTGGTTTCGATTCCCACGGGTGAACACACAAAGTTTATTTTATCAAATTGTCACTTTGCAAGATTTTCTTTCAGTTCGGTGAGGACAATTTCGATGATATGATGATTGCGTGCTTCGGAGGACACGTTAATACTTCGGTCCCGGTTACTGTTTTTGAAAATGGTCGTTACTCGGTTAGTTGGTTTCATACTCTGCGGGTTCATCGATTCTTTCATTGACTCTGACACTGAATAAAGAAGAGGCCTAAAAATTCTAACACCAGAGTTCATCGGGACGTTCATTTGATTCGACCAATCACTCAGAAGAAGAAGTTTATCGTCTGGTCTTTCGTTTGAATCCACTTCATCGAGTTCTCCTACCACTTGGTATGCTATTAATAAAATAGCTTTTAGGGTCGTATTTATAAAGCGATCTCAAGATTGAGAGCAATATTAAGTATGGATTTGACAGGCCGTTTTGTACTGAAATGACATTTCTGATACAAACTCAAACTCGCTGTCAGTCTTGAGAGCTGATTATAAATATGGGCCTTAGTCTGTTTAGCCACCTCTTTGTATGGTTAAGTGGGTTTGTAATATTCTGTCTAGACTTAATCAAGTATGTACGTGCTTTAAAGACATGGTAAGAACCTAATACTGTTTTAGGATTAGTATTAAAATTCTCAAGCATTTTGCATAATCACAAGTATACCCTGTTTACCCACATATTTAATTTTCTTTTATTTCTATGATAGAATCAACGTTCATGATTCATTCTTTCTTTCCTTTTAAAAAGCACTTGGAATGTGTTATTATAAAAAACATTTATTTTTTACAAAAAAGAAAAATATCATTGCAAATGGATTCTATGAATGCCTTTTTCCATCTATTCCATCTAACTCGTAACCCCTAGAGTTCCACTGACGTAGATTTGTCGTTTGTACAATTTCCAGCACAATTTTTCATGTCCTACGCTAGTGCCGCAGTTCATAGTGCCTGATCTAGGACAATGCAGTCGCCAGTGTATAAAACATTACAGTTGATACATGACCACATTACACATCACAGCGCGCTATTTTTAATTAACTAGTGTCTCATAACTGTTTTTATAAATGAAGATTTAAACAATAAGTTCAAAAAAGATGATATTATCCTCTTAATATCCTCATTTATGAAAACAGTTATAATACAGTGGGAAATCTTCTAGTAGGTAATATTAGGCCTAAATGATAATTCTTATTTATGTACGTACAGTCTGCATTAATTTAATAAAAGAAAACTATGTATATTTTTTGTGAACCGATATATTTATTCATTATTAGAAAGATGTTCACATTACTGTGAGTATATATAAAGTTAAAGTAAAAGGACAATGCAATGCTCCAGGTGCAGGAGACAGAGCTGTAAAATATTATTATAATTTCGTTTTAAATGGTAAAAGAAACCTGGACTAAGAGGAAACTGTCTCGTTAGGAGAATTTTCGGTAATGATTTAGTTTAGATGCTATCTTGCAAAGATTTTTTAGCGGGATTATTTTTTCTGGATTTATATGAAATGAGGAAGCCATAATATATGGCGTGACTTTTTATTTGAATTGAATAAATTTATTTGTTCAACCTAATCCAGTAAAGATAAAATACTTGTTTAATAATTCACCCAAATAAATGTTACCATATCGAACGCTTTTCGTGTCTTATCGCAGACACTCGACCGACAGGCGATTTTCTCTTCGCACCCAATATCCGATTACTAACGAGATACCTATCCTATTAGCTGTCAAACACAGCTGTTTGGTGTTTTCACGAAATACAATATATTATACAATCACACTCGTTTAATATAACTTAACAAAACTTAACGAACTTAACCAATACGGGAAAGAATGTGGAGATGTTCTTTTTGATCTTTTTTGAGGATATTTTAGCACTCACAAATGCTATTTTTATTTCATATAAATATGAAAGAAAGAAAATAATAAATTCGACTCGGGCCACGAACCTCGGGCAGGATTCGAACCTGCGCCTCTGGATTGCCGGTCCATTGCACTACCAACTATGCTACCGAGACTGTGACGGGAGTGACGAAAACTTGGCACTTATATAATCTAGGCTCGTATTTATAAAGCGATCTCAAGATTGAGAGCAATATTAAGTATGGATTTGACATGTCGTTTTGTACTGAAGTGACATTTCCGATACGAACTCAAACATGCTGTCACTCTTAAGAGCTGATTATAAATACGGGCCTTAGATCCTGGAATAGGACATAGATTACATTTTACCACGAAAAAACCTTCATTTCCACGGAAAATCTCATTTAACGCAGTTGAAACCGCATGCGTAATAAGTATTTTATGATTTCTTACATTTGATAATTTATCACACATGATTATTTAATAGAACTATCGTATAAACTTTTCTATGAATTTCCATCTCAAACAGCGTTTCCAGGGAACACTTTACATACGAGTTCATATTAATTAATTTACTCATAACTTGTACACTTACTACGCTGTAGAACAAACTACATGCTACTATAATTTGTCGAGCTTGTCACAATATTCAGTAAAATAAAGTCTTAATTAAATTTACAATGGCTTTTTCGTTATTTTGCAACAATACGTACCAACAATAGGTAGGTCTACCTAATGTTTTCGACACCATTTTTAAGCATAATCTAACGGAACATCATAAAACTACTTACTTTCGTTAGATACCTAACATGGTTTGGGCAAAGAATTGTGGTTAAAAAAAAACTACAGTCAAAGAAAAATACTGAGCTTGCTGCTTGACGTGCCCTCCGAAAAACATATCTTACGGTCACACAATCAGTGTTGCCGTCAATATCAACTTTATGTCCTCTTTCTAGATCAAACACACAACCTTCAAAATGAGAGCGCACCACGTGCCAAAGGAATTATGAATAAAATCAACAACCAAGTGTGCACCAGATACTTTAGATACCATACGCTAAGATAAACAAAAATATGTACACCACAGAACGCAAGTTAGACACGGCAACACAAATTACTCGTCCCAAGTTCTAGGGGATGCGGTGAGTAGGGTGTACAAACAGCTGCGGTATACTGTGCCCTAGGATGTAATTAATTTCGTTCTGACGTAATTATTTCGCGGCGGCTTTTGTTTAGACGGCGCGTGTTCATCAATTTTCAACAACAATATGGCGGACAAGAAAGTTTGTTGAGTTTACTTTAACGGAAACATATTATAAAATACCTAATAATTATTATGTAGTACTTATCGGTTAGTAGTAAAAAAAACTCTTTACATGGATCAGTGTATTAATTAAGAAACTGCATTAAAAACCAATAGAAAACTCTGATAATAATAAAAATAAATAATTTAAAAAGTGATGTTTGAGAGGACGCTGTTTATAATTAACAAAAAAACACCTGCAATATCGTAAAAATACCCACCTTAATAAAATGTCTTGGCGAAAAATGTAAACAATTTTTCATTACACAGAAAATTCCGGTTGCAACTTTATTGAAATAGTTGTGTTCTATAGAAATTACACTGAACTATGCAGCAAAATTTCATAATATAATACGAATAATAATGGTGAAAAATAAAACTTTGTAAAAAATAGAGTAGAGATAGAAAAAAAAAACAATTCATATAGGTATAACACGGTGTGTCAGAAAAAAGTCTTAGGTATGATGTCAACTGCCCCCGTAGCATGCGGCCTTGAGACCGAGGATTTTTTTTTTATTATGTCAAATTGTATGGAAGTTTGACTGACAGATAGATCCGATATTTATGTTATTGCGCAGCGGGGCATGCTACGTGGGCACAAAACTATACCGGAAGCTAACTGAATGTAGTTCATCCATCACTTCCGGTCTAAAAACTGAAAAACGTACACATTCGAAAGATAAATGTAGTTTTCAGATAAATTTCGATTGTGTATTCTAAAAAACTACGACATTGCGAATATAAATGTGGGTAACTTCACTTGTTAAGGAAAGCGACCATAAGATTTGGTTCCCGGAAGTCTAAGGGTTCTACGATGAGCTTTTTCAATTACAATAAAAAAAAAATGGCAGAAATAAAAAAAAAGAAATGGGACTTCCCATTCAAATGTGTCAGTCAGTTGAGGCATTTTGTATGAGAGCACCAATCTTGTTAGTGATATTCTTATCCTGCACTATTATTTGAGTATCCTTATTACTGCAAAAATAATACTTAAATAAAATTGCTGGATGAAAAAGAAGTACACCAACAATAAAAAAGATTCCCTTCATACCAAATCCTACGGACACCAGATTCTTTAAACTAGGCTGCCTAATGTCGCCACAGGGACTTGTTAATACCGGATTGATCCGGAAATTTCCGGCTACATCCAGCCACTGTTCTCTGGGAAAATAAAGGCAATCACATTTGTTGTCGGCCTCAGGGGACTGAGGGTGTGGATGTGTGATTCTGGCCTCTGGGAGGTCAATATCTTGGCTGGAGAAATTTTATGTGGTGTATCTTTGCGAGATAAACTCCAATGGGAAAATGGTATGAAAGCATTAGCTTCATTATTAAAATTATTTGGATACATTTTGTTAAAGTAGGTAGTAGTTAAATTACTTACTCAAAATATTTCGCGCGGCTTTGGTACTTTGTTTGGTACCTTTGGGTCCGATCAAAGGTAAAGAAATCATTGTTTTTAGAAGTTCAATGTGTGGACGAAAATGACTACAATCAACTCCACAGTCTTCGCTACAAATCCTTCTTCTAACAAAAAAGTTGTATTCTTTTTAACTAACCCCTCGATCCTGCCTTGTCTAAACTCAACTTTAAACTAGATTCTACTAAACTTTAACTTAACAAGAATAAACCCTGTATAGTCCGGTAAATAGAATTGAAAGTGTAACAATAAAAAATAAAAAACTGTAAAATCAAAAAATTAAAAAAGCTGATGGTTCACTTGTTTATTAGGTATTTGTAACTATTTACATTTTATGACTTTAAAACTATAATTCACTGTGTATAAAATATGTAAATATTATGCTAATAAAAACGCACAATATCGGCCTATATCTAAAAATAAACTTTTGTGTTTAATATTGGTAGGTATAATAAACACGTAGCTGTACCAAGTTATGTTTTGTTTCTCAATCATACATAGTTTTTTTTATTTCATATGTACGTTTATTCGGCGCTTTTACGGTGAAGGAAAACATCGTGAGGAAACCTGCACACACCTACGAAGAAATTCAAAGGTTGTGTGTAACCTAATCTAGGATTGGGTCTGGTTTCCCTTCTGGGTTGCGGAGGTCAGATGGCAGTCGCTCTGTGTAAAAACCAATACCCTCGTTTAATCCCCTATATTAGGTAGCCGACCCCGTGAAATACGGGAAAAAGGCTAGGAAGAAGAAGAAGAATCATACATAGTTTTTTACACATGAGTATAAAAATATAATTTTCGATTTGAAAGTAGGTACCTCCTATTGGTACATTATAGGTACTCAAAGTGCAATTAATATGACTCTTTCCTTGCAAACTTTAGCAGATTTACTGGACTATAAACTAGATTCTAAACTTCACCAAAGCAAAAATAAACCCTGTATCCCAGTTCACCACAAGGTCTCGTAAACTCGCACATTGTCGATTTCTCAGATAAACAGCATCTAAGTTTCGTCGGGATATTCTGCAGCAGGTTAAGAATATAACAAAATGACAACAACTTTATTTAAAAAAAATGCATTTAAAATATAAACTATAAAAAATTTGGAGGGGAAATCCCTTGGTTATCAAGGTTTAATTTCTTAGATTAAGACAACATTGATAAGAGGTAAGTTTATTATCTATCACAACACAACAATACCGCTAATTGTTCTGAATATTTAGTGCAAGTTTAAAATTAATTAATGATAAAGTGTAAAAAAAACTCAGTAGTTTGATGATGAAAAAGTGCTGATTTACATACATACATACATACATATAATCACGCCTCTTTCCCGGAGGGGTAGGCAGAGACCACATCTTTCCACTTGCTACGATCCTTACATACTTCTTTCGCTTCATCCACGTTCATTAATCTTTTCATACACGCTCGTCGGTTTACATTTTCAAAAAATACTAGGTATATTTAAAAAAAAAAACAATTGAACTTCATTTATTTTTTTTCAACTAGTTAGCTACATTAGCCAAAATCCATTCATTATAGTCGAAGACAGTTGTAGCAATGAAAGGCACACCTCTACTAGAACATCGGTCTGAATGGAACGAAGTAACGCCTACGATGACATGGTTGTGCATATTGGGTCCACCGTTGTCTCCAGTACAGATACCTTGGTTGGAATTGTGTGATCCAATACAAGTCATGTTGTTAGTGATGAGCGTAGACGGATAATATACTTGGCACTGCTGCTGTCTGCTGAACACACGTAGCGATACGTGTCTAAGTTGGTCCGATCTCGGGCCAAACCACTGAAAGAAAAACACGGATTGAAACTTCAATAAACCTTAATATACAGGGTGCTAATTTAATTGCGTGCCATAGCTTAAGGGTGTTCAAGTAACGTAAAATGAGGCCATGAAAGCCGCAACTCTGGGAATCATTATGAATACCTACCGATCATTATTTTTTTCATTTTTTTATTTTGTTTTTTTTTTATGGGCTCCTTTTACGTAACTGAAACACCCCCTAAGTTACGGCACGCAATTAAATTAACACCCTGTATTAATAAATTGCTTAAGGAGTAATAAGAAGATGGAAAATAATCTGACACTTTAGGTACCTTAACATTTAAGTCGTAAGCAACATGTTTTGACAATTTCGCAATGAATATCGCCCATTGCGTCTGCGAAAACGCTTTAAACGCAACTCAACCTGAAGAAAGGGCTAAAAAATCCCACAACATGTCTCGATTATGACTAAATTACATACATACACAAATCACGCCTTTATCCCTAGAGGCAGAGCAAAAACGACCTAAACAAAAGGCGTTCCGCCACGTCTGACAAGTTTTGAGGGTTATTATTACAGATGATAATGTATATTGCTATAGTGACAGGTTGTCAGCCCATCGCCTTTAAATTGCAATACACTCAAAACCCTCGAATTCCTTAGCTGGTTTTTACAGCATGTCCGGGAGGAGAAGCAGCTGGCACATTCTATGTTTTTCTATCGCTCCCAGTCCAGCATGGAAGAAACTAAATTACTATTCAAACTATTAAAGGATGATAATGGCAAGTTTGCTACACCTTGAAAATGAAAGTCACAACAAAATTGAAAAGAATTGATACTTACACCACTCAATCCCCAGCCAATTGTCTGAATGGCATCATTGAGTGCGAGAGGGTACCTTGGTCCAGCAAGGATTGCTTGCCGTACGAGGTTGTTTAACTGCATGAAGCTTGCAAGGTGGACCACAGCGATGTCGTTCTCCCAGGTATCAGGGTTGTAATCCGGGTGGGTGATGATACGCGCTGCATTGTGGAGCTGTAAGAGAGGTACATCACTTTTCATGATTGCTTTGCCTTTGACACCAACTGAACATTAAATCTTGACCAATGAAAACAGCAAATTTGTCACTAATATGTATTTGTTGCGTCTAAAATTGAAGATATAAAGAAAAAGCAACTTGGGGGCCGCAGAATACGTTGGTCGGTAGACAGTTTGACATTAGAAAAGCCGTTGAGCAAGAATCCCTAACCTGTCCTCCTCGGCTGGCGTATGAAGAACCAACTCGCACACGCCATCTCCGATAGTCAGTCATGTCTTCGGTCTCTCCGCTGGAAGAATTGCTGGGCAGGTCATCTGGTTGCCTGGGTTACCGGTAAATAAAAAAAAATACTGACTGCACACAAATTCTGCTTTTTGCGCAGTTTCATCAGCGGTTTGATGAGTTTTCCCGTGAGAATTAGTTATTTTCCTGTGGTAGCCTAGGTCATTTAAGGTGATCCAGTAATTTTACGTACTAAATATTAATTTGCAAAGAGAGACTTAGTACTTTTGGAGTTAGCTGGTTAGCGTGGTTAGGTTGAGCGTGGTGGCGTAGTTTTTGCGGTCGCGTCTCGCCTCCCCTCAACAAATATTTTGGCTTATATTACCTAAAGCAGTTAGCGGCAGTAAGTATAGATTTCTCATTCAAGATAGCTCCACCACAATGCTGTGTCCATACATTCGGGTTAAATTCGAAGATCAACGCTGCAGCATATGGATATTGGTCGATGGTAGTGGTGGGACCACCAATGATTCGTTGTCCAACATCAGGTGTAGGCCCGGCTGTAGAAAAATGAGAACTCATATTATTCATTTATTCATCCATTCTCCATAATGGCTTATTGTAGAGACGAACATAGACAGACTACTTTTACTGCGGAAAAATAAATGTTTCACAAAAATAAAGATTTTTTAATTTTTTCAGGTAGTATTTCGTTAAATTTATTTTGATATACAAAATTGCTAATAACTGGGAATAGCATACGTTACTTTTTACCACGGGAAAATTGTTCATACTCATTTTGTCTCGAGTGAGAAAGCGGGGTTCATACCTAATAAGAGTGGAATTATCTAAGAAATATAATTAACCTTAAATATTTTTTTATTTTAAAACAATTAAAACTTACCCAAAACTGTGGCCACTGTTATCAATAAACCAAAAGCCGTCCACATGATAATAATTCTTACTGCTACTATATAGATAAAAGGAACATCTACTAACTTTATACTGTGCTCCACCATAGCGCTCAATGTCTTTTCTCGCTTTTAACTTTTTTCTTTTTTTTTAAACAGTATCTTTTCTCTTGAATAATATTTGTTTTTATATTTACGGAGGTTTTGACCTCGACATTCCGACTTCACTATTAAACCATCGTAGGTTTTCTTCAGGAGCACGATGATGACGCACCGCCTCTTGATTGGTTTACTTCTCGACTGCTGAAAAATGTTTGTTTATTTATTTTTAAGTTTTTATAATTTAATTTAATAATAGATTATAGTATTGTTTTGATCCGAGCTGACATAAGGACACACTTTACTTTCGATTTTAGTATATTTAGTATTATGTGTGGAATACATAGATTAATATTGATTAGGGCGAAATTGATAATGGATCTGAACGGAAAAAAATAATTGATTAATTACATGCAGGCTTACTGATTGATTATCTGTCAAGAAAGATGATTTCATAATTTGGAAGGCACGTTAAAATCTGATAAGGTAGGTACTTTCCCGCGGTGTGTCACCGTCTTTACTATACCTTCGGTTCCGGTCACTATCTTTTGATAGCGGTCGCTATACAAACCTTGTCGAAGGCCTTTTACCACAACGGTTAAAATTAAAACACAAAATGATGACACAGCAGAATATCCCATTTCGGTCTTAGATTGCATTGTTCTCGAGTTGAAACTTGGAACACTGTCAACGATTTGAAGAGATGAAAGCTTCAAAGTTTGGGTTACGAGCTCAGGCTTTGCCTGTTTCACAGACCATTTCAGATAGAGACGCCTGTATTCGAGTTTCGGCTAAACAATAGCATACGAGTGTACAGTAACGTTCTTGGCTTGTTTAGGATTTTGACGGTGTAACTTTTTGTCGAAACCTTGTCTCTTGTGATGTCGGGTCGGAATAGTACCCCATATCTTCCCGTGTTTATCCCATTATAGAGATAGTCAAAGTTATTTCAGAGGTGCAAACTGAAAAGGATTATTCAGAAAAAAAGACAATGAATAACTTTTACGGTTTGCACGGGAAATAAAATTTTTGTGGTTTCAGATCAGGCATTCTAAGATTGGGGGGTTTTTATTTCCCATACTCACCATACTACGTTTGACAGACTGACTGACTTTCCCGATAACACTGCTGCTCTTTCCCAATTGTTATGATATCTGTGGTAAATAATAGTAAATATTACCTAACGCTAAAGAACGCGCACCCCCGCGATTAATTTGTAGCTCATAGTCTCAATCCCAACCTGCGACGAATGGCCGAATCTGCAGCATGCCGTTGCGAGATAAAGACTATTATCTATCTGTCAAATCTCTATACAATCTGACAGATAGATGTGGTAAAAAATGGCTAGATGTTACGGGAGCTGGAATACAAGTCTGCGATTAGTTCGAGAAGAAAACATGTATAAACAATCAAGTTAATACACGAAATCGAGTTTTTAGTTAGGAGTGCACGCACAGCCCTGTGGGAAGATATGGAATACCTACACCTATACAACCAGCTTTCTGTGCGGCTCAGGATTACACTTTATGATAATGTGATCTTTCACCCGAACCTTTATACCGCACTTAGTTCAAAGTTCAAGTGTTCTTCAGTTACTGTTCACAGTATATTGAACTACTTAAGTTAATGGCAGGTCGTGTGAGGTATTAAACTGGTATTCACAACTTTATCATATACTACGTATTTATTATCTTCTACGTAGCATTTTATTAGGCAGTTATACCTATTTTAGAAATAGGCATTTGCAATAAGTACCCACATTTATAATAAATTGTAAATTAAAGAATTCTTAGAAAACCGTTTCATCAAAAAGCAAATATTATTACTGCTAAAGTCCACAGAAATAGCGAATTCAAAAATTTTGCTGGTCTTGAGGAGAGAAATCTTTCAATAGCACCAAACAGATCTCAAGGTGCTTAAACTCTGCCATCAGTTTCAAAGTTTACTGCGTCTTTGTGTGTCACTCAAACGAAACCATACCTATATATACATACATACACGCCTGTATCCTTAATGGGGTAGGCAGAGTGTTAATGACAAAAACAAAAGGTCGTTCCGCCACGACTAACAAGTTTTGACGGTTGTTTAAGTTACTCTGTATATTTCTGTAATGACAAGTTGTCAGCCCATCGCCTAAATTACTGAAACCCTCGAATACCATAGCCTGTTTTCACAGCATGCTCAGGAGGAGATGCAGCTGGCACATTCTATGTTTTTTTTTATCGCTTTCAACCCAGAATGGAAGGGATCCAAACAAAACCAACGCCTAACCTTTCATTTTCATTTTTGCTTTATTTCCAAACTACAGAAAAGACACCTATGTGCTATCTTTTCAAAAAACCCAACCGGTGAACTAAAACGTGCCTGCTTGAGTTTCGTAAGGGGCTGACAAATCGCTCTATCATTCTTGCTTAAAGTTAAGGGACGCGTTTTGAGAAAAGGTCAGGGTTAGTGACCCACCCACAAGTAATGGTCGAATGAATCCAACAATGGCCCTGATTCGGGGGAAACTCAATCTAACTAGAATGTGACCATAACTGTTATTTTCTGCCATGAGAGAACACAAAAGAACGCACTTATTTTATCCTGTCAGTTTAAATTCATTCACAGACAAAGGATTTTAGTCTATACTCTTCCACACCACGACTATTTATCCATACATTCTTATTTTAATAAGATTAGTAGAATTTAGTTCGTCTATAATTCCGTTCGGACTTTTGCCAAAGAGCTATGGAGCGCAGCGTCCTTGGCGTCAAACGAACGGACAGAGTGCGCAACACTACCCTCAGAGCAAAGACGGGCATAGTTGACGTGGGACGTAAGACTGCCAAACTAAAATGGGATTGGGCCGGGCATGTTTGTCGGATGCACCCGGAACGTTGGGCAAAAATCGTCACCGAACAGTGGATACCTCAAAATGGCTTTCGCCGGAGAGGTAGGCCCCGAAAACGATGGCGTGACGATTTTGACGCCTATTTAAGGGAGTGGACGACAGTGGCACTAGATCGTGAACAATGGAAGACCGAGGGGGAGGCCTTTGCCCAGCAGTGGGATCAAATTGGCTAGGAATAATAATAATTCCGTTCCTTTCTTTTCTCTTACGATTACGACAGAGAATGACAGGCACCAATAGTTTTATTTTAGTTAAATCGTGTTTCCGCCAAATCAGGGCCTGAATCCAACAATTTCAACTTAGAATTAGATTTGGTGAATTCTAAAGTGCTACTCGAGCGAAAGGTCCGTAAATTGTTGACGATTCGAGCGCGGCCTACAAAAGGCAAAGATTCCGAATTTGCTAATGACTGTTCATATTTCTTAAGCCATACTAAAGTGGCTAATGAGACACTTTAGA
Source organism: Scrobipalpa atriplicella (assembly GCA_029255725.1). Taxonomy (NCBI): domain Eukaryota; kingdom Metazoa; phylum Arthropoda; class Insecta; order Lepidoptera; family Gelechiidae; genus Scrobipalpa; species Scrobipalpa atriplicella. The sequence goes on from JARACY010000010.1 coordinate 230,370, forward strand.
TTTGGTGTTGGGATGATTGTCAAACTTAAAGACATTATTTATGAATTAATGTGTAGCAGGATAGTAAAACAAACTTCTTTTGTTTAGATCTGGCCAATCGATATCATCATCTAAGTACAACTTTTATTACATAACAATCCGCCGCCTCCTTAGAGCAACACGGCCTTCCGCTGAGCAAGGCTGCCACATTTTTTTCTAAAGAAGCTAGGAATTCTTTGTTCTTTAGGCTAATCTGTTCTTCTCCAGAGAGGTTAACGGCGGTGATCTCACCCGAATCCCAAAATCCCTTAAAAAATCAACAGAGACAGAACATAGACAGTCTGCTGTCATCACGCTAGCACAGTTAGCTAATAGCAGTAAGGCAGTGTATAATGTGGCAGCCTTGCTCAGCGGAAGGCCGTGTTGCTCTAAGGAGGCGGCGGATTGTTATGTAATAAAAGTTGTACTTAGATGATGATATCGATTGGCCAGATCTAAACAAAAGAAGTTTGTTTTACTATCCTGCTACACATTAATTCATAAATAATGTCTTTAAGTTTGACAATCATCCCAACACCAAATCTAAAGTGTCTCATTAGCCACTTTAGTATGGCTTAAGAAATATGAACAGTCATTAGCAAATTCGGAATCTTTGCCTTTTGTAGGCCGCGCTCGAATCGTCAACAATTTACGGACCTTTCGCTCGAGTAGCACTTTAGAATTCACCAAATCTAATTCTAAGTTGAAATTGTTGGATTCAGGCCCTGATTTGGCGGAAACACGATTTAACTAAAATAAAACTATTGGTGCCTGTCATTCTCTGTCGTAATCGTAAGAGAAAAGAAAGGAACGGAATTATTATTATTCCTAGCCAATTTGATCCCACTGCTGGGCAAAGGCCTCCCCCTCGGTCTTCCATTGTTCACGATCTAGTGCCACTGTCGTCCACTCCCTTAAATAGGCGTCAAAATCGTCACGCCATCGTTTTCGGGGCCTACCTCTCCGGCGAAAGCCATTTTGAGGTATCCACTGTTCGGTGACGATTTTTGCCCAACGTTCCGGGTGCATCCGACAAACATGCCCGGCCCAATCCCATTTTAGTTTGGCAGTCTTACGTCCCACGTCAACTATGCCCGTCTTTGCTCTGAGGGTAGTGTTGCGCACTCTGTCCGTTCGTTTGACGCCAAGGACGCTGCGCTCCATAGCTCTTTGGCAAAAGTCCGAACGGAATTATAGACGAACTAAATTCTACTAATCTTATTAAAATAAGAATGTATGGATAAATAGTCGTGGTGTGGAAGAGTATAGACTAAAATCCTTTGTCTGTGAATGAATTTAAACTGACAGGATAAAATAAGTGCGTTCTTTTGTGTTCTCTCATGGCAGAAAATAACAGTTATGGTCACATTCTAGTTAGATTGAGTTTCCCCCGAATCAGGGCCATTGTTGGATTCATTCGACCATTACTTGTGGGTGGGTCACTAACCCTGACCTTTTCTCAAAACGCGTCCCTTAACTTTAAGCAAGAATGATAGAGCGATTTGTCAGCCCCTTACGAAACTCAAGCAGGCACGTTTTAGTTCACCGGTTGGGTTTTTTGAAAAGATAGCACATAGGTGTCTTTTCTGTAGTTTGGAAATAAAGCAAAAATGAAAATGAAAGGTTAGGCGTTGGTTTTGTTTGGATCCCTTCCATTCTGGGGGGTGGGGTTGGAGGAAGCGATAAAAAAAAACATAGAATGTGCCAGCTGCATCTCCTCCTGAGCATGCTGTGAAAACAGGCTATGGTATTCGAGGGTTTCAGTAATTTAGGCGATGGGCTGACAACTTGTCATTACAGAAATATACAGAGTAACTTAAACAACCGTCAAAACTTGTTAGTCGTGGCGGAACGACCTTTTGTTTTTGTCATTAACACTCTGCCTACCCCATTAAGGATACAGGCGTGTATGTATGTATATATAGGTATGGTTTCGTTTGAGTGACACACAAAGACGCAGTAAACTTTGAAACTGATGGCAGAGTTTAAGCACCTTGAGATCTGTTTGGTGCTATTGAAAGATTTCTCTCCTCAAGACCAGCAAAATTTTTGAATTCGCTATTTCTGTGGACTTTAGCAGTAATAATATTTGCTTTTTGATGAAACGGTTTTCTAAGAATTCTTTAATTTACAATTTATTATAAATGTGGGTACTTATTGCAAATGCCTATTTCTAAAATAGGTATAACTGCCTAATAAAATGCTACGTAGAAGATAATAAATACGTAGTATATGATAAAGTTGTGAATACCAGTTTAATACCTCACACGACCTGCCATTAACTTAAGTAGTTCAATATACTGTGAACAGTAACTGAAGAACACTTGAACTTTGAACTAAGTGCGGTATAAAGGTTCGGGTGAAAGATCACATTATCATAAAGTGTAATCCTGAGCCGCACAGAAAGCTGGTTGTATAGGTGTAGGTATTCCATATCTTCCCACAGGGCTGTGCGTGCACTCCTAACTAAAAACTCGATTTCGTGTATTAACTTGATTGTTTATACATGTTTTCTTCTCGAACTAATCGCAGACTTGTATTCCAGCTCCCGTAACATCTAGCCATTTTTTACCACATCTATCTGTCAGATTGTATAGAGATTTGACAGATAGATAATAGTCTTTATCTCGCAACGGCATGCTGCAGATTCGGCCATTCGTCGCAGGTTGGGATTGAGACTATGAGCTACAAATTAATCGCGGGGGTGCGCGTTCTTTAGCGTTAGGTAATATTTACTATTATTTACCACAGATATCATAACAATTGGGAAAGAGCAGCAGTGTTATCGGGAAAGTCAGTCAGTCTGTCAAACGTAGTATGGTGAGTATGGGAAATAAAAACCCCCCAATCTTAGAATGCCTGATCTGAAACCACAAAAATTTTATTTCCCGTGCAAACCGTAAAAGTTATTCATTGTCTTTTTTTCTGAATAATCCTTTTCAGTTTGCACCTCTGAAATAACTTTGACTATCTCTATAATGGGATAAACACGGGAAGATATGGGGTACTATTCCGACCCGACATCACAAGAGACAAGGTTTCGACAAAAAGTTACACCGTCAAAATCCTAAACAAGCCAAGAACGTTACTGTACACTCGTATGCTATTGTTTAGCCGAAACTCGAATACAGGCGTCTCTATCTGAAATGGTCTGTGAAACAGGCAAAGCCTGAGCTCGTAACCCAAACTTTGAAGCTTTCATCTCTTCAAATCGTTGACAGTGTTCCAAGTTTCAACTCGAGAACAATGCAATCTAAGACCGAAATGGGATATTCTGCTGTGTCATCATTTTGTGTTTTAATTTTAACCGTTGCG
>JARACY010000011.1:0-230138 GCA_029255725.1 Scrobipalpa atriplicella
TAGGGACAATGGATGGATGCATAACATAAAGACTTGAACGAAGCTTTTTAAACTGAAACGAGTAATACAAAAACTGTACTTACGAGAATATTCTTCAAGAGCATATTTGAAGCCGTCCCATACTTTATCTATTATAAGAACCATGTTAAATTTTCAAAACGGAAAATGTACTTGAGACTCATTTAGGACTGAAACGACTTTACATTGCCTGTGACAATGAACAAGTGAATTAAATAAATGAAATTCAGAAGTCGCTCCTCATTTAAAAGTCAATATTGCTCCTAGGTCAGCATAAATTCATTCATTGTCAGTATACTTCGGACTGTAGTCTGCAGTCTGGTCAGTAACATAACAGCACGTTGGTGCATAAATGCAGGGAAAATAACAATGTCCGTACATACGAGGACCTGCAAAATGATGAAAATATTGGAAAATCTTTTAACAGCAGATTTCATTTAATAAAGTGCCTGATGGTTTTAAATAACAAAACTGCTAATGTGAATCTTACCAACCTTGCTTAAAAAAATCAGGCGTTTTTTATATATAAGTAGCAGTAGCAGATTATAAATAATGAAGGGGTTAGATTTGAAGACAGTGCAGAAAGAAACGGCTTGGTATGTCAACGAGATTGATCATGATCCATGGTCATGATCAGACAGAGCTGTTGGACACAGTCCATGGAAGAGATCACTGGAAGGGATATTGCTACTGAATGGGCGCTTTTCCACTAGACGGCACGTCAACGGCAACGGCGACGGCACGGTACCGTCGACGATATCGTAGGTGAGATAATGTATGAAAATCAATGAAATTATATGACACGCTTTTCCACTTGCCGGCACGGCACCGTCACGGCATGTCATCGATTCCCATAGATATTGTCACGTGATCGTCACCGTGCCGTCGCCGTTGCCGTTGACGTGACGTCTAGTGGAAAAGCGCCCATTCGATGACGACACGACATAACTAAATCTTGACTAAAAATAATTACCGTCCTTTTCTGTTTCCTCATGATACAAAATGAGTTTGTAGAGTTTATAGAAAGTTTCAAGTTTATAGAAAGAGAAAATTAGTAAAGATTGAGTGATTTTGGATTTTATGCGCATCCATTAGTAACTAAACTTAAACAATACCTAACTTTGTTTCAAACACATTGCTCTGTTTACGTTGTTAAAAGATCAGAGCTGATTTATTTTTTCATATCTGCTAGATTAGCAGGATGAAATAACTTCGCCTTTGTGTCGATTTTAAGTTGAGTCTAAACTCAGTCCAGTCAAAACTTTTGTACTACTCATATTTTTTTATCTACAAATATTTGATGCAAATTTTCAGAATCCAAGCTTGGCAAATTTTTACAGAATTTTTTTGGTAGGACTTCATTTATTATTTGCAGAATTTCATAAATAATTAATCTTTTATACTCTCCGTATCTTTCCACAACTCAGTTACTCCAGATTTTGGGATTTTTGTACCTCTATTAACAGAAAGTATATAATTAGCTGCTTCTTACTAAATAACTTTTGGTATCTCTGGCAGTTTAGCTGAGCTTTATATAGGGTTACACATCAGGGTAGGTAGGTAATTCAGATCTTTGATTTTATATAAGTATGAGTAGAAAGTGCTAATCACACTGAATAACCTTTTTGAAGGCAGCTTCTTCGTTAGTTTATTACCTACCTATCTGATAGCTTAGCCTGCATCTTAGTATCCTGTGACATGAATATTTAATGTGCAGGTAACATAGGTAAGTAGTACAGTATTTAATACCAGTATTTGTATGAGATGTGTAGAGCAAATAAAAGACATAAAAATATTTATCACTTTATTTTCTTTTTCGTCTTATCATTATTATTCACATAGCTGTTATAATAGAATTTTCCGAACATGTACAAGAAAACAGTTGCTTCAGCCACTCCACAATAGTTCCAAAATCTGGGGTAGCTGCACTCCCTAAATAACACAGTGAAGTTGTGGAAGAAGATTATGACGAACTGGATCTGAAACGATAGAAATATATTAATATTATGTTTATTGCTATGGGAAGTAAGAAATGAATTAATGAATTCTGCTTATTCCATACAGCTATGACAGAGGTAAGTCAGACAAAGTGAACCATAGAGCGATTTCAATCAAATCATTCGCAAATAGATCAAACTGGAACTAATAAAGGATTGGTAAAATTATTCTTCCTTGCGAACCGTAAAGTTTTTTTTTTTATCCGGAATGGGTTTGCTCTTGAAGAGCCAAGAGCTAGAGTCTAGAGAGACACTAGGTCAGGGATGACCGTGACAGTGTCGACGATGGAGCGAGCAAACCCAGAGGATGCCTGTTAGGGCACTGGCATTCTCACGCACCGACGGAACATAGCAAGCTGTTTAACAAAGCTTAGTAGAATCACTTTATTTGGGATCTATTTTGTAATAGTCTCTCTCTGGAAAATTTATCACGTGCTTTTCTTGTTTATTTTGTTTTTATCTGCGGCTTTCATCATTGCCTACCATGTCTACTTCTTTTGACCACCTTTTGACCTAGACTTAAGTGAACTTATGTAGAGCAAAAATAAATAATATTGCCGATTCCGTTGTACACGCAACTTAATTTTATTTAAGTTTGATCCTGTCACTTTCTTAAATAAAAATAGAAACAGCAACACATAAGCTTACATAATTAGAATCCTATCAAATTAAAGTATATCGCTTTAAGTAAGACCAAATTTAATGCGTGTAACGTCACTTTGACAGGACTATAATCAGCTGTTGTGTTGCTGTCTCTTTTTACATTTTAATTTTAGAAAGTTTTGTTGTATCTTCAACGGAATCGGCACCATTTGTTTTAGCTCTACATAAGTTGACTCAAGTTTAGGTCAACAGAGACTGAGACAGAGTTGAAAATTATGCCGACCAATGCTTACCAGTTGTATGAGTGTGACATGTTTCTTCCACCAGAGGTATTTCTTGTACTCTGGTCCAAGGCAAGCGATCAGGTAGTACGAGTACATGACTACATGGACGAAAGAGTTAATCCAACCTATCAAAGTGCCGTGCCCTCCTGAAATCATGAAAAATGTTGTGATCAACATTATTTAAGCATAATTCATTGACTCCCAAATTCAGTTATTGACTGATCCGAGAAAAATCTTTACCTACGTAAAAGCAAAAACTTTCGAAAGTAGCTAGATTATCTATTAAGCAACGTCATTCCTTTGATATATTGTACTGGAACCAAGATATCTGTTCATCTGTCAGCGTCGTCGCCACTTTGTAGAAGGTTACCTGTAATCGCTTCATTAGTCACCATCAATCGTAACCATAGCAAATTTTTTTGCTACATGAACAGATAAGACGGTGGCACTGTAATAACTGTTAGATGAAGAAATCGATTGTCGAGGAACAGCACTATTATGTCGCGTGATAGTGTCCCAGCCCTATTGCGTTTGACAGTAGTCTGTGACGTAGTAGTATTGACCGCGCATCGATCTTTGTAATTCTGGATTACCAAAAGCTTATATTTCTGTTTAATTATAATCTTTCCAAATGTAGAACGTATTTTAATACAACTTACCAGGCAAGAACCTCAAAGCCACCCAAGCAAATATAGGCATGATGGCGTGGTGGTACACATGTAGGGTTGTCACTTGATTGTATTTCTTCCTCAGTACGAAGAGAACGGTGTCCAGTAGATCGCAAAGTTTCGCTAAGGCATACACCCAAACAATGGTTGTCAACTGTAACGTGAGGGCAATTTTAGATTGTAATAATGTGTATCGCTATAGTGACAGGTTGTCAGCCCATTTCCTAAATTAATATACACTAACCCTCGAATCCCTTTTGCTGACTTCTCCAGCAGGCCCGGGAGGAAGGAACATTCTATGTTTTTTTATCGCTCCCTGTCCAGCATAGAAGAATAGCTGTTAACTGAGGTTTAAAAATAAATGTCACTTTTCGTTACACAAAGAAAAAATACTTACATACGGAACAACAGGATCGCCAGGGTCTTCCGTCGGCTGACATTTCCAGTTGTACTTGGAGAACCAACCATATCGCCCTCCCTGAGGAATGGAAAAAAAATTGAGACTTATGGACGAGTGTGACGAGCATCCTATATGAATGGATATTGTTTGACGATCAATAATTTGACTGTCAAAACAGACTGAGTTTCTCAAAAAGAAATTTTGTTAATTTTCATAATTTAATCCAATAACTTCAAAGACTTTAAACTTTTAAGCGATCACCGCGATAAGTGACTTTTGATTTTATTATAATTATTTAAATAACGTTGCATTCCATATAGGAATGGAAAAAAAATTGAGACTTATGGACGAGTGTGACGAGCATCCTATATGAATGGATATTGTTTGACGATCAATAATTTGACTGTCAAAACAGACTGAGTTTCTCAAAAAGAAATTTTGTTAATTTTCATAATTTAATCCAATAACTTCAAAGACTTTAAACTTTTAAGCGATCACCGCGATAAGTGACTTTTGATTTTATTATAATTATTTAAATAACGTTGCATTCCATATAAGTGACATGCAATAAAAATATTATGAATAAATTTATTAAACCCATTAACATAATAAAAACACAATGAATGGTACAAAGTGCGGTTCAAATTTATCATGTATTATAAAAACTATACGGTATCTAACCTCTTCCCATGTCTATATTTAAATTAGGTACAATCAAATACATACCTCAATAAAGACGAATGCACTTAAAATAATTGCGAATAAATTGTGGGCTATTAATGTTTTTTTTAACTGATATGGTTTTCTGTTTTTCATGAATCGCGGTCCAGCGTAGAGACAGAAGAATAACCAAGCAGCTAGGCATGAGACTATGACAGCTGGATTGGCGAGGACCCAGTTTTTCGTAACAGGATCTACAAAAAAATAATCATCTTTTTTAATAAAAAACGGTAAAATTTAACTATTTCTATAAAAAGAACTGCAACGGATTTAATACCAAAACCTGTCGTTTTAATCATTTATCAGAAAGTCTCTTATTGATGTCAAAATAAGCATTATTTGATTTAATATCAGAAAAATGTTAACATTATGTATCAAAAATTTCCATAAATATGTAAAAACCTATATGTACTTACGTGAATGTTCCTGTAGTAAATTGTCCCATTTTTCATAAACATTGTTCAAAATTGAAGCTGCGGTGAACAACATTTTATTTTGTTACTAAGATAAATTTTTAATTATTATCAAAGATTATTATTCTTATTTATTTAAGTAAATATTTATTTATTAACATTGAGGTGCTGTCATGTTGACGGCTACGACTTTCTAAATCTGTAAAATGAAATGCGCTGTGACTTCATTGTCCTTATTAACATGGAATTATTTTGCATTAACTTAACCGCTAACCCTTTGAACATACGTCTATAAAAAACATACCAGGAAGAAAGCTATTTAAAAACAAGGACAAAAGAGCCTAGTTGAAACAATTAACAGAATCATGATGGTTGGTATTTTTATGATCAATTGGATAAGTAGACACCTACTGTTTTCTTCACATGATTTTAATGTTATGTACTTATTTGTCTTGTTGGGGTATTTCACACCTGGATGCGACTCGACGTCATGTAGCGCGAAGCTGCTTGAAGATGCATCTAGTTGTTCTGCTGGACTGAATCAATTTTTTGTACGCACATTATAACCCGGGTATTATTTTATTAGAGTAAAAATGAACAGGCACTATTTATTTATTTATAAAACTTTATTGCACAATGTACAAAAGGCGGGCCTAATGCCACGCGGCATTCTCTACCGGTCAACCATAGGGATAACAGAGAGGGATTGATGCGGGTGCACTCAGGTAAAATAAGAAAAAAAAAACTGAAACTAAAAGAAACTATCTATCTCACTATCTTGGTTATCATAAATACATTTTGCTTGTATCGGCACTTCTATTAGTCAGATAATGGCCTCAATTCACGCCGTCCAGTTACTAATTCTAATTCTTAGTAGCGCTGTCACTTTCTTAACTTTGACATAAGAACAGGATAGCAAACAAATACGTGAGTTTGACATTTCTTATCTGACATAAGACTGCTTAAATTAATTATAATTAGTGAGCACGCTCTATGGTCATTCCTTATTTAAAGCGCCGTACGTCAAATTAAGAATGTCAAAGTCACGTGTTTGTTTGCTATCCTGTTCTTATGTCAAATTTAAGAAAGTGACAGCGCTACAAAGAATTAGAATTAGTAATAGTGCGTCCTGAATTAACACCATTATGAGAATAAATTAGAATTTGAGATAAAAAAAAACATTAAGAAATTTTAAATATATTTTATTTATTTATCACATACCACAAAATATACTTACAAAATAGTAACCACATATCTACTTAAATTACACTTATAATTAAATCACAATTAAAAATTACCATCTGCCAGAGTTTTTATTTTGTACGTTATTTCTGAAAAAAGATAAACGTCTAGCTGTTTCTATAGTCTATCTAATATTGACATAATCAATTCAATTACATAAATAGTTTTTCATATCTCTCTCTGCCATATCAGTATTTTTATCACAAATTCCCAAAATCACCACATTAGGCGAAGTATTTTTTTTATTTGTATATTCAGCAGCTACATTGTGTCCATAGAAAGTTCTTACATCAATAGTGCGAGTTTTTATGTTATGAGTGAATGATGCCACCATCAGTCAAAAGTTAAGAATTAGAACTAATTCACATAGCATACTAAATCTGGTCCAGTTGGAAACATTTTATTATAATATGAGTGTGCAAACATATTAAACTGACTTTCTTTATCAATGAGCAGATTTTCAATTTCCATCTATCCTGCTTTCATTTATATTTCGAACTTCATTCTTTAGAAACACTCTTAATGTTAATTTATCGTGTGTCATTGACTCAGCAATCAAACAGCGATGGTCACTAGAAGTAAACAAATCTCTGCATTTGGCTAGTATTAAAATACTCTCCGGTAACTGTCAGATAATCATACATACTTAAAATTATGAACACTATAAAAATATATAAATTATTTAAATAAATACTAGCAGTCTTTCTTAGCTGATCCGTTAGCAATGGCAACACCATTGGCAATACCGTTGGCAACACCATTGGTAACACCATTGGAAACACCATTGGCAACACCATTGGCAATACCATTGGGGAGTTTCGATTCTAACAGTACTGCTTTCGTATTCTCCTTTGCGTCGTAGGTTTTCCTACTGCCGCTGTTCTTCAAATAGTTCTGGACGTAGAAGTTACCGAACATATAGAGGAAGAGGCCAGCGTTCAGAGAGAGCAAGAAGTTGATGACCTTGGGGTAGTTGCATTCGCAGAACATGACCGAGAAGTTGTGGTAGAAGATGATGCAGAACTGGATCTGAAACAAGAATAAAACGTTTATGATGCAACCTCTAACTTTAAGGAAAGATTGTGGCAATGAATATTATTTTTGTCTAATTGATTTTCTAATTTTAGAATAATGAACATGCCCAATAAATCCATATGAAATAATTACATACATTATACCTATATAAACGAAGTAATTGGGTAACTATCTATCAAATATTCCACCTGTATCGTTCCTGGAGCAAAAGATTACAAAATGCTTGCCGATTTTCCACGTTTATTTATATTATTTTTTGACTCACACAGCTAGCTAACTAGCTAGTAGTGATGATGACAATGACGTTAACACTTTGTATGTTTAAAAAAAACAAGAATGTATTTAGGCAAGATCTCAAAGGCAATAACTGGAGTGGAACAAAATCGACGTTCAATGTATTAAGTGATGATTTAATTGAAACCTATTTTATAGTCATGCTCTAATTTCTTAAAACAATACCTACTATTTTCTTTAGGCATGTTCTATAGGTGAGTCGGTAAACTGAAACGTTCCTGCAGTGTTTCTTAATTTATTGTAAAGCATTTTTTATACACCAATCTTTATGTACTTTATTAATAGCTTTTAATATTTAGAAAAGGGGAAAACATAGTTTCTTTTTTACCATATATTTATTATTAAAACTTACCAATTGCAAAGAGGTGAGATGCCTCTTCCACCAGAGGTATTTCTGGTATTGGGGCCCCAGGCCGGAGACGAGATAGTAACTGTACATGATGATGTGGATGAAGGAATTGATCACACCAAGTAAGGTTCCATGGCCACCTGGGGAACGAAAAACACATTTTTTTAAGCAAAAACAAACCGATTCTGATAGTATGTAGATCGATGCTTTCGACTTCACAATTATGATATTTCATTTGGTTACCAATTAAGTACTAGATTTTATGATAATTTTTACAGATTAAGGCGAGCTGACTGTCAAAGTTACTGTCTTTAACGACTAGTGACACGTACTTATTCGTTCATTATTAACTGTTTTATAATTAATTAAAATGTCAACCACATACAAAATATTATTTAATCGTACGGCATAATATTACATGTCAAAATATCATAATGATTAATATTTTCCATGAATAATTTTCTTTGTTGAAAAAATATTATGAACATCTTTTATTTACCTCGAAAGGTAGCTAGGTTTAATATCAAAGTGACATTCTTGATATAAAAGATGCCTTTATAAGTACTAGAAGTATATTAATAATGCAATTATGCAATGGCAGTTATCTAAGTATATCTTCTAGTTTACCTTGAAGATAAACTTGATAGAATAAAAAAGCGGATCATATTAAATACATTTTTTTTATGATTGCTCTTTCCTTAATTAATAAATTATCTAGTTATAGTTGAGCTTGCAGGTAAAGATGTTATAGATCTTTACTGTGTTTTTACTGAGCTGATTGCAGGCCTTACGTAATATCCGCGGGATACATTTCTGATCTTTCAATTTCCCAGGTTAAAATTTTATTTCAAAATTCAAATCAATGTCAAATATTATCTATATGAACTGTTTCTGTTTTCATTATAAGTACAATACAATCTATATATTATGATCCTATTTTTGTTGAACTACTTCTTGTATTATCATTAACTTTGATCACGATTATTGAAATTACTTTCCAAACCTTTTCCTTACCTGGCAAGAACTTAGTGCCAATCCACGCGCAGATTGGCATCATAGTGTGATGGTATAAATGTAGGAAGGAGATCTGTCTGTTCTTCTTCCTCAGCACGAAGAATAGGGTGTCCAGCAGCTCGATGATCTTCGCTAAGAAGTACCACCATACTGCTGCGGCCATCTTGAATTGAGAAAAAAATATGATTAGGGAAACGACGACGAAACAAGTGCTTTAAGTTTGCTGAGGTACGAAATAAGAATACGGGTGTAAGGGACAGTTTCCCGCAAACTGATAAGGGTATGGTCAGCTCAGTCGACTAAATTGAAACTCTAACAGAGAAATCCTTTCCGGAAATGAAAAAACAAAATTGTCTGATCGAGGTGGTCATTTTGTATGGGAAGTATTTTTTTTTATTTCCGTAAAGAATTTCCTGGTGAGTTTTATTGAATAGTGTGCGTGAAACCTCTCTCTCTCCCTTACACCCGGTAGACGCTTATAAATGAAAGCGTTGATGTTAATAGGGAACGACATAATTTTGATGGTAAGTATAACTTATGCGGACTCCCTTGAATCAGCTGATAAACTATTTTGTCTGGATGACTTATCTTATCTGTTTCAAATTTCGTTGTTTCATGGGGAAAGGTTTGTTAGCACCATTTATTTGGTATGTTAAATTTTGTTTAGGTGATCGAGAGATCTATAAAAAAAATATTACAGTGTACGAATTTATTTTACGAAGAGTATAGAGTATAACTTTGTTTTGTCAATATTCATTGAAAACTTACTCTATGTGCCTTTGGATTATCAGAATAGTCCACTGGTTGGCAAGAGAAGTTGTAGTCGTTCCACCATCCGGAGACTAAACCCTGAAAAAAAAAAAAAACATAATAACTATACCGGGTGTAAATAACAAAACATATAACTATTAAACTATGACATATCCTCTATTTTCACATTATTAAAATGTACTAAGATGTTTCTAAAGAGTGCTTACATAAGATTGAAAGTATTTGGATGTATAACCATGTAGTTATTTTATTTTATTAAAATAAAAACAAAGCATTTAAGTATTAGGTACTGATTATTTTGATTATAGAATTTGAAAATAGATTAATTCAATTTATTTTATTTTGTCCATGTTGTGCCTATGCGCTATGTGGTCGATTACGATCTAATCGCCCCTAATCTGAATAGGGTCATGTTTCTGGATAGGGGTATAACTGTATGACCTATGATGATGATGATTTTGTCTTTATTTTGCAATACACATAACAAGCCCTTTACTACTGTGCCTTTACCGTCATGTTGACCTTTCAGAAAAGCATTAAAAAAATGTAGTTATTCGATGCGAATATTTCACATTACGTCACTCATGGCCTTGAAACTCTACTCACTAAAGAATCAATGAGTTGCAGCAAAAATGCACTGGTTGAACTAGTTGGGTGCACAACTGCATTGCTTACTGCTTTCAAGGCCAGCATTTTTGTTTTTTGAATTTGAAATTCCTTTTTAAGAACAGCCTTCGCTGTACAGGAAATATTAAAAATATTGTGATATTGTAATATCAATCCCACTCTCATAATATTACAAATACGAATGTTTGTGTGTTTGTTCGTCTTTACGTTACCCTTAACTAGCGCAAGAAATTGAATTGAATTTAGTAAACTAAAAGATCAAGTAATATTTTTACAAAGGAAAGGAATCTTATCACCACGGGAAAAACGCGAGAGAAAACTTGCGGGAGGAAAAACGATGAATAAGATATGACTCACAGAACCAGATGTTAGCACTTTGTTGAGAATATTTTTCATGAATATTCATACAAAATACAACTTGAGTAGTAAACAAGCAGGCAGACTACTTTAAGAAACTTTGTGTGGTTGCAGACAATAATATTCAGTTTAAAAACTACTTGTGTCGTCTAGTGGTTATAGTTTCAATCTCTCAATTCAGAGGTGGCAGGTTCGATTGACATGGAGACACAAACATGATCTTATTATCATATTGTTAGATTGTTCCCAGTTTGGTTAAACTGAATTATCTAAATGATTCGTGGTTCCAAGAAATTCAATATATGTAACGTAATTTTGTTAAATAATAAGCAAATCTTTTTCTTTGAATTATTTTAGCCACCCAGTCAACATCCCTATTGGGGGTCTACATGTCATACTCACCACGCTTGGCAGGCGGGTTGGTGAGCGCAGTACAAGTTTTCCATTCACAGTAAACGTTGTTGCCCATTCCCTGGATTTATCCCTTAGTCGCCTTTTACGACACCCGCAGGAAGTTATGGGGTGATGCTATTCTATCCCGGCACCAGCACCACAAGTAACGGGAAATCATACATATACATCAGAATTTTACCTTGAAATGGTGTGTGTATTGTGAATTAGGCAATTAGCACAATTTTTGACAAGCCACTAATCTAATGGCTTGCACGTGAATTACATAGTATAGGATACTGAGTGAACTCATAAATTATGTGTTAGGTACCCATCTTAGAAAATTTTATTGTAGTCATACAAATGTAGGCATGAAGTATGGGCAACATACAAAGGAAAATCAAACAATAATTCCGCCGTACAGTCATCAGACTCATCATCATCTTGTTAATAATGGATTTTAAAGAGAGTTCAGTCACGATTTGCCCATACCATATCATGGTGAATAACTTTAAGAGCAAATTATTACTCATTCTGACATAAAACAAAGAAAACTTTGAATTAATGGCACGTGCTTTTAAAAAGAGCCTTTTTAAGTTTTTCATTAATATACCTTTGGCATGTATTTATAAAGCGATCTCAAGTTTGAGGGCAATATTATCTATGGATTTGATTTTACAGGCCGTTTTGTATTGAAATCACGTTTTTGATACGAACATAAACATTAATACAGCTTTAAATTGAACTTAAAAGAAATTTGAATGAGAAATATGACAATCTATTTGACAAAAGAAATAAATATCGATCGTTTTACGCATTGTAAAACACTGCGATTTAACGGTTTTACAAGTACGCCAAGTCTCTTAAAAGGAAGTAGAATTGAACTTGAGTTCACAAGCTGCATTCCTTTCACTTGGTGACGATATCAAGTAGGTAAACAAAAAGATCAGCTGATTACGTCAAAACCTTGCTAAAATTATTAAAGTAAATGAAAAGGGCAGTTTAAAGCTGGCCATTGAAGTACGGTACGGTTGAGTGATACATGTTTTATGAAATCCGGAACGAAGTATTGTACCTACTCAAGAATGTACTTCATCCATCCACCTACACAAACATTTTGATACTGGATTTGTCGCAATTCGGTTTCTGGTATCTTTTATGAAAACAGAATTTGGAATAAAAATACTTAGGTACAAAAATTCTGAGAAAACAAAAGTTTAGTAGGTTCTAATTTGTTGCGTAATATGAAAATTTTTCCAAAATTTAAAAAAACAACACTGATGGTGTTTAATGTTTTGATGTCGTGTTACACGAGAGTAAATAAGTTTGACATTTCGTACCTAATGAAGTAAAATAAGTGCTAATCAATACCTATACAATTTATTATTTTACAGAGAGTGGAGTAATATTCTCAAAATTGAATGGAATAAACTACGTTCCTGTTTGATATAAAGTATTCTGTACAATATTGTTTACTTTTACAGGCGATGTATAATAGCAAGTGTTGTAAGATGTACTAGAAATACAGGTTTTAGATGTATGGAAAAGGTCAACCATGTATGTTGATGCGTTTAATTAAATTCAACAACAACAATTATTGCAGTCTCTAACTAGTCATAATATTTCGTTGCAAAAGCCTTGTGTTTGTATTGATACTTGAAACAAGAATATTGCACAAGAATTTGATTCAAATTAAGCCTATACAAATTCAAAAAACTGAAAGATATAATATTTTTCCAAAAAATGAACATTCTGTTCTCTCATGATAATTAGGAAATGACAGGTATAGACTTATATTAGTTAAGTCGCGTATTTTGCAACCACGAATTGCTACTAATATGGCCTGAAATTGTTTTCTGTCTTATAAAACTACGTCCTTGTTCTCTCTTTAAAATCTTAATTGATATTACACATAAGTACAGTATTGCAACATGACCTTCAGAACATCAAGGTGTGCAATAAGAAGGAATTCCACTTGCATTTACGGTTAGGATTGCATAAATATTTTTAATTATTAAGATATGAGACACTACAGGATATATTCATTTATTTTTTGCAATTATAATTCTAAAAGCTGCTTGGACCCTATCATTGTGTGTGAGGTAACTCTAGTCGAAGAGTATAGTGATTATTGTCTAGACTCCAAAAGAGATAATTGTTTTTTTAGTAGTAAGAAGGAAAAAAAAGTCTGTAATATAACAACAGAAAAGAAAGATATCTATCAATGATAGTACCAAAATTTACACGATTTAATATTCGTACAAGAAAATTAATTCTGTTAAAACCTATTCGTAAAAATCGCTTTCCTTTAACATTTAAGTATAATTCGAATGGCTAAGGCTCCCTGCTTGCGGATATATTCGGAACGTTGTAACCTGGCCTGGGCCTATTCAAGGTAAGACTGAATGGATATTATCCAGGCAATCACGCTCAAAAGTGGCCACTTTTAGCAAGATCGACATTCAAAGCTTTCTGGATTATATAATTCAAAAGCCTGATGGATTACTAAATGAAGAATTACTTCCGATTTTCGCAAAACGTAAAATATTAACTAATATGTTTATATTTGAGACACAATAAATTTATTTTTAGGGCGCTAGTGATCTCATCGAACCACCATCTGCATCGTCACTTAATTCCCATCAAGTTAGATGGCGGACTATGTTTGCCTATTAGTTAGAAGTAAGATGTAATATTGACATACCTCATAAACCAAGAAGATGCTCATCAGAATTTGTGAGACATTATAAGCTATGATGACATTCTTCAAGTCGTATGGTTTTCTATCCCTCATGTACCGAGGCCCCAGCGTTGTGCAAAAGTAGAGGTAGGTTGCTAAGATTGTGAGGAGGGGTCCGGGGCCTGACATCAGCCACCAGTTTTCTGTCCGAGGATCTGTAAAGGACAATGCATTTCCTAATAAAGCTTTTAAATAAGAAATTACACATAGAAAAAATAAGTGAGGGCAATTCAGTAGCGCACAAAATCACTTATTCTTGACTAGAATGGTCACTTCTCATTTTCTATCCTGAGAGAAGAGAAAATGGCAATAATTTTAGTTAAGATTTAGTTTAGTCGTGCTCTCACCGAATCGATAGCATTGCTAACTAAAGTACAATAATTTTTTTGCAATATTATTGTGTAAGTCAAAACAAATCACAGTAGTTTATCTTTATACCGGTCCTTTGATTTCACCACTGGTTGACGTGTTTTCTTTTGGGAATAAAGAATAAAAAAAATATTCAATAAGCGTTTGTGCATCTACCTAGTATAAAATTATCAATAGTTTTGGAGTCACCCTACTGTTCCGAATGTTTTTTTTTCTTTACCTCTGGAATATTTCTACAGATAGTACCTATGACACGATTGACCGAAAATATTATGGAAACCATTTCCTTATGATTATGACCTAATAAACCCAGCAGTAGGTAAATATAATTTTAAAATCATGCAAGAACCATACCGAATAATGTGAATTTCATGCGTATATTGTTGTGGACATTCGTAATGCAGTATTGTGGGATTTATAAACTAGTTTTGCAAGACATTTGCATTGTACCAGATATGCAGGTTTGGCCATGAGTTTTTTTTTATTCACGTTCAATAAGTTTAAAGTTTATTGGCCTTTGGAGTGGAATAAAAAATTACGTTGGTTTATGTTGCTAGTAATTTTATTACTGGTAACGTGGTATCATGGTGCGGTATTGAAAGTTATGAAAGGATGTATGCTTGTTTTTTTTTTTTAGTCAGTGTCTAAAAAAATACTTAATTTTTTAATAGCTATTTTCTTCTTTTAGCACATAAAAATTTAACTACTTCGAGAAAAAATTCTTTAAATACTGAAACAACTACAAAGAAATAGATGACAATTAATATAGTTTAGTTTACAGATAAAACGGAGAATCAAAATAATTACCTTTATGTAATTAAAAGGCATGCTTAGTAATTAAGTATTAGAAAAAACTTCATAATGAATTAGGAAAGTTGATGCAGAGTTCAAAATTTTCGATAGAAATTAGGTAACACTAAACTGCTTTAATACCTACTTAAGTGTTTCCTTACCTGATTGCATATCAATGTATTAAACTATACTTAAAAAAAAAAAAACAATTTTATTAAAATAATTTTATTATTTTAAACAAGTTTAACGCGGAAGATACTATGTTGTACAACGTACTTAAGTTGGTACTATATAGCCCATCACATTAGAATAATATCAAGATTTATCTGCGTGATGTATCTGCGTAGGTATATGTAATTTTGCACCTGTTTGTTAGGCTTTGTAAGATATGTCTCAGTAAATAAATAAAATCATGAAGTAGGTATCAAAATGAAAATGATCGTTGATGTTTGTTTATTCATATTGACACTGAAAAAATAGTACCTAGGTACTTGATCAAATATTTACCATTAGGTACCAACACCTACATAAAATTATACTTCATAAAAGCTATAAATAATTCAAAAATATATTTAAAAAAATGTACGTACAGGCACTGGATTATTGCGTAGCGAATCAAGACTCAACAGGTACTACTTATTTGTAAAAATAAATTTCTCACTGCAGACCTTTTTTTTTTAGGTAATTTGCAACAAACCATATGCGCATAAAATTGGGCACGAATTTTAATTATAACTTCGATATTCCGGAACAGAAATCCATAATATTTTAAGCAATTACTTCTACATTTTTCATTTAATTTTAGCAGCTACCACAGAGTTAATAAAATCCCATACAAATACATACCGGCACGTTGATAAACAAACAGTCAACCTGAATACGAATTGTTTGATTATAGATTATCACCGTTTATTTGGTTTCAATCACTGTTCAAACATTATTTGCTTGGATGTAATCAGTCCTTGAATTTTGATCTATGCGAAAAAAAGTGTCTCGTCTCGTGAGACAAATAGAAGTTTTGCAGAAAACAAAATATTAGCTGGAAACCTAGTAATAGGTTGGTCAATAGAAACAAAAAAAAATCAACCCCACGACGTTGTTTCATAAATCAATACCTACCTACCTATCACACATCTATCCAACTAAGAAAGTTATCGCATGATCAAGCAGGCCACTTCTGTTATGTTCTTCTGTATGTACCATAGACAATATTTTGTCTAGGTACGTATCTATATGTTTTTAAGCAGAATATGTGTAACAACATCTTTGCCTATGATTGATGACTTTACGTAACACCTTGGTAATGTAGAGTCAATGTCAATGTTATGCCCTAGATAATACGCGTTATGATCTATTAGCTGAACCGGTTGTAGTAAACGCGTTTAATCATAATTGCAGCTGTTTTGATACTTAACTGCACATCAGTGAAATTGATTACTTTGGTCATGTAACTAAAACATTATTATGACATTCTTCTAAGTTTTTTTTATAAATTTATGTTTGATAATAGGCACTTTATCCAATTTAATGTGACGTCATATTTTCCTGAAATTAGCGACAACCAAGACAATTCTAACAATATTATATTTTCAAAATTATAATAGAAATCAGTCGCTTTCTCCCCTAGAGCAATGTACTACTTTTCATTGTCTCTCTAATTCTTACCTTTATGCTTGTTATTTTTTATAGGTGAATTAGTTTTCATTATGCAAGTACTTAGTAAATGATTGACGCAGTACTATATTATGATACCTACCTAGTAATAATATATCTATGATAAGTATTTTTATGAGGATTCCCAGGATAATCGGCTACCCTTGTTATGTGAGTAAGTATATAATGCACTTATGTTACATATAAATATTCAATGTATCAGTTTGTACAATAATAGTTTTTATCTTAGTTAATGTCCTATTTATTACGTACAAATAAAATTGTTTAATTTTTTTATAAACTTAAATCAGCTTGACATAATTCAAATTATTTACACTAACATCATTATTCTAAATGCAAGAATTTATCGACTTTGGTGACGTAAGTTACACAAATGTATTTCTATATTTAGCAAAGGAATTTGCAAGAGCCATTTTGGTATCAGTGCAAATTTATTTTTAAGACATCCTAAAATGCTGTGCCGTATTTATTTTTAGCTTATGAGACCGGTATAAATTGGTAAGGAAATTGCGTTGTCGGCTGTTTTGAAACAAAATAAGTTTGCGGGCGAAAAGTGGATATTTTAGGATTGTATTTATAAAGTGATCTCAAGCTTGTGAGCAATAATTAAGTATGGATTTGATAGGCCGCTTTGTACTGAAATCTAATTTCTTTTACAAAAATACCTAGATCGTCACCAAAAAATATATCACATCAATATTGAAAACTTACACATTAATCAGGTAATTTATAATTTATGAATGAACGTATTACCAATTAGGCAGGCTAAGTAATTAGCACGTAATAATTAATGATTGCAAGACTGACAATGCGACATCGTAAGTAAAATATAATTTCGTCACAAAATAACTATATACTAGCGATTATAAATGTCAAGTAGCAAGGTCATACCGCAGTCACAATGCATAGAGAAATTATTTCTGTGATATTAGACTTTCTCATGACTATTCAGTAATACCTATCGAAATTGTTGCCAGACGTAGAAATAATTACTGGCTTTAAGCCCTCAAAGCTCTGTCTACTACGTAAATGTGAGCATGATTTTATGAGATGAGACTTTCATATAGGTAAACCTAATGGATGAAATATTTTCATTGTCAGTATTCGTCCAGTAAAAAAACTTACATCCAAAAGTTAATCCCATTTCTGAGTAAAAACTAACCAAAGTATAACTTAGTCTTGACTTATTATTTTATACCCTTGGCACAAAAATAACAAAAGGTTAGCAAAGTAAGTATCTAAGTAATATTTTTGCAGTTTAATAACAATCATGATCCGCGGTCACGATTTTTTACGACATTTTACCTTTTAGCAGCCGCAACCCTAGGGCAGAAATTAACTTTTTTTTTTGTTAAGTTCGTCCTATTCGCAAGTATTAGGCGTCATTGCTGTGCATTTTAGGTTACATTCTTACTTACTTGTGGTTGCTATGGAAACCTAATCATTGCCACCTGAAAGATTCTTAAACTAATTTCACAATACCTACTAACGTCGGATTTTTGAAAATAGAAATAAAACAATAGGAGACAGAAATTATTTGGCTTACTGTCGGACTATAGAATAGCGTTACACTATGACCAATAGTAATCTTTTTAATTACATTACATAGTACGATATTGATAAATAAATAAATTTAGGGCCCAAGAAATACCAATTTCTACGCTCTGATACATTTTATTTTAGTGCAAGATTTTATTGCACTTTTGGGTAAGTAATTAGAAGTATTTCACGCACGCTCGCCTTTGATTGTGAAGTTCATTCATTGATTGTGACACAATACAAAAACGCAAAAAGGTAGGTATTTTAGTTATTTTGTATTTAGTATTCACTGGCGGGTTTTACTTATACTAATGCCTAGTAGGTAACTTAATCAGTATTAGATTTATTTTCGTCTTTAATCATGATACTCTGCAAGTAATACAAGAAATTCATTTCCAAAAATTAATGTACCTACTTGACATCAAAATTTGTTTAATATAGAACTCTAGAACCAACTATAAAGATATATTTGTCATCAATAAAATTTCAAACTGCTGAAATAGTTTCAATATCTTATAAGAATCTCACGAGATTATTTAGCAGCTGGAAGTTTTTTTTTTTATTTGTCTGAATAAATTGTCTGGTGTTTGTTTGTGTGCTGTGAAATTGCAGCAAGAATAGGTACCCGCCGTAATTTAGTAAGTTTACTTTCGTAATATTCCCAAAAGCAATTCCATTTTAAAGTTAATTAATTGTTACTCACCACTGTTGCGATCCATAAATTTTCTGTACGAGTCTACAAAGGACATGTTGAAGGCAGTATTACTCGGCCCTGAAAACAAAAGAAGTATAAAATATATTTTTATCTTTTCTTTCTTTAATACATTTTTTTTAATCTTCTGCACCAGATGAGATAAGGTAACAACTTAATATTTGGACTTGATTTAGACCATAATTAAACTTGGTTGAGTTTGGTTCTTCTACGCTGGACTGGGCTGAGAGCGATAGAAAAATATAGAATGTGACAGCTGCTTCTGCTCCAGCAAAATGATTCGAGGTTTTCAAAGTATTATAATTTAGGCGATGGGATAACGACCACTGTAACTATAGCGATACAATTTTCTCAATTTCAAAAATTCAATCTAAAATAGCCCTCAATATTAGTCAGACGTAGTAAAAACGCCTTTTATTTTAGTTGGCGTTTTACGCTCTGCCTACCCCGTACGGGATAAGGGCGTGACTTTATATAGGTATGATGGTTGATAATCTACGAGTATAATGTATTCAAACCCTGTGATCTCGGTGATAAAAGTATTACACTAAAAAATAATGCAAATTAATTAGGTCATTGGCATATCCAATTTCAGTCTTATTTTATACTTAAACCAAAACGAAAACTTTGATTTATTAAAAAAAAACAGAACAGGTAAATAAAAAAATATGCCCACATTGCCCACGATCACCCTGCGTCAAACCTGAACCTAAATAAATCTGACCTATAGCTCCGTTGTATATTATCATGCGTGTATCTTTCAAGTATTTTTGTATTACATAAATTGTGGTAGGTAAGTGTTTATACATAAATTATGCAAATTGTTGCCAGAACTTTTAAGTAAATTGGATTTGAGTGTAATTACATTGCAGGAAGTTTTTTTTTACAGTATGTATGAAACTGTTTATTTATTAAATCATTATGTACTAATTACAAATCGACCGCGAAATCTGTTCACCTGTCACGTCGCCACAATATAGCTGTCATTGCTTCAATTGCTGTCAGTGTAACCATAGCCAAATTTTAGTTCCTAATATCGCCGCCGTCGCACTGTATGTAAGTATAGATTTGACGGGCCGTTTTGTACTGAAATGATATTTCTTTCTAGGTACAAAACAAACTCAAACACGCTGTCAGTCTCGAGAGCAGATTTTCAATCTGTACCCTAGTATTATTTATATATTCTGTGTCCGTACCTGCCTATTATAGTATAGGCCCGAGCCTCTGCAAAATATGCACGTGCACTACTCTACATAACGTCATAAAATAATTTACTCTAAAAGCAACATACCGTTCATTTTTAACAGAAAATCCTGTCTTTGACCACACTTGTCACAAAAACCAGTTTCACAACACTTTAACTGCTCTTGAACTTTACTAACATAACAGAGAGAGCATTACACCTACACTGGACCGTACCCAAAAGCAACTATCTGTCATTTCATTGCGTTTAAGTTATATACCAACATTACAAAATGTAATTAATAATGTAATTCTAATAACTGATTATACAGTTCATACAAAGAAATTGGTCACTTTCGCTTGAGGTATTTATATGTAATTATGTAATTGACTTCAGGTTGTGAGTCAAAAGTTTAAGTGTCCTGTGTGTCTGTTGCGAAACATTGATATGTGTTGCATAGCAGGTTGAAATATTTTGCTAATCCCCTTTAAGAATAGGAATTGCTCATTATGATTCTCTTAAGATATCATAAAATATCGTTAAAATAAACGAAAGTAACATTTAGCTGGTTTATCAGTATAACTGTACTTTATTAGTGACCAATATTTACAAAAGTGAGTGCTGGTAATGACAACCTTTTCCAACGGAATATAAAGAAAAGTATCTTATCAATTATTTTCCGGAAATAATAATCAAGTATTTCTTCTTCATTCATAAACTTAGCATCTTTTTTAATTCAGAGGAAATAAAACAGTTTTTACTAAAGTTTATTGACATAACGATCAAACAATAATTGAAAATTCTCTCACGAAAACTAGAGCAAAGTCATACAATGAAAACCACAGACAAAGAAAACTGAACTGTACCGTTTTGCTATTAAAGTTTAGTGTAATTTGGTGCGAAATTGATATAATTGATTTATTATCAGTATGTAGCAAGATCACAGGAACTACACCTATTGTGACTGCGTTTTTGTAGCAATAGAACTAATTAGAGTTTGATGCAACGTTCAATAAGAACATTTGACTTTACAAATTATAGGCTGTTTTAATTTTTTATTTTATTTGTAAGTGGTGAAGGTGAGCGATATTAGCCGGCAGAGTAGATAATTGGAAATGTGTCGATAGACGGAATTTAACCCTTTACAGCATACGAGTCCAAATATGACCACAATTTTTTTATTAGTTATTTTCACTCAGTAAAGGTAGCTGAACAAAAATAAAATATCAAAAATGGGTGGTCATATTTGGACTCGTATGCGTTAATGGTTTAACTGTTATACTATTGTGAAATGCTATGATGATTTGTTGCCATAATTATGGGTTGTATAGCCTGAAATAAATAAAATATTTATTTTTATAATATTTCTTAATATTTGTGGAGTTATCTGTTGTACTTTTTCTGTGTTCAAGACTTCAAAATTTTGGGCACCTTGATAAGTATACCCAAAAAAAATTTTTATAGTGACTTATTTAAAATTTTCGTTTTGTCTCCATAATTTGCATTAATTTTTATTGTCGACAGTCAGTTAGGGGATACAGTCAGCGATGAGAGTGATATCAATATTGGAGTTCCACAGGGAAGTATATTGGGCCAAACTCTTTTTCTCTGCTACCTTAAAGATCTCTGTAATCTAAATATTAGAAATTGCAATATAGTCTCTTATGCCGACGATACAACTCTAACCTTTTATAGAGACACGTAGGATTCAACATTTGAAGCAGCTCAGGAAGGCTTTACCTTGGTAACCAAATTTTTTTTTTTTTTTTAAATTAGGTACTTTGCATAGTGTAAATTAGAAGACGCTGTAAAAGCAACATTCTAATTTCTAGTTCTTCATAAAAATATTTATGGCAAGGATAGGATGACGTCGATAGATTTTACAATGGAAATAATGAAATAACTAAACTATTTTACAGAAATAATTCCATTTTTTTGCGGAAAGTATTTTAACCCGATCATCCAACATTAGCGATGTCATTGCCATCGTAACTAAAAAACATGATTACCTATACCTATACTATTCCTACGTCAAATGTAACGTCAGCAAAAACCCAAAAAGAAATGTGTTCAATAGAATAGCTGGAGTTTTTTTATGACGTGTCGTCATTAGAAAATCGATAATCATCATAGTAAAATCATTTACCTAATAAATTGTCATTATCGATAATGAGGAGTTGCGTTTTTTTATTAAGTACGTTATCCACGTCAATTCTGAATGTTTCATTTCTTAATTTCTGTTGGTAATAGATGGTAAGGTAATAATAGGTAAAGGTCACCCACCGTGGAATTTAAAAGTCATCATTATTTACAATTTTGAAGTCACTAACAAATATTACTGACTAAAAAATGACTATTCATTTGTTAAAAATGGATTTACCGGAGACACTTGTTTTAAAACTATTTATATGACTGACGTTGGGGAGATTGTTGTCAAATTTCTTCATTAAATATTTTTTGACATGTAGGTTATTTAATTGCTGAATAGTTTTTTTTTTATTGGGTTTGAATAAGGGGCCAGTGTGCTAACGATATACTCCTGGCATCACAATTTATGTTTAACATTGTTACATTTAGTTTGAGTATGTACAGCTAATACTTATGGTTAATTTACAACTTCTACTGAATAGGTACTTACATGTTTCTTATAAGGAGGCTTAAAACAGGGAGGAATGGAAGAAGGAGAAGGAGGCCTTTGCCCTGCAGTGGGACACCTCGAGCTGTTAATAAGGTACCTAATGCTTAGAAATTTTCTTGGCTTATTCAGTTTTTAGAGACCATATCAATTATCCATGGCGGGTAAACAGCAGCGTGGTAGAAAAGTGGTGAAACAGATCCTAATTCGCATAAATCTCACCTACTTAAAAGAATTAGAAGGATTAATTCAGTCACATGGTTATCACAATTCTTACAAGGCGAGAGTAATCGAGGCCACGCGTGACATTTAACGCCAGGTACTAGAGTGCATTTTGGAATGCAATAATTACTCCGGTGTCACTGACACGTACTATTTCGATTTATGATTATTGCTAGACAGTGGCGCTCAACCTTTGGCTTAGGTTTGATTTCATATTATTTTTTTTACTTACAACTATATACGAGTCTTCGTAGCTTCTTACTCAATTTTCATCAAAGTTCCTTCTTAGTTAATTAACAAGTCTGACAAAAGTGTTTTTTTTTCTATTCAATGGACGATCCATTGAATAGAAAAAAAAAACACTTTTGTAAAAATTGATTTATGATTTTTTTTTACTGACAGCGTGATTTTGTAAGGAGCACTAAACCGCTATCTATTTACTTAGAGAATGCTCTAAGATCCGATGCGTACTGGGAAATTCATTTAAATGAAAGACTTTTTCTTTTACATAAAAAAGAGATAATAGGAGGTGGACAACAGAGGGACATGACATTTACCTATAATGATGGACATTATTTGTATTTTTATATTATTTACGTACGAGCCCTACAGCCTCATGTTGTTGTGATAAAGAATTCTTCCGCTTGTGCGCTCAAAAGGACAGGTTAACATTTTAATTAGTACTATTGACGTCAATATTGTAAACTAAAGTTCAATAAACAGTCAGTTATTTTAAAGCGACCTAGAACCGCTGAAAGAATGCTGATATTGATGTGAACAAGATTTTTTTTTGCGCTTTGGTGAATTTAACAACAGATTTAACATGCTATGGTTTATCTCATAGTTTTCCGCCCAACAGAAAAAAATAAATAAAATACTGTTCTGACCCCACTAAAATGGGCATAATAATGATGATGACTAATGTCTTTGCGGAAGAAATATTCACACGTAAAATAATATTTACATCAAAGTTCTGTTTTTTTTAAATATAAATAGATTTTTATTGTAAAATAAATACAAAATGGTCACAAACACAACACACCAGTCATCAAATTTTAATAAAACGCCCCTTGTCGTTCCCGGTGCAAAAGGTGCCCATAACACGTGCGGCATTGCCATTGCCACGCTGGATGACTATGGACAACCTTTGAACCAGAAACGGCTCGAAACGCAACAAACATTAAAATTAAAATAACAGATTTTTATACAAAGTTTTCTTTTTAACATACGTACATACATACACATAGTCAAGCAAATGCGTGAAAGGATAAAGGGATAAATATTCCTTACATGGGAGGCAGTCTAACTCGCGCTCGGCCAGCGTTTAAAAAAAAACGCTAAAACGGCTAAAATATTTTAAGGATAATTAGAATTTGTTGTTTTTCGTAGTTAAAATATATCAGAATAAACCCTATAACTTGAGCGTCAAAGAATTATAAACCCTTTAACTTGAGCGTTGAGAATTATAAACCCTTTAACTTGAGCGTTAAGAATTATAAACCCTATAACTTGCGCAAAAAAGTTTTCAAATGTGGATGGTCGCTGTTAAAACCGAGGGTTGGAAAATAACTAAGTAACTAGTGGCTATTTTATTAACGCGTTAATATTATGTTATGCTATTTTAAAATATCGACTTTATTTATTTACATAGTTAACGACAAGGTAGTATTTTTAAATACCGTTTGTTTTATACAAAGTTAATTTTAGAATACTAAATTGTATTTTTCCATCTGATTATGCAGTACCTACTTCTATACAAACATGTTGTTCGTATACTTGTTTATCTGATTAATCTAGAAGATGTTTTTTGTTTACGAGTAGGTTCTCAACTAACAAAGGTAAATGACAAAGAATCTACTTCCGCAGATAGTATCTAAAAGTGCCTCAAAGGTATGATTTAATCCTTGAAATTGCAAGATGTTCTGTTATTTATAGTCTTATAGAGAATTCTGCTGTCCATTCCCTTCGTTTTTGAAATAAGGAGCGCTATGTACTTGGAACCTCTCACTAATGCAATACACAAATCCTATGTAAAGGAACAACACATCTACGTAACGTTTGGCGGCGGAACCTTCGCCGACCGAAAAGTTAAATTTACTTACGCGGATTCTTGTTTTGCGCGAATGGGTCAATAATATGGCGCTATACAAGCAGTTTATGGTACCTAAAACTAGATGTTAGTGGTGTTACGCGACCTTATGAACCGCAATGTATTGACAGCTTGTTGAACGGAGCTTTCGGCGTGTTGCTGTTCTTAAATGCCTCTCAAAATGTATCAAACGTGGTTTGGTTGTAATGTTAATTTAGCCATTGACGCTCAGTCGAACGCAAAAGAGATATGCTTGATCCAATGTAGGTATCTATGTTGTGCTATAGTCAAGTCAAAGATATTTTATTTTTACTGCTATCTTTTGAATCTTAATAAACGGAAGCAATTTCGAAAAGGTGGCATGAGTATCTCTTATTCTGGACTCAGTCAGGATCACTATTTCTATATAATAGAGATGTTGTTTTAATTATAGTTAGGATGAAGACAGAGTTGTGTAAATTCATAGGTTGTTAATTTTGAGAAACCTAAAACCTAAGTCTGCATTTACGTTCAAAATTGACCACTAAAATGACTAACTCGAAAATTATACGCTCTAAGGTAAAATTAATGGACAAACAAAGACCAAAGGCGAATGAGCAAATCTTAAATGAAAGAGTACATTGTCAAGCGATGAATAATGACTAAATAGTGTACTATCAAGCAAATTGCCCTTTCGAAGCAAAATGATTCCTAGTTAGGAAATCACCGGGGATTCTTAGCGATGTATGGACACTTGTATTAATCATTAACTACACGTGTTATTTTATTGTTGAGGATGTAGGTTATGGCTAACGTTACACTGAGAAAAATGTCATTTTGGCGTAATCTTAAAATATCGTGATATCGGTGTAAAATAGGTGCGTTGTCATAAGAAAAGGAGATAATAGCTCAATATCATGCCATTTTTAAAACGTGTAAGATGTAATCAAATTATTTGGGTAATTAAGGTAATATTATGATGCTTATCACCTTAAAAACTGGTCACTTAAAATAATATTATTTTCTTCATACAACAACACTCAGTAATCGTAAATAAAACACTTTCTTACAAATTTGAATGATACTCATAATTTAGATTATATTTATAAAATACAATGAAAGTGTCACCGTATTTAATGCAGATTTCATATTTTATATGAAGACGTATCTCTTAAAATATACTGAAGTCACCATATTGTAGGTAATAGGGTAGAATACTATAATACGATTACTGAAAGTCATATTTAAGAGGACCTTCATCAACTTTTGTATGATTCCTACAAATTTACGATGACACTAATCAACTTTCTGAGATTTCCTACTACATTAGTATTTCTTTTAACTTCCCTGAGGCGGGATGGTAAATGAGAATATTATAATCATAGAGATTCTTCCATGCTGGACTGGAAGTGATAGAAAAACATAGAATGTGCCAGCTGCATCTTCTGCCGGGCATGCTGTAAAAATCAGCTAAGGGATTCGAGGGTTTCAGTATTCTAATTTAGGCGATGGGCTGACAACCTGTCACTATAGCAATATACAGATCTATCTGGAATAACCCTCAAAACTTGTCAAACGTGGCGGAACGATGTTTGATTAGGTCGATTACGCTCTGCCTACCCCA
Organism: Scrobipalpa atriplicella; assembly: GCA_029255725.1. Lineage (NCBI taxonomy): Eukaryota > Metazoa > Arthropoda > Insecta > Lepidoptera > Gelechiidae > Scrobipalpa > Scrobipalpa atriplicella. The sequence continues at coordinate 26,741 of JARACY010000011.1, forward strand.
ATTGGGGAAAAAGGCGTGAATATATGTATATGTATGTATGTATGTAGAGAAATACAATTTATTTTAAAAAGATTTTGTTGCTAATAGTGTTCATACTTACAATAAAAAAATAACAGAATTCTAATTTAAAGTTCTGAGCTCGCAGTGCGCCTATTTGAAAACATAAATCAAAAGAATAATTTCATATCTTACATGAATGGAAATAGCGTGGGATTACTGCTTATTGTTTACTTGAAACTGTAGTGTAGTAGGAGGAATTAATTACAAGGAAAGGAAGGTTAGTGTAGTGAAGCGTTCACACTTTGACGGAAGCAGTAGGCCCAACTGACAGGATATATCTACTTTAATTAGATGATGCGCTATTTATAAATTAAATTCCTACGTCATTAGGTTGATGAATTATGTATATTTGGCCATACTCGAGCTTCTGATTACGCACAAATAATCCGAGAGATGTCGCTGTTAGTATCTGAAACGCGGTATCGTTGTGTTCACGGCGTTATCATAAGTAAGCCGGAGCGGTTGGTATCGGTAACTCTGGTTTCCCTTCAAAACACCTTCAAAACGTATAAAATAATAGGTCATAACCCAAAATAAGAGGTAATAATATTATTTGGTATGACACCACCGAAGATGTGAGGACGTCGTCACTAAATAGTAGGAAAAATAATAGGTCATAACCCAAAATAAGAGGAAATAATAATATTTGGTATGACACCACCGGAGATGTGATGACGTCGTCACGAAATAGTAAGAAAAATAATAGGTCATAACCCAAAATAAGAGGAATTAATAATATTTGGTATGATACCACAGGAGATGTGATGACGTCGTCACGAAATAGTAGGAAAAATAATAGGTCATAACCCAAAATAAGAGGAAATATTAATAGTTTGGTAGGACATCAATGGAGACGTGAGCACGTCATCACAAAATTGTAGGAAAAATAATAGGTCATACCACGAGATATGAGGAAATGGAACATAAACAGTAGGAACATAATTAAGTAATGCATACTCATCCCACTAAATCCATGATGATATGTCCTCTTAAATGCCGTTATCATCAGCAACAGTATTATCATCCTTATTTTTGGTGATGTCAGTATGCTCCCTACTTTACGTGAATTCATCATGTTTTAAGCTGAATTCACGTCATCTATCATTATCAGTTTTTTCAGTGTATCCTTTGAATCTGTTAAATGGTTAAAAGTATGTGTTTATAGTAATAAGTTAGCTAAGAGGGTCGTCCAGACCTAATTAGAGGCTAACTCTTATCGGGCATGTTTCGGTGGTCGACTAAACGTACTTATTTTAGTTTGCCTCAGTCACTCTCTAAAATTTCAATAAAAAAATATAGGTATGGAAATAAAGCACAAAACTAAAATGAAATAATTTGTGTCTTCAACCGAATAGGCACCCATACTAGCTCCTCATTTTATACTTTTTTTTACCTCGTGTCTCTTTAAAGTTAATCTAGGTTGTTGGTTTTAAAACACAAAGGGCATAATTTTTTCTGATGAAACTGAACGACTGATCCTAGGAACGTCAGTCGCATTATAAAAATACAATTCAAAATACATTTCCTTTGTTTTTAAAATATTTGGATTGTACAAAAGTAGTTCCTATTTATAGGGACTTATGTTGTTGATCAAATTATACTATTTTAATACAGTTATTTATATCCCTTTCTGTGAGCTGCAACTAAAATATTTGCATTCTAATGAAAGGAAAGGAAATCGATAGGTACAATTTATTAGTTGGTATCACGTTTTCTATTGATTCAGGTCAGGTACTATTCCAAGTTGGACTGCACACAGCAGCAGCAGACTGCAGCAGCAGACTGCAGCAGCAGACTGCAGCAGCAGTTATGCGAAATACTGCAAGATGATTGCTATGTCAGATGCATTTAGTTTTCCTCAGCGATCATCATACAGTTTTTCGTGTAACCTGCTGCTGCAGTCTGCTGCTGCCTTCTAGGAATGGTACCTTAACTGCTACGTTTCCCATTTTTTGAGTCAGTTTAGGTAAAAAATTTAAATATTTTTCTTTGACAATATAAATAAATCTTTAAAAGGTGATCTTTAGAAGAACTGAGCTGACACATAATTTTTAAACATCTTGATGTAATCGAGGAAATAGCTAAAATATTCGAACTATGTCTATAAAATACATTAAAATGATAATAAATGTAATGTCATATTAATGTTATTCAAATTGAAATATGTAATAATGAGTCAAAGAAATTAACATACTTGAAGTGCGTAAATAATCAACATATTTTTTTTTATATTTTTTTTTACGTTGTCCTAGTCAATAGGTTAGACGCGTAGTAAAGAAGGTGTTAGACTTTTCCCTAGGACTTTTAACTTGTACTCGACTTTCATTAGTAATGATAAATCTATTTATTTTAAAAGGTGTTAAAGGTTTATACATTTTAAAGATTTCATGCAAAAGACGTAGCTTTATGTATGGTTGTCTATAAAGTTTACCCTATCTCTTGAACTTCTGGTGAGATTTAGATTTTGATTACCTAAGCTAATTTTTTTTTTACTTATAAATAAAATAATTATATTATCAAAATAAAAAGGAGAGTTCATTGTAGATACGTGCTCGTTAATAAATGATTATGACTCTCACTTAAGAGGCTACCCTGAGCCAAGTGGCGGCCTCATCAGTCAAAAAATCATAATCCACTGAAAACACAATCAATCGAAAATCCGGTACGGCGAATTGAAGTTAAAGCAAAGAAGATAATTTAGAACATCATAAACTTGAAATTCATAGTTCCTGGTAGTAACAGAAAGAAAATTTGCGAAAAACGGCCACTTTTAGCACTTTTGCTATCTGTAACTGCTGTAAACACTGAATCATAAGTTTATGATGTTCTAAATTATCTTCTTTGCTTTAACTTCAATTCGCCGTACCGGATTTTCGATTGATTGTGTTTTCAGTGGATTATGATTTTTTGACTGATGAGGCCGCCACTTGGCTCAGGGTAGCCTCTTAAGGAAACAATTTATATAATTTCCTGAAAAGGGTAAAATGATAATTATTACCGGATCTCTTACTTCATAAAATGTTAAATTTAATGGCCAAATTTTGGATAATGATAACAGAAATTCAAATTATTCTAAGTAGTTGAATATAGTTTCGAAGTCATTATAATTGTCTACTTACTCGGATAAGGAGTTTGATCTGTGTTTTTTGATGCCAATGCTAATATTATAAGACAATTCATTCAGCGTGCCTTAAATGGAAAATCATTGGTCATTGTCAATAGGTTTACTTGGGTATTTCCAATGAATTAGGCAAATAGTAACACTATGTAAACTGAGAGCACTTAATTTCTATCAAGATTGAATTGGTATCGAGCGATATTGTAATTAATTTGCTATTTTTAGTTTAGGTAAGTTTTTGTAAAATTGATATAAGAAAAAGTTAGCAAATTTATACTGAGTACCAATTCTATAACTGCCTACGTGGTCTAGTGGTCTGAGCCATGGGCTCCCGATCAGGAGGTCTTTGGTTTGATTCCCAGGGGGGAAAACAAAGTTTTTATTTGTTACGATTGAAAAATTTGAAAAATATGAATACTAGGTAAGTACTATGTCTCAAAATAAATTAACTAGAAACATCAAATCATTAATCTTAAATAATATTTTTTTTTGCTTAATTTAAAGAAGAACCAGACAAATTTTAAACCTTGCTTCGTCATTAGTATATAAATTTAAATTAAGTGAAAGCATAAATCAAAAACATAAAACTTCCTTGTCCCTTTGTAATGTTATCTGTTGATATAAAACAATACACAAACCGATATACATTATGCAACTAAAGCATTGACCTTAGTCGAACGATCCATTGTACGACCCAAGGATTGTCAACTGACAACTTAGGCAGACGATTTTGAATCTTCAATGGATTAGCGTTTGATTGATAGTATTTAATTGACGTTTAATAATTATTACAAACATTTTTAATGTTTTTATTTGTGTTTTTGCACTTAAAGTGCTATTTTATTTCCGAAATATGTTAAAAAACAAATCAAAAAATTTTAACCGTAGACAGGATTTGAACCTGCGTCTTTGGAAAACCGTCCCAGCGCCATAACCAACTAGGCCACTACTGTTCTCCTCCTGTCTACGGTTGAAATTTTTGATTTGTTGTTTAACATATTTTGCATTTTTAATGTATCAACAAATTAATAAAGGAAACGCTTGTTGGTCAAATGGTTATTCATTCCGATAACAAATATTAAGTTGTTCGCGCAGTCGGTTCATACAAACGAGACCAGTTAATTGTTACGTAAAAAAACAGCAATGTCATTAACTTGTGACGCGAGTTTGTGTTTACATTCCGCCCGACAAAGCGTTTAAAAGGAATATTACTAGTTGTGACAATAATTAAGAATGCGGGAAACTTCCAAAGCCATAGTGTATTTATTAAGATTATGTTATTAATAGCAGATGACCGATTAAATTAGGAAACTGTATGTATGTTAAGTACTTGGATGAAGGTAAATATTTATTTTGAAATATTAAAATGAGTGGAAATTTATTTAATGAATACAGCTTAGCAAACAAACCGATAAAGCATATTATTATATTTTTGTTAAGAAAATGAATACAAAATTATCCCTATTATACCTACTTAGAAAAACGTAGTAAAATCATTGAAAATTCGTTTTTTTGTAGAATATTCCAACTCCTTTTTTTTTCAATAAAGTGTACAAAATTTTCTGTACATGATGAAATTTAATTATAATAAAATTAAAATTAAATACAATTCCTAAAAAGGACCACAACAGTAATAAATTTTTAAGAGTGTTGACGCATAATTTTCCCGAAAATATAAGTAGGTAGTGTTTCAGGCGTGACTGCACTATTCAGATTATAGACATTCGTTTAGAAAGTTAAATCTATTGCTACATACAATACACTATGCAATTTTTATCAGTTACATACCTACGCCCATAAATGAATAACGCAACTAGATTTATATCTCTTTAAATAATAACTGTAAGAATTTAAAATAATTTAAACATACAATGCATTTAAGCCTACATTATTGACTGTGTAGTCGTTAAGACTTCAATTGTTGTGTACTTAGGTCCGGCTTTACAACCCGTTCTCAAGACTTCTTTATACCGAAAACAAACCATGTGTTTTGTTTCCGCGGTAGCTCTACATTTTTTTTTATAAGTATTTTTTTATATCTAGTCTGTAAACGATGAAAAGACAAATAGTCAAAGGCACGCTCAGCTCTCTTACTAGAAAATAGGATTGTAAACACAATACTTGATACATTTTTATAAATTATACTTAGCTCTAATTTTCTTTAAAGGTAGGTAGGCATTGACTCATTTGTAAGTTTCTAAAAGTATTCTTTTAAATCAAAGACACAAGTTGGTTGCTGCAGGTTCAATTTACGAAGTGGGGACATGGTAGTAACCCAAATTGCGACTGTGGATCCGAACAGACGATGTCAAATCTTACGGAATATAGACAGTGCCCCAACACCTGCACTCTACAAGACCTTTACGACGCCACAGAAAATGCAGTGCCGTGGCAGAGCACTGGTCTAAATCGATTTGAACCACCGAGACGACAGAAGAAGAAGAAGTTTAAAAAATATATAAAACAGAAAGTACCGCAAATATTTACATTCTGCCTTTAGTAAGACAGGATAGAGTCAACTGTTAAAACAAATCAGAGCCTTAACATGATACAATATGCTATGCCATTTACACAGCCTCGCCAGAGTTAAGGAGGCAACTTGTTCTGGGTTAATGATAATTATTCTGGTTTGTACTTAACCTGTCTGGTTCATCAATCCCGAATGTCACCAACACCATAATTGTCAAATTTTACGAACTTACTATAACATTAAAAGAAGATGATTCAAACAAGTACTTGTTAAGTTAAATTATAAGAACCTTGAAATTGGGCTATTCATAAAGAGATTGTTACTGCACTTGTTGTGAATCTGTTGAAATATTTAGGTTTTTTTTTAGCTAGATATATGGCTAGATATGATATGAAATAAACTAGCAGTTATAAACAAATAATGTCCGTTTAATAACTATATAATAAAAAAAAACCTAGACCGTCTAGACTAGCTAACCGAAAATTTATTAATCTGAAATTCGGTTAGGTTTTTACTGAGAAAAGACTTTACTGAGAAAAACCTTGAAATCATCATGAAACATCTTATCATTCATCTAGTACCTTATTAATTTGACGTCTTTGCTTTAATTGCAAAGTTAAAATCACACTTTAATTAAATTAAAATTTGCATTTCATTTAAATAATTGTTTCAAAGCTGTTTTCAGTTAAGGTTTGATTTATGAAACATGTGGCGTGTAAGTTCAATTGATATTGAAGGCTTTGCAAAACCAAAAATGGTCATGCATAAGTTTATTGTTTAAATTGTTTAGGCCCGAACTGTTCTTTTATTGGAATAAAATAAAAATATTCTACATAGATCAATTGATGTGATATCATACTCGTATCATTTACTATTTATAATATTTTCTTCTCACATAACGACAGGATCATCAGCTGGTGCATTTACTTAATTGCTCTTAATTAACCACCTAGACGTTGAAGAATTTTCTAGTTCAATAATATTCCACCACTTACCGTTCATTGTCAATTTAATATCCGTTACCGCACCGAAATTAATTGTCCAGCCACAGTTAACTAATCAATATACAATATAGACCACAGGAATCCTTCTATTCTTCTAATTACTTCTTAAAAGTCAACTTTGTCACTGGCACTTAACACAAGTTTACAAAACAATTAATCGTTCGAATTTTCGAAATTCAAAGTTCAAATTTGGAACGCATCTGTTAGGCCGCTCGTGACAGCTGGGAAGCTGTGTGCAGCCCTGCGTGCGCGACGTCCGATCAGTTGAAAATGCAAGAACCTGCGCGCGCAGGTTATAATAAACAATCGGTCGCCCGCCACTGTACAGTACAGAGCGTATTTATTGCACATCAGCCGTCGAAAAAGATTGTGACGTTTTCCAATCGTCTTACATTACAAGTGCGGTAGACAAGGCCCTACAAAGCCGAACTTTGCGATGTTCATTACTTATAGCCTCATACTGTACCACAGATAGCACTGTACGTCGCGATTGTAGTAAGATTGTACGTGATCCCCATCCCACTATGATTCCTTTTTGATAACGCTTCTCATCATTTTTATGAAAGGTTTTAATTTTTGAACTTAATTTGGTCAGCTGACGGCTAGACTAATATTATTTGTAAGAAAACAATTTATTAATCTAATCACTGATTATGATAATATAAATATAAAAATGCATATGCATAAAGTAGCGCGAAAAGGCAGTCGTAAAAGCCATTTCCACCATGTCTGACTTTTGAGAGCTGCTGGTGCGATTACAGTTATTATTAGTTTGTAGATTATAATCCTGCCTTTGTCACGCTACTCTATCACTCCCAGTCCAACATGGAAGAATAAATTAGCGTGACAACTAATAATTATTAGTGATAGAAAAACATAGAATGTGCCAGCTGCATCTCCTTCCGGGCATGCTGTAAAATCATTTTAGGGTTTCAGTATTGTAATTTAGGCGATGGGCTGACAACCTGTCACTATTAGCAATATACATATCTAACTGGAATAACCCTCAAAACTTGTCAGACGTGGCGGAACGACCTTTGTTTAGGTCGTTTACGCTCTGCCTACCCCATTAGGGATAAAGGCGTGATTATATGTGTGTGCGTATGTGTGTATGAAATTCCAAGGCCCTATATCACGCGGTAGACCGAAAAAGCGCTGGCTACACGTCGTAAAAGCAGATATGGAAGAGAAAATTCTCACACCAGCGAATGGATTAGAAAAAAGCTGGAAAGCGGACACAAGCATTAGGCCGGGAAAAAGCTAGGCACAAGAAGAATACCTGAACGTAGTCAGTCAATCCGTACTGGGCCAACGTAGTCGACTAAGGCCTGATCGTCGTAATTTAGAGTATAGGCTCGTGCCCCCGTTGGGGACGTATTTGAGCTAATATTGACGAATACCTTTCCTTCATTAAGGGTCTATGTGCTCGCGGCAACTGTCCCTTTCAAACCAATGACAGAATGCGCGCTCTGTCGTTTTCTAGCATGGGGCTGTTTCAAGCCGATTTCATATATTTTTGCATATATCTCAATGTACACAGAAGGTATTGAAAAACAGAGTTGATTATGATGTTCTTCATAATTATACGGTGAATTCGATATAACATTTGCTGTTTCTAAGCTCATAGAAATGTCACAGTTGTTGAAATTCGGCATTGAGACGCCAGTTTTTCATGATATTTCTGATAATTTCCTGGTGTAATCATAGTATTTTTAGGTTATATCTATGAATCTAGTTGTTCTCCATATTTTAGAGAAGCTAACTATATATAGATTTATTGAAAATTCAACTATTAACTATCATAACAAAGTGAAATGCCGGACCGTGTTTAGCCCGATTTAGAGTACTTCCCTCCTTAACATGACAAGTCCTTTTGCTTTATAAGCCACACAGTTCACAACCACACAGTTGACAACCACACATGCATTAGCCTCCCCCGTTCTGGGGGTAATTTCCAATTGTGTGTTATTCTTATTTTGTCTTGAATAGTTAAATAACGTGAATGAATTAATAATGTAGCTGACTGTGCTGATTATCTTTGTTCTATTTCGTTTATTTTGCCATATGTACCATTTTATACAACGTGTAACAGAAAGGGTATATGCATCGAGGAATGTGTGAATCTACCCATGAAACTAAACAACTTTCCCTAAGAAACATAGGTCGAAAAACGAAAAAAAATGTGACCTTTCATACAAAATGCATCAGCTGATAGCGTATTTAGTATGGGCAGTCAAATTTTTTTTTTTCGTGTTTCGACCTATGTTCCTTAGGGAAAGTTGTTCAGTTTCATGGGTAGATTCACACATTTCTCGATGCATATACCCTTTCTGTAACACGTTGTATTTGCATGTTATTCTGTAAACATATTTTAATTACATCGATTTTTGTACCCTGTTTAAAGCAAATGAAGTAATTTTGATTTTGATTTAACTACGCTGATATTTTCCGTATACTGCTTTTTACCGCAGGAAATATAATAGCTATTTGTGGGTGAAACCGCGAAAAAATACTTTCAGTCATTTATTTTATCACACTTTTATATTTACTTATTACTTGAACAATTTAAATTCCATTACTAATTCTCTAATGATTCCTTTTCGATTTTCGGAAGAACATTCTACACTGAGGGATCATTATAAAATTATTAAGGCTCGTATTTATAAAGCGATCTCATGATTGAGATCAATATTAAGTATGGTTTTGACAGGTCGTTTTGTACTAAAATGACATTTCTGATACGAACTCAAACTCGCTGTCACACTTGAGAGCTGTTTATCAATACGGGCCTTAGTGTTATATTCTATTTGATAATGGATAATGGTCAACATTCCAATAAATTATCATTCTTATTTATTAGTAATCGATCAGTAGAAAAACATCCGTGTCACCTTAATTCGTGATGTTATTTAATTTTCTTATTTTATTTCGATTGCTTTTGACTCTAAATATGACTTGTATTTTATGAAGCGTTCGGAAGATTGTGAGCAATAAATCATCATCATCATCAGCCTGTATCAGTCCACTGCTGGACATAAGCATCTCCCATGGCACGCCACTCAGTTCGGTCTTCAGCCGTTCTCATCCAATTTCGAAAAAAAAAGCGAGCGTAAGTGTGGTTATTTTCTGTGCTCCTTATACGTAAAGAAAAAGACAAAGACAGGGAGCACTGGAAGAAGGGGGCCTTAAGTTCATAGGTTTATATACTACTTAAAAGCCCGCTTTCCTGTTCATGCGGAAAAGTAAGAGTGCGTACTCTTTAGTCACCTGACCTTCAGCTTTTTAACGTAGTTCCGTAGTAAAACAGGATTTTAGGTCTGTGTGTAAAATTAAACTTAAAAATTAATATTATTAAAAGTCGTTTGCCCTCATTTTGAGTTTTTAACGACAATATCCGATCGGAAGTAATAATACACACTACCTTGTTTTTTTTAAAGGCTTGAGTATTTTACCATGAGTTAAAACAATAGCTGACCATATTTTAGGGTGTGATTAAAGAATAAATTTATTACCAAATAAATCAACTTCAATGCGCACAATATAATTCTATAATAAGAATAATAAGAAACAATAGCTCGTAATAAGAAGGAATACGTAGAATTTACTAGGACACTATATTATGTCACAACTGTTTTTTTGTCTTAAAAGTTCATTGACTCGTAATTTTATGTAATTGTATTTTTTTCATGAACTATTTGGCATCATACGTTTTACCAAATATTTGTATTCCGTTTGATCTCAGAACAAAAAAATAGGAGTTTAACATAAAGAAAAATTGTATTTAGTTCGATGTTCCAATTTGAATCCAAAAATAAAACCCTTTAGAAGCATCTGTGTTTTGGAAAAAAAAAGATAGGCAATATTAGTTTAGTTTCATTTTAAAACTTACAAAATAAAACAATACAAGTTTGTATTTTTGCGTTAACGTTTCACATCTGCTTGCTACTTATTGTGAATTCAAGATTTTGCGACTGATCCACCGTAGGTATTTACCAAGATGAGGTTAATACCACGTTAATACAATAACCAATTCAATATAAAAAAACTACTAAATGGGAATTTTCACAAAATGATAATTATACTATACCATACGTCAATGGTTATTGCCAATCGACGCTCATAAAATAAAATGACTTTGTAGTAATGTAGTAAATTTTCAACCACAGAATGATCTAAGATTATTGGTACAGCAAAAAAGTTGAATTTCCGACCCCATGTTTGATGAGATGACACAAATAGGTAGGTGACAAACAGAAATCGGTTCAAAATACAAAATAAAAATATTACCATAACATCAGCTGATTGTAAAAAGATAGGTCAATATTTAAAAAAAAATCTTAAACATATTAACTTGTCTATTTTGCATGATAAATTTAAAAAAATAAGCATAGTTCCATCTGTTTCGAGCAGCCCTGTACAGCAATCTCCTTTGCTGACTGTACATAACAGAAACCCAAGTAGTTAAAAACAAACAAACCTGGGCCCATCTTTCATATTTTATCTGTGTCAAGAGTAACTGACCACGGTATTAACTGCGGTATATTTTAACTGCCGGTTTTAACTTAAACCACTGGTTAGTAAAGTCATGAGTGAGAGGTTTCATCCTTCGATGCACAAGATGCAAATAAAATCGTTGTGTATAAGGTAAGGATATGGATTGCTTTCCTGTTGTTCCTTTTATCCGGTTTTGGGATTCTGTTGCATACAGGGTGTTAAGGCTAGAACGGTCAACAAAAAAACAACATTTTTTTTTAAGGAAAATTAAGAAGAAATTGCATCCTTGCTGGACTAGGAGCGAAACCCTATCAGCAAAGAGGATAATAAAATCACTACGTTTAAAAGGCAGCACTTCCATATTAAAATCGGAATTAAATTTTTTCAAGAGTTGGTTCCTATTCTGTACCAATGAGGAATCATTTTCATACAAAACATCACAAAACTTTTTACTATGGAGTTTCTTTAGACTACCTATCAGTTTGCGAGAAGTTTTTTCTTACACTCCTGTCACAGAATATAATAATAGTACTCCGCCCCTGTATATGTAATCTTGACGTTGTCGTCACTGAGCAATTTTCTCATCCATGACACTTTCACCTCAGTGTAATATTTCATACGTCATCGGGTTTTTACATACATTTCTTTTCGCAGCCTTCAGAAAGTACCTACCTAATGGAATCAGGAAGAAAAATGAATAATTACAATATACAACCTATAGTGAAGGCTCATCGTCCAACTATACCTCGCAGCGTTCATAAAGTAATCTGTGACTATACCTAATCAAGAAAAGGGAAACGCATTTTAGCAATAATTTCGATTGTTACTGAGAAGTACTATTTTGCTCCTTTGCATTATTGTTTTGAAAAGTCTATGTTTTGTGAGTAATGGTTTTTTAAAGAATGGTGGCGCCACTGCTAAGGATAAAGGCTTTTAATGTATTGGGACAAATATTATAAAAACAAAATACTGTAAATTAAATCCCACCAAAAACATAAATGTAAAAATAGAAGCCAAGTTCTTGATAGTTTGGTGCATGGTATGCACAAAAAAGTTGTGATATCAAAAAAGCGGGCCAAGTCAAGGGTTTATTAAAGTAATTCTAAGCTCTTCAATAAGGTATCATTTCATGGAACTTGGCCGTTGTAGAGTGGTGTTGTAGGTGACAGTTTGTATTATTCTCTACAACGGCCAAGTCAATTGAAATGATACCTTATTGAAGAGCTTAGAATTACTTTAATAAACCCTTGACTTGGCCCGCTTTTTTGATATCACAACTTTTTTGTGCATACCATGCACCAAACTATCAAGAACTTGGCTTCTATTTTTACATTTATGTTTTTGGTGGGATATCATTACTTTTTGTAGGTAAATAAAATTGTACTTAATTTTAATTTACCATTATTCGTATATAGATAGATCTTCTGGAAGTGGGTTAGGTTCTAAATCGTATTATTTTTTTCAATAACGGTGACATTAAATGAAAATAATTTTACAATACCTGTTAAATGACATCCCACTCAATTATAGTGAATGGAAAAAAAATTGTGTCTAGATTCTCCAACAGCCTTTAATTCGGAAACCCCTCCATACGTAGTCGAAACAAGCATGCAGGCTCTATATACCTACTCTTCTACCGAGTCGTAAGGGTCGCCGTTTCGGGCGCAAGTATACAAACTTAAATCTTCCCACTTACTAATTACATGGTCTACAATTTTCCTACGCAAATCACTAGCTTTTTGTTTATCCGTACATCAAAATACTGAAAATGCCAAAGAATGGAACAGACAGCTTCCATCGCCAGGCATTTTAATTATTTTATGTAATATGAACGCGTCACCCACCAACAATTCAATATTTTGACACGTCATCTTTCCAACCCCTTTTTATTTCTTATCCTCACAATAACTTTATTTGTTTCAGTTTTTAATAAAAGTAGCTAACTAAATCAAATTCGATTTCTTTAACTCAAACAAACCTATCCAATAGACACAACACAAGGACAAGACAAACAAATCCCACTATCATCAATGAGAGACCGGACCGAATAGAATAGACACGAATTTCAATTAAACGAAATAACGACAAGAACAAGACCATTTTACAGTAAACTTACAATTTGTTGGACGATTTTCCATTGAAAACGGTACTTGAAGTGATTTTCTCACCATTGCCGAAATCACAACGATAGCGAGTTTTAAAAACCTACTAGCGCCATCTAGCGGTTTTAAAAGGAACTATTGTTGGTAAAGAAAATAGAAATGTATGGGAGGGGGTTCAAAGAAATGTTTTTTTTTATTTTTTCGATTTTTTCCATACTTATATCATTATAATCTGTCATCATACAAAATTTGAACTTTGTAGGTCATCTGGAAGTGGGTTAGGTTTTTGATCTATATGTCAGTCAGTCAGTCAGTCAATCATAAAAATGACGATATTTTGACCTCAATATCTATCTAACCGTTTAAGCTATGCTTATGAAATTTAAGTTACTTGTTTATATTGGGGGTCTCATTATATAAACCCAATTTGGTGTATATATGTTTCATAGTTTTTGAGTTATGAAGGGGTAAAAAGTGGCTCCAAATGGTTCCTGTAAATATACACACGGTGCGGCCCTCCAGTTCTCGGCTTGAACTTGGCTGGACACGCTGCCGCGTGTCTAAATTGCTCTAGTACCTATAATTAATAAAAGCAGTCGACGTACAAATTAAAAAATTTATACCATGTTTTTAAGATACGAACAGCGTCATCTATCGGTGTTACAGAGAACATAATCGTGTGGTTTAAGGTTCTTTGCGAAGCGAACCGAGCGAACCACTTCCGAACATTACTAGCATTTACCTACTACGAGTAGACTTGCCTTTCTCTACATAACGTTCGGTTATATAAGTGTAGATGGCGCTCAAGAAAACGTTTAGACATTTTCTGAAAATTGTTTTCGCACAAATACTACCCTACCCACTGATTACACGAGGATCAGTCAACGAAATTGAACAACTTTCACCAAGATTTTTTTTCAGGATATGGCTTTCCCATACAAATTGTCTGATTTAGGTGGTGATTGGAGAAGTACTATATATTTTTTTACAATATTTTGCTACACTTATTTTAATTCATAAATAGGTATGTTTTTTGCTTAGATAGGTGCATTAAATGTTAGTAAAACAAGAAAACTTCTCCTTAAGTTGGAGTTACGTAAGTAACTGAAAATCAATTTAAAGGAAAAGCAGATTTTCTCGTCTTTTTGTTCTCGAATAAGCTCGACAAAACCCATTAGCCGGGGAACTTAACTAACCCACTTTCTTCAACTAAAAACAATTTGTGCACAAATAAAGTCCTCCATTGAGCAGATTCGTTTGGGCCCTGCGCACACAATGTTTTAAGGACTAAATTATACAGGGTGTCAAAAAAGTATTGCGTTCCTTTAAACCACGTAATGTATTTAGTGAATCATAAATTATATTTTATTTTTATTAAATTTGTCAAATAGAAACAAGCACGGTTGGTTTTTCTTTTCTGTTTACACGGTACTTTTTTACATCCTGTATCTATCAAATTTTAACTAAGTTAATTTAACTAAGTTTAGAAACATTTTAGATTATGTGCAAATATTTGAAGTGTGAGTTCTACGCAACTTTTCTCGAAATAAGAAATTAGGCAACGAGCAACGATTCGTTTTTAAGAAATATTTTTAGCCGTCTACTTAATTCGTCGTGTTTGTGCGGTAAAAATTAAATGAGGTATACAAATATCGTAAAAATGTAATAACACAGTTTTCTTTTCAAAAACAAAGACATTGACGAACTTCATTACTGATTTTTTCCGAACATCTACTGGAGGAAAGTACTTTCAGTACTGACCCTTACCAACACTTTATCAGAACCCCTAATTCTACTTTTACGAGCGGCGCAACCGCGAAATTTAATTTCAGCAATTTATTTTAATGTATTCGCCATTTTATAAACAGCATGGGCCATAGCGGGGACTTGAATGAAATTCTGTAACAAACGCCTTCCCGAAATGATTTGCAATTTGTTTAGGAGTTATTGCTGTGAGGAAATTGCCAGGCGCATGTGATAAATCGTTTTGGGGTATTTTGCATTTACATGGCTCTTTACCCTTTAAGTGTGTTTTGTCATACCCTTTGAGTATTATTTGTTTTGTTTGGGTAAGGTATGTTAAGGGTTTTAATGTGGGGAAATGTTTTGAATACTACGGAGAGTAAGATTATGAGCAGAGTAATAAGATTTTGTTGTCTTATCTACTGAAAAGAGAGTGAAAATTATTTTGTATTTTCATACATAGTATTATGCTTAGCTCTATTAAAAAGTTACCTAACTGAACTTTGAAGTGATTGGTGTGTTGAAAAAAAAAAGCAAACATTATAAAACCAGACAGAGACATACCTAAGAAACGCATACGAAACAAATACTACCATTTCATTTGCAGATGCTTTACCACATTTAATTTTCTTACAAATTTTCAAGCTATTTTGTTGAAAAATGTAATACAAAATGTTACAGGCGCAGATATCCCCATTTATTATATCGGGTGGAAGTTGGGGTGGCAAAAACACATTGATTGATTGTTTTTTATCACCCAAACTTTGGACAGTTTACCCGCACACAGATTAATAATCCTCGTGAAACCTCTGACCTGTCTTCTCATTTTGTACTGGCGATTCTTGTCTTTGAAATGCAGGGTTGGACTCAGTATTTATTATAGGCTTGCTATGCAAGCGCACCTATCCACACCCAACTGCTTGCCAGTTACTCAAAGAGGTGTTGAAGTAGCTGCCAAGGGAGATACGACGAAGTATGATAAGACCTAGACGAAACATAATGATGAACCTAGACGGACTGATGTCATGGTTAAACTTGCCTGAAAGAACTCGATGATGAAAACACTCTTGCGCCAGCAGTAAGTATAGTGAATGGGGTGAAACCTACACTCATCATTTTGGGTTTGGGTGGCAACGGATCAAAGAAGTAAAAAAATCGTACTAGTAGGTGTATCTCATAGTATATTTATATTCAAACTTGCAATTGAATGGTATGGTATGGTATGACGGGCTAATTTCCGAAACTTGACGTCTAATTGCGCCTATTTTACAATGGAATGACACTAGCTAGAAGACGCTGGTGGGATATCAGATTACTGGACATCGTATTTTATGATAAGCATACTTTATAACCAAGTGCGGCCCTGCAAGATACCTCATTTATACCAACGAATTTATACGGCCACTCCATTATTCAAGGAGTAATTTTCACGATAAGGTTCCCGAAGATGAATTAAGTTTTGAAAACGACTTGGCCGCTAGCCGAAAACCTCAGAATTTGAACAGAAACCAAAAAACTCCGGTAGTGTATTTTTAATGGTATACGAGTATGAAAACATAGAATATACCAGCTTGCTGATCCTTTTTAGGGACGTTTTTTAAAATCCAATAAATGGACGCTGACCGGTTACTACATCAATACACAATCCTATCTGAAATTCTCATACAGAAGATGCAAAACTTATTTCATTAAGTCGTTCGTTGATGCTTTACCTACGAGTATCTGTTATCATAAAGACGTAAGGGATAAAGACGTAATTTTATGTGAGTAAACATGTTTCTTTACTATTGAAAAACTTGCGAATACATACACCAATTCAATTTAAATCGTCCCTAACTATAAAGCGGTCATTAAGGTCGTATAATTGAAACGTCTGAGAAATAATCACCAAAATTGTAACTTTAAATTAAGTTAGGGAACAAACACATTCTTGGTGAACGTTTTCCTCATTTAGGGTGTTTATTTGTTTGCCAATTATGTTTATGAGTTTAGTAAATAACAAATAGGGGAGAAACTCTTTAATTCGATACAGATAAAAGCATACGAATGAAATACTATCTATTTATGAAATGAATGGACTTTTTTGTCGATTTGATTTTCTCATAATGTACCGATCGGTATTAGACTGACACTTCTAATAGAAAAACTCAGCTCCATCTCAAAACAGCTGCTTTAGTTGACATCACAGTCTTTCACTTGTTGTTGAAGTGGTTCTGCCACAGAAGAGTAAATGGAGCTAGCGGCAGCGACTTTCTCTAATCAGTGGGTTCTGCAGTCTGCATATTTCTCTCACTTTAAATAACTTTTTTATTTGTTTAGATCTAGTCCCAAATCACCTGCAAGATTTCAAGTGACAAAATGGTATTTTTACCTCAAAATTCCATCACTCACGTTGTTGATCTAAAAATTCGAAATACAATCGCGATCATTGTGTTTGGTGCGAGGAAAATTTGGAGCACGATTCCTATGAGCCATTTTTAAATGCAGCATTTTCAACGTTCGTTGCTGCTTGAAATTTTAGGCTTTAATAAAAGCGTCAATCAAACGATGCAATGGACGATGAGCAGTAATTTAGCTCAATTCGTACTGAAAATACGCTCATAGAACCCGAGGGTGTTATTAATGAGAGAATTTTGACACCGAGGGTCCAATGAAAACGTCGACACTGAGAATATTGATGAGTGGACAAATCCATTGCTTGGAAATTAAACACAATACAAAGCTATTAAGTTTCCAAACCTTGTAAAAAAGAAAGAAAAACACAACCCTTTTACTTGCCATGATGAAACTTATGGGAGATTTTGTCCTTGAAGCTGATATGGACTAATCGGCTATTATAATTATAACTACATTTGCTACTGTAACTAACCGTGAGGCGGATTGAGAAGCGCTGCGCAAGATTTTCATTTACAGAACATAACTGCTGCTCATGCCCTCACGAAAAAAAAGTAAGATACTGTGCTTAATATAAAGTGAGCAATGGAAACACTGCTGTCGCCGCTATAGTCCTTGGTGACCAGGAATGTTGACAGGACCCTTGTCACGTCACGCAGACCCCATGACCATTGATACCCTATCAGCATCCGTCGATTGGTACTCATTGATATTAAAAATGCCCAAGCAGAATCAAGTAGGTACTTTTTTCGTAAATTGACAACTACTTTTCATCAAGGCGGATTTATCAGCAATAATATTTTCAAGCTCGGTAGGTACTTGAGTAGAGATTTCGCCTCAATCATTAGGCATTAGTAGGCCATGATTGAATGTAGAAATGGAAAGGTCATATTTTGTGGAGAGAGAAAAAGTATCTTCACTGTCGATCCTGCCCCTCAACTCTTACTTCAAAATGTGCTGCGGTAAGTTACACGAAGATGTGTGATGTATATGGCAAGTGAAAAAGCAGTAAACTTTTCACAAACACACCAAATCTTAGCAACACAAGACAATAGCAAACTAATCCAACTAAAAATCGCTTCAAACCGCTGCTGCCTTCAGCAATATCTAGTTATATCAAGTTTGGAGCACTAAATTAGACGGGCACCGAACTTAGTTCTGAACACTATGTCCTAGATAGCTTAGTAACTCTACAACGCCTTGTGTAGAACAAGGAAGGTCTGGAAGTGAAAGTGGAACTTACAGCAATAATGGGATCGACACTGGTGACAGAGTATCCTTTGCCTCAGGGTTTATCAATTGGCGCCTAACATGGTACCCAAAAGCACGCACAAACTCTACTCAATTTATTTAAAGTGTATTAAACCTTTTTAGCACAATCTAACTGGAATTAATCTGTAACAACAAAAGATACTTGAAGGTTTTGAAAGTATTGAACACCTTTAACCTTTCTATCAACCTACGCTTACTCTATTTTAATATATTCCTACATATCAGTCACAAAGGAGCGTCAATCCACCTCTAAACCGAATTGTTCCCACTTCTACACAAACGTAGTAACTGTTGCCACACCAACAAGCTGCGTTATTAACTGCCCTCAAAATGTCATCTCTCCTGTGCATTGTCCCGGCTCAGTGGCATGCTAGCTTTCTAAACACAGACTAGATAACAGGAAAAATAATACGGGGTATAAGGGATAGATTCCTGCAAACTTATAGGGGTTGCTCAGTCAACGTAACTGAACAACTTTCAGCTGGAAATGAATAAAAAATCTGGCTTTCCCATACGAATTGTCTGATTGAGGTGGTCATTATGATGCCACTTCTCTTTTTATGGTATACTTTATTTATTATTTCGCACTCATATCACAGGATTATTTTTGATTTCAGGTGGTAATCCAGTCTGTCGTGAACGCAGTCTTCTCTTCTATACTACCTGTAAATAGTACAGAAGCTAGTGCTAGTGCTGTTACACTAGCTTAACAGTGAACATTGATTGGTAGACCTGACGTGTAACTTACTTCATTTGCAAATGGTCCGGTGAGAAACAGTTGTGGCACTTAGTGGTAGCCACCACACAGTGTCGTTAGTTATTTTCTAAGGTAACCCTATCTACTTTTAACATAGTCCTCTCTTCTGTACTATCTATGTATCTAGCTCAACAATGAACATTGGTTGGTAGACCTGACGTGTAACTTACTTCATTTACAAATGGCCCGGTGAGGAACTCCAATAGTTGTGGTGCTTGCAACTTGTTCTCTTGAGGTCATTATTGAAGAGTTGTGGGAACACATTCCTGTTAAACTGTTCAAGTTTCTACGAGGAAATTTTGCGTTTATCTTTTGTTCTCTAATGTCAATATCTACACCGATATGTGATTGTGATTTTTCAGTAGTTTTCACATTCTGTCAGTATTAAGACAAATAACGTAAAACATTCGCTAAAACTTTGCCAAAAACCAATGTGTGAACTCTCACTAACAGGTAGATATATTTTGCGCTTGTTAGTGAGTTCCCAGCATTTCTGTGGAGTGGCAGAATTTTAGCGGCATGGCAGAATTCAGCAGTGCAGAATTCCTCAAAGTGATCGGGTTTGAACTAGTTAAAAGAGTTATGAATTCGCCGGCTTGGTTTTGCTCCTGGCGTTTTTTGTGTAAAAGATTTTATTTTGCTTTTGGTATTTGCTTCTAATTTATATTTGAAATACTTTTGTTATTTTTAGATATGTAATAGGTAAGAATATCTTTTTCATAATCTTAAAATTTTACTTAACATTTCGTACTTTTTGTTTCGATTGTTTAAAAACCACAAAAATTTAACTTTAGAGTAACTGCTTAAGAAAATATTTATAGAGGATTAAAGATTTTTTTATTTTAAATAAAATTATGATAAAAATAAAACGTGATCAAAGCTAGGCTGAATATGAGCTTCCTAACTAAAGCGGTTGAAGTGCCAGTTCACATTGATTTTTACAGCGCTGTTATGTTGTAAATATGACACACTAAAATGAGTGTAAGGGATAGCGTACCGCGAGGCTGCGCAATAAAAAAAATTGGCTTTCCCATACAAATTATCTGATTGAGTGACTTTTTTCATTTCCTGGAAGAATTTCCCGGTGAAAGTTGTTCAGTTTCGTTGACTGAGCAACCTTTATCTTTATCAGTTTGCAGTACGCTGTCTTTTACACATACATACATAATAATCACGCCTTTATCCCTAATGGGGTAGGTAGACCTAAACAAAGGTCGTTCCGCCACGTCTGACAAGTTTTGAGGGTTATTCCAGATAGATCTGTATATTGCTAATAGTGACAGGTTGTCATTCCATCGCCTAAATTAACTGAAACCCTCGGATCCCTTGAATGATTTTTACAGCATGCCTGGGAAGAGATGCAGCTGGCACATTCTATGTTTTTCTATCACTCCCAGTCCAGTCTCTTACACCTGGTAACTATTTGTCTTTCCGAACCCTTCATTTCCAACCCGACGACATCACATCACATCACGGAATTTGTTACCACCATATTATTCGATTTGCCTTGCAAATACATTGATTCACATGAATTATGTATATTTTATGTTAATTTCACTTGATTACACTGTCAAATGTTAACACGCTAAATCAAATGTTTGATTGCTTCAAGTCGTTCTTTTGAGTAGGTACTCTGTGTATAGTTAAATACATACTCTCACGCCTGTTTCCCCTAATGGGGTAGGCAGAGCGTCAGCGACCCAAACAAAGGTCGTTCTGCCACGTCTGAAAAGTTTTGGGGGTCGTTTAAGATGATGATATTGCTGTAGTGACAGGTTGTTATGTCAGCCTATCGCCTAAATGATAATTAGCTGGTTTTTACAGCATGCCCGGGAGGAGATGCAGCTGGTACATACTATGTTTTTAAATTGCTCCCAGACCAGCATAGAAGGAAGAATATATCTATATAGTTCAATGTAGAGTAGTGTGGAGTACTTCTAACTTCTACTTAACCCTGGTATCAGATTTTTAAATTGGCTTATAATCATAGCTGACATGGTTTTTTTTCCACCATCAATAGATAGCGACCGTGCCGCCAACAGCCTGCATTGTCCGAAAAAGACTATTATAAAGTGCTAAATTGACAGTCAACAGGAGAGGATCTAAGTAGCTGAGAAGTACATAACATATAGGTAGATACTACTCTACAAAGTTAATAATTTAAGAATATTGACATTGCCAATCTTGAATTCCCTATGAATCTAAATTAATTTGCTTTGTTGATTTAGAAGTTTGCCTATTAGAATATTACTTTGAGATAGTTTCTACATGATTCTAGCTGATTATTACGTCATACCGTGACATTTGAAGCGACCGGTGAAGCGGGTTTCGTTGCATGAAATACCGTAGTCGTCAGTTCAATGTCTTTCCCAATTTAATCAAAATATAATTTAATAAATAGTTTAACAAATAAAAAAAACGTAAATAATGTTTTCCGAGAAATCTTCTAGCAGAGGAAACTCATAACGACAAGATTGCAACATCACGGGACATCTTAAACTCGTGGAATAAATTCGAGGCTTAATGCACGATGCAAGTCAGAATTGCACTTGCGACATGGCGCAACGCGGAAACGTACAATATAATCCCTTCCTATTATCTTGGCAGACTTATTCTGAGACAACTTTAGTAATGATCATTATGACATTTTCACACGACTTCACTCATAGCGGCCACTAGGGTTCATGGATGGAGGGTTAGTTTTAGTCAGTGCGGAAACTGATAGGGGTTGCTCAGAGAACGACATTTTAAACAACTTTCACAAAAAAAATGGAAAAAACTAAAAAAAAAGTTACTCCGTTTGCACCGATCGAAGGGGTCCTTTCGTAAGTTTTCGTTTCAAAAGTTTCATTTTTCGTTATTCAATTTTTTTTTTTGTGAAAATTGTTCATTAATTGAAACTGTATTGTACTTGCTGCCATATGAACATTACCTACAACAGAAACATACGCAATGAGCATTCAAACCCAGACCGGACTTCCGTTTCCGGAGGATAGCATACACCCAAAGCTAGACAGGCATCGCGTACGGAGAATATTGTAAATACAACATGGATTTGTATGGACAACGCCATCATCATCTCCCTAGCCTATTTCCATATTTCACGGGGTCGGATACCTAATCTAGGGGATTGAATGACGATATTGAGTATAGATACCACATCTTGTACTAATGCCCACCGCCTGCTATAGTATAAATAATACTCACAGTGCTATTTTAAAGCCTCCACTCATGACGATTAATAAAATAGCAGATCACTAATTCGTCGCTCAGGGTTGTACGCGGTAGCTCAGTTGGTTTAGAGCGTTGGGACGGTATTCCAAAGACGCAGGTTCAAATCGTGTCTGCGGTTGAATTTTTGATTTGTTATTTCTTGTTTTTTTTTTTACATTAACAATGAGGGAAATTCAGTTCCGCACAAAGTCACTAAATCTCAATCTAAAATGGTCACCTGTTATTTTCTATTCTGAGAGAAAAGTCCAAGGAAAGATATGACAATTATTTAAGTTAACATTTAGTTTAAGCCTCACCGAATCGATAGCAATTTGTCACTTTAAATGATCAAGCAAGTATTTACCTTATTTTGCCAACGAAAACTTTAAAAGCCAGTGTTTGCATTTAGTTAGTAGCAAGTAGTTTGTACCATTCCGTAAAACAAACAATTTTACTGAAACAAGTGTGTAAGTAAATAATGTACTTCTCCCTAACAAGCTCCTAGGCATCAAGAGCAAGTTGTCTCGCCTAATAAGGTTTTAAAGTTATATTTTGTTGTTTTAGCAAATAGGTTCTGTACAGACATCTGAAGTTAATTTTGTAGTGTAGCACCTAAATATTAAAAAAGCGTTAGTGATTAATTAAGCTAGGCATTCCTTGTTTAATTTAATTAAGTATAGATAAGGCTGATAGAAAACGAGTCAAGTACTCTACCTTAGGTGACAATTATTACTTTGTGCCGCTCGCTTTCGAGACAACTGGTTGTTGGGGGGCAGACGCGATTAAATTTATTAAAGAAATTGGCTGTCGACTTAGGGAGAGGGGGTTGGACGCCCGCTCCGGATACTACCTGGCGCAAAGGTTGTCCATAGCCATTCAACGAGGCAACGCAATAAGCGTGATGGGCACCTTTGCGTCTGGTACAATTCGGGGGGGCCTTTTCGAATAGGATGTAAATATATTTATATTTATAGTTGTAAATATTATTAGTTTTAAGTTTAATTTGAAATATTAGTTTTAATTTTAAGTTCGATGTGTATATAATCCTATGTTAAGATTTAATTTGAATAAAAAATTTATATTAAGTATAGTGTGTCTACGTGCTAGAAAACGAAATAAGTACCTCAAAATAGCAAAAAAATCTTGCTCTTCCTTACAAAATTTATGACTAACTATTGATATTCGGGAGATGTTTAGGAGTATGTTCTTTACATATTTCGGTTAAAATTTAATACACTTAGGCTCGTATTTATAAAGCGATCTCAAGATTGAGAGCAATATCTAGTGCGGATTTGACAGGTAATTTTGTACTGGAATGACATTTCTGATACGAACTCAAACTCGCAGTCACTCTTGAGAGCTGATTATAAATACGGGCCTTAGGTTCGCGTACATCTATTCTATTTGCTATTCTATTTCTCATTTTATTAGTAGGTAACTAGGTACTTCATACAAATTAACCACCTCAGAATAACTTCAAATTCTTTTCCAGTAATTAACTCTAATTCTATTCAAAAGCTCGAAGTACCTAACTCGATAACTAATTTTACTTTTAACACTGGGAAAACGGCTGCATTCGATTTTCAAATCCGAACAAATTACTTGGAGTCTCTAACTGAGTTTAGAATTTGAGCAAAGTTCCAAATTGAATCTTACATTTTAGTGAGTGGTCGCGTCTGCTTTTTCTTACCGTCAGGCGCTCCAGGTGGGTTGCCGGTATTGCCAGCTGTCACAAAATACCTAAGTCCTCGTTCTTTTAGAGGATCTCGTAATCTTGACATTTTGTTTCAGCTGTATTTTTTTTTTATCAAATATGTATTGCCACAGAAATATGAACGAATTACTGTATAGGCATAAAGAAATCTAGGCATATTGTACCAACTGTAGTAAATAATTTGTTTGTTCGAATAGTTATTTATCATAGAAATATGACCTAATTATTAGGAGACTCTAGCTGTCACTTGAAGTCCTCGTAATTTTGGATGACATAGCAATCTTAATATTACAGCAACTGATAATCGTAGTTGGGTATGACAAAATATTTATTTTTCAGAGAAATAATTTGAAAACCGAATATCCAGAGATCAAATTTTCTTCAAATTAAAATTGAATTGTATGTACTATGCTATTGCGTCCAAAATTTCATTGTGGTAAAATACTGATTTGATTATAAAGTTCGCAAACAGTTAAATATACTTCTTGTATTTACTGAACAACAGAGGCACTAGAAGTGAACAATGGAAGACCGCGGGGGAGGGCTTTGCCCAGCAGTGGGATCAAACTGGCTAGTTTATAATAATAATTAATTTAATATCAGTACCTACCTACTCTATCAATAAACTTTTGGGGGATTATTATTTTATAAACTGCACATTATTATTTGCATACGTCTGGCAATATTAGTCATATTGACCTTCCTGTGGCCCTTGATTAAAGCTGGTTTCAGATTCTAGACGAAAATCCTAATTTTAGTTAATTTTGTAAGTAAATTCTCTGACATTTTAGCTAGCGTCTCGTTAATGTAGATTTTCCTCTTAAGGAAAACTAATTAAATTAGACTAAAAAGCATGACCTGGAGCCGAAATATCTATACCGTTTCCAGAATTAAATAACAGAAAATAATCCAAACCTTAGCTCAGCTGTAACCTTGCAAGGTATCATAAACATAATAAGGAATACATACATTATTATTTACGCAGATGAAGCGAAACGGACATTCCGTACGTGTATCAATAACAGAATGTATCTTTCCCATATCTTACAAAAATGTTAACTAGAGGTGATAAATCCTGTTGCAATTAAGCATGTGACATGTGTAAAGCATTTCTGACGAGTGGTGTAAAAACACTAGGGTAATAAAAAAACATAAAATGCATACGTGGTCTCACGCACAGAAAACACATTTTTTTTGTTTGGTCTCACCAAATGTGTGGAACTAACGGAAAGAGCAGGATTAATATGTTTTTAAAAGAAACACTTTGAAGATAACCTCTACTAATGAAACCTCATAATAATTATGTTTTTGTAGTGAATATTATAATGTTTTGTAGATTAGGATAAGGATCATAGAAACCATCTCACATAGTACTTAGGTATTAAACTGACATCTGAACGCTTCTTCTTTTTGTCGAATGGGTTTTTGAGTCGACGTACGGACCCGATGTACCCTGTTGTCAGAGTTTATAAACCGCTCATAACCCAGCTAATAGGCCTCTGATATGGTTAATGTAAGTACCTAATGAAATGACAACTACCAAAGACAGCGGCCGAAACCGACTGTTTAGCGCCTTTTTCTCACATATATTATGTACGTAATGAAATTTGTCTGTAGACAATCAGGTGGTTCAGCCTGCATTGTCCTAAAAAAAGCTGTGGCAAAATCACGCACTCAAGACCTGCGGGTCGGGAGCCCATGGTTCAGTCAAAAAGCTAGTTAATAATATCTCAGCGAAAGCATAACGAAATAACCTTTACCGCCAATATTTACGCGGATAATATTTCACTTGTCGCAGCTAATTTAGGTTAGTGTTTAACAAACCGTAACCAGCAAATGAGGTTGATTGATTACCACGATTCCCCTGGCCCAGCTAATAGATCAACATTAACCAATGTGACAGAGGCAAAAATGAGATAATGATAATATGGTTTTTATATAAAGCCGCTGAAAGATTACCAATTCTTGGATTCATAAATTATAACCAGCCCGATGGTGTAGTGGATAAAGCCGCTGCCTTCTGTGTAGAAGGTCGTGGTTCGAATCTCACAATGTACTTACCAATGCGTTTTTAGGTGTCCGAATTGCATAGTTTATTCGTCGCTTTTACGGTAAAGAAAAACATTGTGAAGAACCCTGCACATACCTACGTAGAAATTCAAAGGTTGTGTGTGAAGTATTCCAATCTGTACTGGAACAACGTGGACGACTAAGACCCGATCCTCCTATTCTAGGGTTGGCTCGAGCTTGTATGAGCTGATGATTATCATAATTTAGTATACTGCCTCCTATGGTCTAGCGTTCTAAAAAACATGGATAAAATTGTTTACAGTACAAACAATACTCTCAATATAAACAACTAACCAACAAAATCTAACACAGATTAAGTGCGCGAAAAATATAGCATTATATCCAAATCCACCGTCACATTCGGACGATAAACTTCCAAATGTATTCGTTTGTAAACGGGCCATTTGCTGTTATGAGCTCGGTTTCCTTGCTTTTAAGCACAACCACAGCATAAATAATAGGAGCAGTAGAATTTGGCAAAGGAACAATATACTTTGAACCCCCTAAGGTTGCCTAAGAAACCGTCTACAATTCTTGGTTGACTGATGGTTACCAGTGACGAATGAAGAATTTAATGAAATTATTTTTCTAGTCTATAAATTGCTGCAATAACACATTCGTGGCGAGAGCTACGTCTAGATCTATGACACTTTTGAAACGTATTACTGCTCACTTGCTTTTACTATGGAACAACTCTATTTATTACAAAACACTGCATAAGTATAAGGATAACCTGAATTTCACACAGAATCAAACGAATTTGAAATTTTAAGCTCTTCTTTAACCTTAGGGTTTAGGGATGAAGACTGAAATGGGCTCATATTAAGACTCTGTATGGTGTATGAAATCAATGATGGGCACAGTTACACTGAATCCTATTGTTATTATAATAATAAAAAGAAGAAAAAAATATATTATGCGTTCCTACGACTGACACATCAGTCGACTATTACGTCACCGTCGGAAAAAAAAAATAGGTGGAAGAAACCTCACATGAACTACTTACCTGTAGTAGTGGAACATGTAACATGGGCCCATTGATACAACTGTTTCAACTCAAACAATTTCGATATCAGATTTATACCTGTAGTTAAAATTTGTTAACATGAATATTGGTGCAAATCTCCCAAGTTGTAATAACCGCCGAAACCAACTCATATTTGGCGCAGATTCAAATGAACTCTATAAATTTAAAAAGCACTGAATGTTTTTAAGGCACCTCCTATTGATATGATTTCTTCGCCCATTACAATTTTTACAGGGGCTTAAGATGTTTACACAATGTCGGTTGTTCTTTTAAAACTCGAGCTTGGAATTAAAAGTAAGCATGTATGGTCTGATAAAGGAATCTGTCTCGCTTCTAGCGCTCCACCTCATTATGTTTTTTTTGTGTGTTTGTATTTTTTATTAGAAAAAAAATATGCTTACTTTACACGATTTCTTTTTTATCTAATCTGCTTCTTTTTAAAGATTTCTCGAAAACAGCCTTATAGAAAATGGCAAAATATTTAAATTAAACATTATGCTCAAACCGAACACCTTAAAAGACTGCCTTTTATTCCAAACGTAAAGATATCTCAACTTATTTTCGCTTTATTTTATGATTTGACAGATAGTGTAGGGTGCTGCGTGAAAAAGCCACGAAACATTTACTATTACACCACTTCCTGGTAAACCATTCTCACTTCTATTGTTTCAGGAATAAGGGACTGAATTGTGAATCTTCGAGTACAAACGCTTGTAAAAGTAAGTTGGTGAAATAATGGTTTTGGTATTCCGTGTGAGCGGGCTTGGCATAGCTCCTGAATAGATATCTTGTGAAATGATACGGCCCTCCTGATGCCAATAAAGAGAGATTTATATAAAATGCTTGCAAATCCACATGAACTCACTCAATTATCGAACGATTTTCAGATAGGTGTCGTAGAGTAGTGTTATAGAGGAAATAGTATGACATGCGTGAGAAAATTACATTTTGTTTCCAAAATTTACTGTAACAAATCCCGGGTAACATAGATAGATTGAGAACTATCCGGGATCATTGAGACTGAGGTCTCAGTGCACATCAGAGCACATTTAAATGATACTCAACCAAAAACAACCAAAAAACAAATAGATAGTTCTTCAGAGTTTGACAACCTACAGAAAAACATTTCTGTCTCTACATAAAAACATATCATTAAGTCATAATTAAACTACACAGAATACAAAGTAAAAACAAAATCTGATAACAAAAACTGTATATTTTTCATAAAACATAATCTAGGTTTTAACCTCGGTAGTAACGCATTTTGTGGCGGTTAATTTTGTATACTAACTGAATTAGGGGGAAACAAAATTAAATGCCTGCGGAAAAACCTGCGAATTTTGCGCTAACTTTATGAAATATTTTCTAGGGCTTAAACGAAATAACTAAAAGTTTATTACGATCGTTATTTGAATTTTTTATTCGGGTACATGGTAGAAATTTAATTAAAATTTAGTATCATGCTGTTGTATGAAACATATACAGAGTTTATGTTAGTGTTTATTATTAAGGTATGAAAAGGTGCATTTTGAACAATTGTTTTTAGTAACGTTATTGAGCAATATAAACTATTATATAGGTATAGATGAATGGCTTCTTCGCAAAATACTGTTTGTGAGTCGCACTTTAGATGATGCCATCTTATGAGACCAAAATTAAAATATCATTAGATCATTACCGCAAATATACGGAACCCGTAGTCGGTCACAACAAAATTTGGAAAAAAAAAAATAGTTTCAAAAAACGGAATAGGCGCCGATTAGTCAGGAAAAATGCAAGGCTTGCAAAGCCTCTATCTAGTGAAATTATCCGAGTTTTCAACGTGATGGAGATCAAAGGCATTTGCGGATTAAACTCTTTATGAGATTTCCGAAGGTGCAATTTGGCTCCAGCCGATAGCTCAAAGATCTTGGATGGGTTTTTTCAAAGCACCGCACGACCTTTGTGCCAAAGCTTAGATTAATTTAAATTTTAAAATCTTATGTGGCACAGCGAAAAGACTTTAATAAACTTGGCTGGTGTGGAAAGCCAGCAGGCCAGCTTTGTACACCTATTTTTTCAAAGTCTCCATCTGTAATAATAACTTAAAAATTTAATTTTGTTTCTGCAAAATTAAATAAACACTTTAAGCTACAAAGTAGCTTGAACACGGAAAATGTGCTACAATTTATTTTGTGAGAAAAAAATAATTTTACAATAATTTTTAATTAAGCCCTCAGACTGGATGGATAGGAAAAATATCTTTTTTTATATGAATTAAAAAAAACGGCCTAGCATTCCAAAATATGCCTACGTTTGTGAAACTTATTGAATTTATAAACTGTATGGAACAACGTTCTCTACAATATGAGATTAATTCCTACTCGTATTATTTCAATAAAATCGACGCAAGGTTAACTACATGAAAGCCTGTCGATACCAGACAACTCATTCACTCCCTATAACTTTATACGTAGGAATGTACTAGGTACTTGAGAACTCTTAACATGTTTGCTGCCCATGTAATAGAAAAATTAAATATGAACTTTTAACAGTACAAACAAAAAAAAACTGTTGTTCAACGGTTGAGTAAAAATCACCTTAAAAAAATCATTAAACAAAAGAAAAGAAGGTAAATATAGTTTTTTTTAACTATACTGTAAAATTTTGAAATCTGACCACATGATTCTAGAAACAGCTGCTCTCTGATCTAACTATAGATGATATTTTAATTTAAGTAAGACGGTGACCTTAACGACATCGACTAGAACCAAACTTTGGCTTCTCCAAAGGACAATTTGCATATAAAGTGCATCTGGAACACAAATTCAGATATCTTGGTACAGTCGCGTGAACAATCTGTACATAATTAGTGCTTAAATGCATTCGAACTTTGCGTGGAAGTGAATTATGTGTTTTGTTTCGTGGAGAATTTATTTTATACAATACAATACAAATATACTTTATTGCACAAAAAACACAGAAATTACAAATTGATTACACAGAGAAGTAGTACAATTGGCGGCCTTATTGCTAAGGTAGCAATATCTTCCAGGCAACCAAGGTTATATATATTGGGGTGGGATGGGATGGATGGAAGATCTACCTCCTAGTGGTCCGCCCCGGGCAACGGCAACTCAGGCTTGCCTGTGAATAAGTCCGGCTGAACGATCCCAACAAAGCGGTGGTAGGCTCCGCAAGGTTCCGCCTGGCTCGCGACCACCCTCTCACCGGATTCCGGCACCAAACAGCTTGCTGTGTTCCGTCGGTGCGTGAGACATTTTCTTACAGTATTAAAACTCCAGATGTACTGATCCTAATCTCCTAATGTAAAACTTCTTTTTTTTTTTTTTTTTTATAAAATTTGAGGGATGAGATAGGTACCTACATATTTTTATTTTTATTCCATTGCGCTCCATAATTAAAAAATATTTGGGTATAAATAATGAATTATTAATGAAGGTGACTGTACTCATTTCAGTTTATATTGAAAATTTGGCTGCGCTTGAACGGTTTCATTCAATGTTGGTCGTAAAATAAAAACCAATAGCTTACTTAAGCTTTAATATTACACTTGAGTGCAAACGTCCAATCTTAATCCCTTGAGTCAAGATGGCTCTTAGTTTAAATCTCAACCTTATTGACCTAAACGCTCGCCTGTAAGGTACTATTTTAGTTACACAACAGTTTTGCAGGTGGCCCAAGGGCTGGCAGGCAACGCTGCCATTATCTTGGAAACTTTGCTTCGATGTAGCGTACTGGACGAAATATTTTTTCTTTAACAAACTTATTCTTTTACATACATACATAAAATCACGCCTTTATCCCTAATGGGGTAGGCAGAGCGTAAACGACCTAAACAAAGGTCGTGCCGCCACATCTGACAAGTTTTGAGGGTTATTCCAGATAGATATGTTTTTTGCTATAGTGACAGGTTGTTAGCCCATCGCCTAAATTACAATACTAAAACCCTCGAATCTCTTAGTTGATTTTTACAGCATGCCCGGGAGTATATGCAGCTGGCACATATGTTTTTCTATTACTCCCAGTCCAGCATGGAAGTATAATCTTTTTAAACAATATACCTAATATATTTTTATTATTACTGAGTTGCTTGCCTCATTACAAACAAAATAAGCCCAGTGTAGGTTAAAAAAAGACCCAATTAATTAGAATTACCTCAGAAAAATAAGTCTAAATGAGTAACTGAAATTTGGACGTTTCAGCTTTTTTTTTTCGTTTCGCAAAATTTTGCTTACTGTAATAATATTGCCTTTAATTAAAATTAAACAAACGGTTCATTTTGCCTGTGTGGTCAAATAAACAAATTTAAGCTAGTCTGTCGTTTTCATTTTTGGTGTAGCTATCTAATTTCAATTCCGCATGATTTTATCCAATTATTTTAATTAAGTTAATTAAAGCCCGGAAAACACATTTTGATAAAGCATATTATGAAAATTGAAAATCTGCGGAAAAACTCAGCTACTGTTGGGGTTTTAATTTATTTAGCGTTATTTAAAAAAAGTAGTATCTACGGCTATCTGTTAAGCGTTATTGGTTATTCGTTATTCCACATCTACCGGGCTTCCACATCTAAGGGCCCACAAACTGATAGGGGCAGTCAATGAATGAAACTAAAATCTTTCACCAAGTTATTTTTATATATACCATAATGTCATTAATATTTAATTTCTTTTTTATTGATGAAGGACTTCTTAGACATAATTGCCAAATTAATATTGAGTCATTGATATTTGACAGACGACAGCTAGATATGTGAATCACCGGCGCATTCTAATGACTTTTAGGTTAGATTAGGTTAAGAAGACTGAAGACAAAATAATACTTTGAAGACTAGGCTGAATGGGCTCAAGCTCTTTGCCTTAACTTACATGGGAGAATAAAAAAAAAGTAAAAGTAGACATAAGTTAGCACTACCATCAACATGACTATTATTTGGCCGTACCTACTCGTACGGAATACAAAAAAGTGGTCTTTTAGTAAGTTTTCATTTTGTACTCCGTACGATTAGGTACGGGCAAATATAGGTGTGTCTTAGTTACCTACAATATATCAACCAACTATCTCGTAGGCTTTTAGCATTAAATCATCAGCTATTCATGCCATATCAGATATCACACAAAGTCAGACGACCACCATTCTTCATCGCAATTTACGACGGTACGCACACACTATGTCTTTAGCATATTGTAGCTCTATGGGCTAGGCTGAAGATACTTAGACAAAATTGTACAGTAGGTTCTTCGTAGTAGTAGGTTAGGTACTCAATCATGGAAATTCTAAGAAATTAGCTATAAGGTTAGGTTGAATAATTTCTGCAAATTTAATTCTGAAGTGGCAGGTTTTTGTCTGAATCTGTCTTGGTTTGGGCTGAAGATAAAAAAGATTATGTAGAGTGAGTAAAGATTACTCTAGCCTTATTTATCCTATCAAGACAATAAATAAAAATAACAAATTTTCTCGATATATAAGTAAAGTGAAGATCTTTACAATGTTACAATTTGAAAGTTTCAGTAAAATAATATTATTAACTGAACCACAACCCACAAGTTTGCCATATTCTTGAATCGAGTAAAATATCTCGATTCTGATGTACGAGTTGGCAATCGAATCGATTTGGCTCAGCAAACTCGATACGGGTTCGTAACTCGAATGTGTCGAAGTGTAATTGAATTTTCTGCTGACGTTATACTTGTGATATATTTACCTACTAATTTTGTGCGATAGGCGTAAAAATATTGGGTACCGTTTTTTTTTATGAAACATAATAAATTGTGATATTAGATTTGCACAAGGTAGGGTTTTAAATAAATTTTGTATTGAAAAATGAAAGAAGATCAAAAGAGTAGGATGAATTAAAATATGGCACTATGCACTATAATAATTATATAAGTAGGATCATCAGCATAAAAAGTCAGTTCATCAGTTCAAAACATCCACCAAATAAATCATTATGAAAATTGACAAAAAAGTATTTAAAGGTATTATAAATAAAATTACGACAAAAATCCAGAAAAGGCAACTAGCTAATACAAACATATCGTCGTCTACTATTATTGACATCTCAGGCATAAGTAATGTAAATCAGTACCTAATGAGTTTTCTCATCAAAATCAGATATTTTTCCGCTGTTAAAAGTACCTAACTTATGTTTTTCAGGGTGAACGTAGCCTTCTAATGGTGAAAGAATTTCTGAAATCTGTCTAGTAGTTTTGAGTTTATTTTTATATGAACTGTCAGTAATTATCTGACGGTGTCA
This sequence comes from Scrobipalpa atriplicella, assembly GCA_029255725.1. Lineage (NCBI taxonomy): Eukaryota > Metazoa > Arthropoda > Insecta > Lepidoptera > Gelechiidae > Scrobipalpa > Scrobipalpa atriplicella. The sequence continues at coordinate 60,438 of JARACY010000011.1, forward strand.
TTCATAACACAGCCAACTAAAGTGTTTTCATATCTGTATTTGCGAAAAAGTGTCTTCCCCAACATTTCTACTTTCTTTTTTCAAGCTTTAGTCCACTGTGAACAAGAAGAGAAATCGCCAAGACCTCCTTATCCTTAGGCTGCACACTGTATAGGAGTCAACGGTCAAGCACCATAAATATCAAATACAAGGAATATTGATGTATGCCGTGTCAACATAAGTTATGGGTCGATCCGCTGGGTCCGTACAAATGGGGTCGGAAAGCCAATGCATACAGATGCTCAGTGATTTTGTTATATAATAACATTTTACTGGATACGACTCCTGGGATTTAAAATATGAGTCAAAGGCTGAATTTATAGACAAAGAGATTGGATAATCTAAGTTTTACCACAGTTTTACAAGTTTTGTTGTTACATTTACCAAAAAAATAAAAAAAAACAGTCAACCTCTTGTTTAGTTTCATTTAAACGACTTAAATTGCTTCTAGAGTAATTTTCAATTTATTTAAACAAGATAAATATCAAATTTGACTCTACTTCTTATTTTTATACTAATTAGCTTCTAGTAAAGCTCATACTTTGGGTTCGTTAGTCAGTTCATTCATTCCTAAAAAATTATCTTATAATTTTAGTTTAAGCTGTGTGTTTTCATCTTGATAATAGTCACATTACTATTAAATTTATATTTTTATTTATTTTTACATAACTGTTAAACCACCAGTAGATCATTAATTATGTTGTGATTTTGTAAACCGCGGAATACTTATTTTAGACAAAAAAAAGCTAAGTATTAACACATCCAGTACTTAATTTATCTCGCACCCAGTTGTCTGTCCGCGAAATACACTAATATATTACAGACACAAGCGGTATCAATCTTATATCTTCTTCCGGATAAGTTTATGTAAGCAAATAGGATAGGAATACTTACAGCGTTTTGTCAGGCTTACAAAAGCAGGGTCAGAACGTGACTAAGGAGGTTTTCACTTCGAGTAGGTTTTCAGGCCGATGCGATATTTCTTTCGTCCAACTTTTCCAATACTGGCCTATATGGGACATGTCTTAAAATAATGTTTCAGTTTGCCATAGGATCCGAGGTTTGACCTCCTCTTTGATCTCTCCTTATAATATTTTATTTTATCAAGGTGAATAGTTTTAGGAGATATCCCATGCTTTTGACTCGCATTATATGACTAATTTAAATTTGATGATCAATAAAAGGCCAGGGATTTTCATTATAAACATTTGTGTCACAGTTGCTGATGACGATGATGAAATAAATATAAAGGGAAAATCGTTTTCAACATAGTATCAAATGTTTTGCTCAGATTGTATTGAAAATAAAATGGTATACCACTAACTAGAGGGTTCTACTGTGTGTTAACGTATGAAGTGTAAAATCTAATTAAGTGAAGCCACTAAACATGTTAATGTGACGTAATATATTATAAATGCGTCTGCCTTTTTTAAAGGAGTTATATTATTGTTATTGCTTTGTAAAAGATTTTTGAGTCAAATATCAACATACATTATCTCTGTCATCTTTTTTTGTTTGGTTGTATATCTCGCACCCTAAAACTATTTGGCATTTGAATAATGAAAGTACTTACCACCATTATACGAAAATTAAGTATCTAAAAAGTACCTAACAGCTTTGCTATCAATGAAATTATTATTGAGCATAAGACAAAAAGGTGCGGTAAAGAACCTATTATTATAAAATGTGATGTGCACAAACGAAAACCACTTTTACGATAAGATAAATACCGAAAAATAGAACTTGTAAGGTACAGTCAAGAAGATAAACAGTGCAAAACTTCTCGGTGTTGTTAGCCACAAGTCCCAGATAAAGGGTGGGTTAGACGTGACCAAGTACATTTTCAGTTTCAACAGCGATGCAATATTTCTTGCTGAAGCTTTTCCAATAATACGTGCTTAATAGTAGCCGGTTTGAACTAGTTATAGTGGAGCAATCGAGGGGGTTATGCAACTTTGGTAGTTTGCAGTAGGATAAGTTTAAAGTACCTTATAATAAAATTTCATGTATTTTAAAAAGAGGTGTCACTAATTATAAAACTGATAGAAAAGTTGTCTAATTCAGAGCAGTTTTCATACAGTCGACCCGCGACCACGACAATTGAAACATTGTTGAAACGTCGGGATAAGGTAAATTCTTATGATTTTACCACCAAAATTTAGTACATAACAATTAAGTACTTAATAAATAAAAAATCATACGAAATCGTAATTGACGGGTGGAGCTGGAAATTTCTGCCAGGATACAGTCAAGTTGAATAATAATTAAGTATGGAAAGTTTAAAAGACAATTTTGAAAGAAAAAATAATTCCGACATAAGGTTGGCGAGTGTTACGTACAAATTTATTTTTTGGTAATAAATAATACGAAACCAGCTTTAAATAATGGAATACTTTTCAATAATTTTTTTGATTGTGAGGACTTCTAAAAATCACTTCATTCCGCCAAACTATTGTAACATTTCGCTTGTAATACCCACCCCACACATAACATTACATGAATTCCGAAATTCTCGCGGGGGAGCGTGTGATGACGTCACCACCCCTTAACATAATAATTCCGATATCAATCATAAAATGCGGCACTAATGAGGCATTTGTATGAGCCGAGCGAATTCCAAATTGAACTCTGCAGAGGGTGAATAATTTTGGTAATTGCCAAATATTGTTTTCTAGCAAAAATTTTATGGACAAAACGAATTGCTACAAACACTATTTGAATAACTCAAAATATCCGCCATTAGTGTTTTAAAAGTGTTGAATAATTGTATTTAAATAAGTTTTTAGAGCTTTGAAATAAGTATTAGAAACTATTTATGTCATCAAAATAGGCAACAATATACAAAATTAGCATCTATGAAAAAGCGGACTTGCAAAGAAAAATAAAACAGCAAAGTTGATTCTTCTTTCTACAAAATTTCAATGTAACATAATATATCAAAAGGTACATTGTAATGTGCAACAAAAGATAGGTACTAATGCGTTGCTATTTTTATGAGCACTTTAGTTTTCTCAGACATTTTCTCCTTAAAAATATCTTTTAAGTGTTGAAAGGTTCTTGACTGCTTTTAGTTTTTCTTTGGCAACAAAAGTTTCAACTTGAGTTTCATAGATACGTATTAAGTTTTCTTTTTGATAAATTATAACACCTTTCAATTTTTTATTTGGTTAGATCAAATTCTGTAATTCAGCTGTTTGAGTATTGATGATTTGATTTTGGTGATAAATTCTTTCATTTTTTTGATCATAAAATAAAAGATATTTCTTTTTTTATTTTTCCACAGTGTAACACCTAACTATAAATTACAGGTGAAACTACAGTTCCAATAGCTTTAACTTTAGTTTCTGTTATTTTTATTTACATTTATCTGTATGCATTCATCAATACCACAATCGAAACTACTAAAACAATCAATTCCTCAAACTTCTGCAACCAAACAAACTTCATTCACACCTCGCACTGAATGTGAATAGTCTATATTAATTAGACAGAAATGTTCGAGAACTTTATCTTCAGATCTTCGAGTTTGCGGTCCCGAGATATGGAAATCTGAGCATGATCCCCAAGGAAATGTTTCGGCGCGTGGAGCAGGTATCTCTTGCAGTCTGAATAGAGAAGTTTGGACTTGCTACTGCCGACCGAGAAACTTTGCCATGTCTTGGCCTACATTTCGTCTTCTGTTGTAGCGGAGGGCCAAGAAAATGGCGAGCTATATTTCGACCATTTTGTAATGATTAAGATGCCCAAATAAACATAGCACCTTGAACTATGCTAAGTATAGTGCCCCCTGTAACTTGCAGACGATTGAACTTGACGTTTAGTTATCATGATTTAAGAGATTATTGTACACAGAAACATTAACAGAACAACTACATAGGGAATATAACACTGTAGGAAGAGAGAGACATAGATAGGATAGCAATATAATATCAACTCATAAAGATATTATTCAGATAAAATACGCACACACATACTCACAGAATGCAATTTATAATGTGCCTTATACCTACTATACTAATACCTCTTTTAATGGCTCCAGTTAGAAAATATGAGAGTCGGAAATTCGTACATTTGGAAAAGTTCGCATCATAATGTATAAGTTTTGTGACACTTGAATACGAACATTGCATAACGATTATAGCGTTGAAAGTATTATATAAAATTCATCGCTGTGACTTCATTTGTACCTACTCATTCACCTACTAATTCAGACTTAGGATTAGGACCTACAAAAAGAAGCAAGAATAAATAAATATGATAAGCATAGAAATATATTCTTAGCTGTGTAAAGTAACAAAGCTTGAATATTTAAGACTCTCAAAAACATTTTCAAAGTTCATTTTCGTATTACATAAATATTATTTACTTAAAGGTACCTTTATCCTTTAAGTAGCCTTTATCCTTTACTACTTAGGCAGAGCTTAAAATGCCTCTTAAAAATCAATTTCACCACAATCGACAATATTGAGAGTAATTTTAGTTTGAACTGTGTATTGCTATGCGAGTTACAAGTTGTATTGTCAGCCCATCGCCTAAATTACAATACACTGTAAACCATGAAAACCTTTGCTGGTGTTTAGAAAGTGCTGGTTCTATTTATTCTTATTAATGTTTGATTATACTTGATCTAATATTATCCATTTAGAGCAAACGCGAAATAGAATTTGCATATACGGTGCGGACAGCTCTTGTCAACGCCCAAAGTGATAAACTTTGAACTATAGAGACCCATTTCTCGAGTATAAAGCAATTATGTATAAAGAGAATCCTGGGAACTGAAACGTACTATAGTTTAGTTAAATAGGACTTCAAACGAGTTTGAAACTGACTTCAGTACCTAAGGTTGTTTATTCACTGTCAAGAAATTTAAAAATAATTCATGAAAACCATTATAACTTTGCAGTAGTTGCAACAATCACCTGAGAAGATGTTGTGGCCAATTAATTTTGTACTTTTCGAAACTAAAAATATTTAAACTCGTTATTATTCTGGGTCTGGAGAAAGAACTATTACAGAAGCAGTCAATTAAAAAAATGTACCTTATATACTTATAGAAGACTTATCTTATTTTGACTTTCATTTTATCATAGAATTTCATTAACTTCACATCCAAGGTTAACAAAGAACGAAGTATTAGTTGAAAAATTTTCCGTATTTCCTCACTGAAATGGATTAATTGGATTCTACGGATCCCAATGTCAAAGTTCGATAGTAAAAGCCGATTGGTAATAAAGGAATTTAATTTATTAGGTAATAGTTTTTTTGGTTTTAACAGTGAAACTATCGGACGGGGCATTTCTCGACAAATGTAGGAACGACGACGACTCTCGACCTACCTTGTCTGATCGAGGTGATCATTTTTTATAATAAATAATTTAAAAAAAATCTATAAGATAATCTATTGGGGCAGGGCAGAGCGTAAACGACTTAAACAAAGGTCGTTCCGCCACGTCTGACAAGTTTAATTTGAGGGTTATTTCAGAAAGATCTGTATAACTTTTTTTAAATATCAGATAATATCACAAAGAGTCGTAAAAAATACCTTTAGTAAAAGGAAAATCAGACAATCTGTTCGTTCACCCCTTCACGTCTAAGCCAGTGCTACTATCGATCATACGATACCGTTCCGTCATTTGTTCGTACGACATTCGCACGGCCATCAATCAAATGCTCCGACGACGGGTTCTAATCACGCCACGCCACGGAGTCAAATGTGGAAGCCACTGAGTGGATAAGGTTGCCTTTGTATGTACATTCTCTGTTGTATCCTGGAGTACTTAATAGGTCAAATTTGACTCAGACACCGAAATACCAGATTTGGACGTAATCATAGGAGCTCTTTTTTAGGGGTTAGTGCTAAGTCTCAGTATCCATCAGATGCTTCGAAGAGGGTTTATAATCACGACACAATGTTAACTGTTCACATGGTAGTGGATGAGGTTGCGTTTATACAGACGTATTCTGAGTGTATCGTCTGAAATCCATAACAACTGAAGGAATAAAATTTTAAATAAAAAAATCAAAAAACCCAACTGCGTAGGTAATATTAGGTACTTACTTAATTTATAAAATTTACCTTTAAAAAGATAAAAACAAGTAGATCTATTTCTGTCTCAAAACCAACACCTCGTTTGTACACCCTAAGATCAGCTGCAAAATCTTACAAAAATCTCATGCAGTCGGATGCAATATGTCCTATAAGTTGGTATTTACAATTAAATCATATATTGCCTCCGACTGCATGAGAATTTTGTAAGATTTTGCAGCAGATCTTAGGGTGTACAAAAGAGGTGTTGGTTTTGAGACAGAAATAGATCTACTTGTTTTTATCTTTTTAAAGGTAAATTTTATAAATTAAGTAAGTACCTAATATTACCTACGCAGTTGGGTTTTTTGATTTTTTTATTTAAAATTTTATTTTATACTTTTTAGTTTTAGTTATACTGAGACGGAAGCTAGGATGGTGTAGTGGATAGGGCCGTAGCCTTCTGTGCAGGAGGTCGCGTCGTGGTTCGAATCCCACCATGTTTTTCGAATTTCATATTGTATGTTTATTCGGCGCTTTTCGGTGTAGGAAAACATCGTGAGGAAACCTGCACGCACACACCTACAAAGATTTTCAAAGGTTGTGTGTACCTAATCCAGGATTGGGTCTGGTTTTGTACCCACGTTCAATCCCCTGAATAGGTAGCCGACCCCGTGAAATTCCTACGGGAAAAAGGCTAGGTAGACACAGTTATACTGAGACTGTAAAGTTCTTAATCTTGACATTTTAATATCGTGGGGATTATTAAGCAGCTTGCGGTAGTCTAAACTACACTGAAAATTAAAAATCTAGGATTGGGTCTGGTCTGGTTTCCCTTCTGGGTTGCGGAGGTCAGATGGCAGTTGCTCTGTGTAAAAACCAGTACCCTCTTTCAATCCGCTAGATTAGGTAGCCGACCCCGCGAGATACGGGATAAGGCTAAGAATAGGGAGATGATGATGATACAATATTATAACCTTTACGAAGTCGGCAGAGTTTCAACGTCTTACTACAAACTATTTCCCCCGCGTCTTACGTTGTTGATGGCGAGCCTCTCATGCTCTATATACCCTGTAAGGTATACAGGCGCGAGTATTATGATATATAGATATATTCAAACACGCTGCCCCGCATTACGCTGCGTGATTGTGGGATATGTGTAGAGTTCTTTTATAACCAACATAATGTGAGCTGCTCGTGTAAAGCAACTTCAATATAATTGAGGATCAAGTTAGAGTGGTCTTTCTAGGAGTAGGATTTTTTCGATTGCGCTTAACTTCAAAACATTTGATATCTTCTAAAGTAGTGATCGAAATTATTTAGTGTAATGGACAAGTATAATCTACTTTTAATGTCCAAACTTACATGTTTATTTGGATAAAGACTCATACCGAACTCGATAAATGATTATTAACAAACTTTAAATCGTTGTAAATCCTTAATGGCCACTCGAAACGAAAAATGGTGTTAGAAACCTCAAACTAGTTTTGAAATACCTATTCAACGATACCCCACTCAATATAGTTTGCCAATTTTTATTTTTTTTATTTTTACAAAATGGCGTCTGTTTGTCACCATATTAAATATTGATCAAAATCATGTCTTCAGTGACACTCGCATGGTTAAGACGAATCGATTGACGTATGAATCATTAAAATCGGCCCACGCGTTTGGTCTCTAGAGTGGCGCAAAGGAACAAACATACATACATACATACATACATAGGCTGATAAACACATTACCCTCCTTTGCGTAGCGCAGTCGGGTAAAAATATTACCTTACTAGCAAAATAATTTCTAACACTGTTATTTAACTCTGTGCAAACCTGAATAACGACGCTTTTATAAGACTTATAATACGCCAATTAAATCTCATAGATTTGACCACGGAACTCTACAAAATGGTACTCAGTCCTAGATGAGGACATAATATTAAATTTACCTTCACCGGTACATAGAGTTTATTGCAACTTTATATCCGTGTTCTCCAAACGAAGCAAGGGATCAGAAAATCTCTCGTATGGGCAGCAGTACTGTAGCATCTTGACAGAACGATCGTTAGTCGTGATTGTGACCGGAGTCAAATCTGGATACTACTAAATTCTTATGACTTATTTTAATGTTTTCTTTAAGGATTTTTCATTAATTTCTAGTCGAGGAAAATGATTTTGAGTGCTATCTATTACTCTTGATATTAATCTTTTGCTGGCTTTTTGCACTGCAGTTTCGTCGGCGGCTGAGTTTTCCCGTGGGAATTAGATATTTTCCCGTGGTATAAAGTAGCTTGTGTTACTTAGGGTGAATTTACATTAGATTGAATCGCCTCAGTTGTTTTTGACTGTATTCGTAACAAACATCTTGATGATCATCTCATTTGTACACACAAAATACAAATCTTTCCTCTTTATCATTTGAATATTTTCTCAGGGACTTAATTTGATCCACAATCCTTTCAAACCAGAGAGTGTACGTACTACGTACAACTAACTCAAATTAGAAGAGGCCCTAGTGCGCTTTCGTAGATGATTTTAATAGTGATATTTTTTAATTAATTGAAAACAGAAATTGTAGTCCATTTACCGCAAAATTTGGTCAAAGTAAATTACAAAATGTTTTCAGAATTGCGGTCGTTCTGGCAAAACAAACTGGCTTAACCAGCTTAAAAGTAGCAAGTTCAAATCTATACAGAACAAACTTTAAGGTTCAATGTATTAAATTAACTTAGAATTCAGAGAAGGTGAGTTTGAATGTTGTAGGATTTTGTGCAAAGCCCGTCTGGGGGAGTACCACCCTCTTGCTTATTTCTGCCGCCAAGCAGAAGTGTTCGCACTTCTGTGTTTCGTTCTGAAGGGCAAGAGAGCCAGTGAAATTACTGGCACAAGAAATGGTTCGGAAACTACATGGAATATACCATTTATAGTGCTTGCAATGAAGTTTGTAAAATGTACGCCATTATTGCTAAACTTAGTTCATGTAACTTGAACACAAATGGCATTTGTATGATAGTCTGCAGTCTGTTTGGAAGCGGTTTAATAAATAGTTCGTAGAATGCTTGTTATGTAGACAATTTATTGGATGTTGTGTTCAACTAAACACTTCAAAGTTTTAGTTCAAAATAGGGTTTAAATGAAGAAAAAAAAGCATAACAAAAGCCCTGAAATATTTCATTTTTCCTTAATTATATAACCTCTCCGTAACAAAAACGTGAATTTTAAATAAAACTTTACAATCTGCTCCCAAATTTCAATAACATCGGGATCCAATAAAAAATAATTAGATTTCTTTGCATTATCTGCCTAATATTATGTCGGATATTAAGAGAATAATTATTATCGATATTGTTATGGAAATGTTAAGGAAAATGGATGGACGTTAATAGATAATTAATTACGAAGGCCTAGAGGCAGAATTATTTATGAAGTATATCAGATTTTTTATTACTAGTTCCTAATCAAATAAATTTGACTTCTCTTTATTGAAAAGTAGATAAAAAAAGCTTTTGACATTTTCCCATGCTAAAAGTGCTATCTGATTGGGTTATTTTGTTTAGTAGGACTAGCGATAAGTAATTAAGCCAATCACTTTTATGATAAGGATCACTTTTTTTGCTTTTAAAATAAATACAACTAAGAAGTTAAATTATGTTTCAAAAATATTGAGTAAGTATAAAAATATTCCGTCCAAATCAAAATTCCGAAATTATTGACGTTAAAATTGAAATGATCGTGGCAAAAATAATATTTAAAATAATCAGGATGTTGATTTATAAAATTGATATCCTGCCCAAATTTCACGATAGGAATGATATGACATAATCAACATGAAACACCCAGTGACACCACCAAAAGATAAATCGCTCGATTTATTATATTCAATATCAATAGTAGATATTTCATTTACGCAATGCGGTTTGATTTTCCCTGACATATTTGGAAACGTACGGTGAAATCTGAATCTGACGTGTGTTATTTTAAAAAAGTTATTTTTATAAAGTATCAGACAAAGCTACCGAACTACCGAACCCTTTTTAGTGAGTTTATGGTTTTACGACTCAGTGAAATTACTGATCTCTATATAGAATGCTTTTAAAAATATACGTTTTAAGATATTGGTGAATTTGTCAAGTGGTGCAAGATTTCAATGGAATTGTAGGTTCATAACAGTTTTTGGTATTATCAATGATAATAAATATTATGATAATATTCCAAATATTACTTGGAACATAAAGATAGCACTTTTAATACCAATTTCACAAATATTAAAACAATTATTATAATTCCGTCCCTACAAAATTCAGAAACTATTGATTAGGTAAATTACAGACATTTTATGTAAAAAATAATCAGATTATTTGTCAGTGAATCGTTTAATTCCAGGAACAATGTACACTGTACAGTACAGTTTAGAGTGAGGGTATCAAATATTCGTTCACTGACAGGAAGTTGCCAGCAAACTACACTTTAGAAACGACGAGGAGCCTATTATTTAACCAAAATGTTTTACTAACTCTATGATTTCAACAGGCTCAACATTTTAGAATGAAGGAACCCATTGCCTAAATTTCAATTGAAATATAAGCAGCAAGAGAAGCAGCTAACACTTTTAATGCTTTTATTTTGAACTTCAGTGCCAGAATCCAGAATAAAAGTATAACTTCTAATAAAGGAAACTTAATTTATAAGAAACCTAGAAACATAACTCCTGGTTTACCTTCTCCTAGTTCTTTTTCTACACCATTAGCTCGGTAATGTTAGTGCTAACCCATTTTTCCAACAGTACAAGAAAATAGTTCCACAACAAAACTATGAAAAAGGACATTAAAGAGAAAATGTAATACACACGAGTAATACCACGACATAAATTTAGTTTTCAGTCCATGAACTATATTTTGTGATGAATGCTTTATGATGATAGGGTTTAAGACTTAAGAGGAGTCGGAATGACGTCACATTGAGTGAATATTATCTTGAGTACTGAAATTAAGTTCTGTTTTTCTATCTTGAAGCTTTCTTGTCAGGCAGTAATTTTCAAGATGATCATTCTTCTAAAAGAATAATTTAAATTGGCCCAGTATTTTTTTCCAAATTAGACATAGGTGTAAAAAAATATTTATGATATCTATTTAAAAAAAAATATCACTCTACCAACATGTCAAAGAGTACAATTAACAATTTTAATTTGACAGCAGTAGAATCGGCTGCTAGTTTTTCTATTTGATAGAACTAACTTTAAATTCAACTTTCAAAGGTTTGGCGTTTCAATACTTTATAATTTATAAATGTGTTATCCCATATGCAGATACACCATTATGTGCCAAGTCTCTTGACTCTGTTCTACGTTAAATATTACGCCTCCGCTCGTGGCTTAAAATCCTGACCTCACCTATCTCCCAAAGATATTTCTCACACGCGCACCGTATTCTAATTGCATTTATTTGCACATCCTGCCGAGGATTTATTCTGAGAGACCATGTGTGCAATGTGCATAAAGTAAGAGCCTTTTCACACTGATTACAATGCAATTTTCCGCGGGTGTATGAAGAGGTAAAAAGTAGATTTCGGATTACAATAGAAAATTTTATATCACGTGGCTTAACAAAGGTTGAGGCGAATAATGCGAAAACTTAAAAGAGTTGGTCAACAAAACTGAACAACTTACACAAAAGCAATTTGGGGAAAATGAAAAAGAAAATTCACTTCTCTATACAAACGGTCTGCCTGCACAAATGGAGATTTGTAAGGAAATGTACATACATACAATGGTTTAATTATAATGGAGAAATTTTTAGTAGGTATCATTAAAAAAAGTGTCTATAAATGTATAACAAAAACAATCATTAAGAGAAAGCCATTTATTATGGAATGAAGATAAGAAAGGTACCTACGTATGGTTTGTCATGTAATAAAGTTTTTCTGCGCTTGCTAGCAGTGTAGATAAAAAAAACTGGCAGTAGGTACTTAAAGTAAAAAACATGCATGATGGCCGATAATATTTTTTAAGTATAAACTTTCATTATTCCTTGTGTGAGAAGCCGCATAATAGGTAGTCGTATGATGTTGTGTGAAGATGCTTTTTCTGTTTCTTTATACACTGCTTACATAAAATATTCTGCCTATTATTTACCCTCTCGCCAGAAAATATTTCACTCACTTCACTTTATGAACGTTCAATCTATTAGTGCCGACATATTGGTTTCCGGCGTACTTTCATCAGATATTGTGTTATTTCTGTTTGTGTTTTCTACCTGCAGCCGCAAAAGGAAACGAAGCAAGTGAGAATAGACCCTTAAATTTAGAAATGTTCTTTGTTTGAATTTTGCGAGTGTGCGGCGAATGTCAAATCTAATGCATAGTTTGCGATGAATTTCCACATTTTTAAATCTTGACTAATCTTGTTTAAACTTATTGCCGTCCCTTTCTCTCATGATGGAAAATGACAGGTAATTATAGACTTATATGTATAAGTAAAATCGTGTTTTTTCTACCACGAATTGCTACACTCTCTTATTAAAGTAGAGATGCCAGTATTCAGAGAAACAACTTAGACACTAATATTTTAAGACTACTGAATTTTCTCGACGTTTAAATTCGAAATTTCTTTAAATATCTTACTTTTAACATTAAGTATTTAAGTCACGCGGCATTGGAATATCTTAAATTTGAGGTAAAATTACCTTCAACGGACTTCGCATTCTAATAATTTTCATAGAAAACAATTTATATTCCAGGAAAATTCTCGATTAAAGCCTTATTTTCAACGAAAAAAATAAGATGGATGTAAATAACAATTTTACGCAAAATTAAGTACAATTCAAAGTCTGGAAAAAATTGAGTTATCCGATTAACAACAGTGAAATTTTAACATCGATGATCCAGTAATCACTTTATCAGTCTGTAATTTTGAAGGTAAAAAATCTTTTTTTTCAACTATTAGGTATCTTTGATTTGCTATTTAGGCAATCGTATTTAATTATATACTTCCTGGACTGGGAGTGATAGAAAAACGTAGAATGTGCCAGCTGCATCTCCTCCCGTGCATGCTGTAAAAATCAGCTAAGGGAAACGAGGGTTTCTGTGTATTGCAATTTAGGCGATGGGCTGACAACCCGTCACTATAGCAATATACATAATCATCATCTGTATTAGCCCTCGAAACTTGTCAGACGTGGCGGAACAACCTATGTTTAGGTTGATTTTGCTCTGCCTACCCCAGTAGTTTTAAAGATCTAAGCATACAGACATACATACATACATACATACAGACAGCGGGAAGCGACTTTGTTTTATACTATGTAGTGATGTAGGTATGTTGTTTGAAAGTACCCAAAAAAAAAAATACTTGGTATTCATGACGCTCAATTTATACCCACTCCGTAAAGATGTAGGAGTAGGTAGATTGTATTGTATAGGTTTTAGCATTGTGTTGTTTATGCTCGTATAAAAACAGCTTTATGTAACGTTTATCTAAGATCAGATAGTATAAAAATAAACGTGCCGAAAATTTAATTTCATAGTTTAGTCTTTTGGGAAAATTGTTCAGTTACTACATAAAATAAGTTTGTCTCTCAGCAACTTTCCATATTTCCGTCCAAGACTAGTGTCTTCACACGAGTCAGTCCAAGATCGCAGACTTGTAATACTGACAAATGACCGGTGGTGCGCGCCGCGTGCTACGATTCATGTGTATTGGCGTATTGCCAGGCGCTTCCCGGTTGGTGTTGCCAGGGCCTCCAAACAAAACTCCCGACTGGATAGTTATCATTTTTTTTAAATGGGTTTGCTTTAAGTGACATTGGCAGAGCCTGTGAAGCATGCTCCCTCTTAATTTAAAAAGATTAAGAATCTGGATTCAAGGTGTGTGTTTTGTGCAAATGCTGCCTTTGAAACACTAACTGACGCCATTTTTTGGCTGCTGATACACTTTGCTGTTGCTTCTGCTAGTGGAATAGACTTCTTCTTCGGACTATCTTTAGATCAGCAGCAACAGCAGCGGACCCTAGTTCCCTTTCCGGCTTCGTTTACTCCACTTTGCCCCATCTCCGTCATTGGCTGTTGTCAGATCATTCTCTTCCATGTCCACTTTCACAAACTACCTACCCTACATCCAGTGCTTCTTCGGTCTGCCTGTCTCATTTAGGGCCTTGAACAACAGTTAGTAAAATCCACTAATCAGGCGGACTAAATTCTATATTGTGACTATTTTCTTTGCAAAAAAAAAAAAAAAAAAACTTTTTCGCCGGACAAGCAATCGTCTGGCAACCCTTCTCCACTCCTCCCCCTTGAACCGCCAGAGCGTTGACGAGATAGCCAATCTTGGTAAATAATTTTGGGCGGCAGTGCAGTGTTCTGATTGTTTTGGGGTCATAAGTTTTGGAGCGCACTGAATATGACGTGATGTTGAGTATGTTATGTAAGTATATAAATTACAATATCGAACCTTTTAAGATGTATGTATTCCACCATTTTATTTTACTATCTACTTACCCTTTTACAGCAAATAAGTAGTATCATGGTAGTAGGTACCACAATGTCAAATGTCATATCATAATTGTCATCGTGTTTCAGTCTAGGTACAGAAAGTTGTCAAAAAGAAGCCGAGTTTGACACGAATGTGATAAATCATGTGTTTATTTCGTTCCTATTTCAAATGACAGAATCACTCGATATTGAAGTAGCGGAATCCGCAGTAATTTACTATATATATAGGATAAATTCTTAGCTATAGGTTCACATCGATAAATATTTAAAATTTTATTCATCTAAGAAAACAAATTCAAATTAAAACATCGAAAGCTAAAAACTCTACCACTTCTCGGTATTGGTTTGTTTTCGTGTACTATATTCTTGTATCCAAAATTAGAATCTATCAAAGCTTCACACCAAATCTGCTCGATCCTGTTTCTTTATAAGTAAGTACCCTTCAGCCCCAGTCAATTTTACATTTCAGGTTTATCAGACAAAACCCTGCTTTGATCACAAGTTTTTACGAGTGCCCTTCGAAAGCTTTTCAAACGTATCCACACCAATAAAATTCGGTATCCTCCTATCGCTACGGAAATATCTACGTCACAGACTTAGTTTGGAGTAGATGCCGTAAGTTCAGTTCAGTAACTTCGTTTATCAGAGGTCCGAGACAGGCTATGCTGTCCGGTTGAGTCTGCTTTTGGTCGTTGCTGCGAAAATAATAAATAGGAACGTTACGTTACAGTCAGTGAGGAAATACTTATTTGGCAATAATTGGTAGTTAGTAGGTATAATAAATACCGATGGATTTGTTGTAATTAATATGTTAATTAGGCAATAGGCTGACAAACATAATTAAATCTTTTTATTTCCAGTAATGGCCGGCGATCGGGACCTGTGGAAAAAGAAAGGGGACCGAGGCGTTTGCCCTGCAGTGAGATATTATTATCAGACAGGCGTGATTATTATGTATGTATTATCAGACATGAAAAAAACTCTGTTTAAAGACGTTGCGTGGTCTGGTCTATTCTAAGTCTGTGGTGTGCGTAAACTCGTGAGGTTACATCAAAGGTTGTTTGAATACAGACAGACGTTCGGGAACACTAATGAGACCCACCTCGGATTTACAACATTATCCTGTTTATGCTTCAATAATTTCAGTAGAAACCGGGTACCGTAACCATTATTATAATGATAATTGACAAGCAATTTTACTAGAGACGTCACTTTACACTTTTTAGAATAACCAAGTGCGAACCAACCATGTCAGAAGCCTGTGCTATTAGACGGTTTCATTTTAAATATTCTTACACCATGGTTTATCTGGTCGTAAGTCCATTCAAAAACCCATACGATAAGCAGTGCGAAGCTCACCGTGTGACCTACGATGAACTGCAGTGTTTAGTCAGTTTTTTTCTTCATACTGGAACACTGAAGTCCAAACAATTTGCTTGGCGGCAGATATTGACACATGATGACATGGTGGTAGTACTACACTATCCCAAACGGACTTTGCCCAAAGCTCTACCAGCTAACTATAAAATTATGTTTGAATGCTTGATGCTACGCTTGGCTGAACGTCCCGAAGTCTTTGCCTCGTGTTGAACTGAAAAGCAGCTCCCTGTCAGTCGTGGTAGACCCGCCGAAGCGAGCGGACGTGCCCGCGCGCGGTTGATTTCGAATTTTGAAGTTACGTTTACGAAAATAGTACCGGACGGGTGTCTCATATCTCGGCTCTTGACGTGTTGTATTTTAGTGACAGTGACGAGTACGTTTAAGTTTAAGTGGATGCAACAAGAGTGCACTATTAAGTTTAGTAATATTTCGATTGTTTGAACTTTTCTGCTGTGTGGATTTTTCATTAGGTAAGTAATAAGAGAATTTTTTTAATCGATAAAATTTGAATAAAGTATATTTTTAACGATTAAGTAAAATTTTAACTAATAATCCTGAATGATGTGTTGATGACTACTTACATTCGGAAGAACAATAGTACCTAAATTATTTAAATTCCTAGGCCTATGTTAACAAACTAATTTAAATAAAATTAAAACCTATAAAAAAACAACAGAAGGTGAAACCTTACAGGGCAAAATATTTGGTTTAGAATAAGAAATTGTTTACTTAAACTAACATCAAAAGATAAACCAACAAACCAGCGCTATTCCCTCCTGAGTCACAGTATAACATCATATAAATATTATTACATTCGTAGAATTAAATATTTAAGTATATATTTGTAAAACAAATTAAGCACTTCATAATGAAAGCGAAGAAGGATTACGCATCAGAAAGCTCTCCTTTTGGAGAGCTTCTATAAATAGAAGTAATGTATTCATGAAAATACCCCAATGGTAGGGTGCGATCACCTTAGGGCTAAGATTCATAATCACAGATGAATTTAGAATGTTAAAATCGTAACTAGAAATTAGAATCCGGCAACGCATTTTAATTATTTTCATCTGTAAAAACCAAAACGTAAGATATAAAATGATATTAGAATATATAGAAAAAAAAACTTGCCAGGTCAGGTTATATTATTTATTGGACCCTAGTTTAGTTATACTATAAAATTTACGTACTTAAAATTTGAATTAGAAAGAAGGTAACATTTAATTTAGAAAATTAGGAAGCATTGAGTGTGAACTTAATGAAAATCCCGAGGCTAGGAACGTAACCGGAAGCTCTCTTCTAAAGTCTGTAGACGATGTTGAAGAGCTAAGTTCAATATTTTGACCGAATTTTTTTTTTTTACAAGAAAGGTTTTCTGGAAAAGAAAATTGCCTCCGATTTAATTTTCTGAATATTAGTTTTGAGACTTTAGCGGTTGTTCATTTCAATTAGATTATTATTTTGAACGGGATTATTATTAAACAAGGTAACAGGAGGTTGTGGTTCGAATCCCACCACGTACCAATGTGTTTTTCGGTTTCCGAATTTCATAGGTACGTTAATTCGGCGCTTTTATGGTGAAGGAAAACATCGTGAGGAAACCTGCACACACCTACGAAGAAATTCAAAGTTTTGTATGAAGTTGACCAATACGTACTGGGCCCACTGGTCGACTAAGGCCCGATCGCCCTGCTCCAGGTGAGGACGCATAGTATGAGCTGATGATGATCGAGGTAACAATAAATAATTAATCGTGGTAATAATCTGTTCAATATAATAATCTAATATTTTCCGAATGCATTTTTTTTTTATAATTATCATACCGCTGCTGCTCTGTTGTAATGTACCTACTCTTACAAAATTTGATTCAAAAAACACAAAAATATCGACGAAAAGGGAAAATGATTAATAAATTATACAAAAAATTTATATTAAGAGCGAAATGAGAAATCCATCAAAACTCTAATAAAATATTGACATTGTTTTCATTCTAATTTCGTTGATAATATAGGACACGAAATAACAATAAATATTTGTTTTTGCTTTCTATTTTTATAGGACTAAGATTTACGAAGGGTCGACTTGGGTTCATGACCTTCCAAATGTACTTTTTATTCTCTTTTATATAATTTAGGAGGACTCACCACCGTATGTCAATACTGGGTGTTGAAAATTACCACCTCCATGAGACAATTTGGAATGGAAAAGCCATTAGATTTTTCAATTCCTGAAAGAATTTCCTGGTGAAAGTTGTTCAGTTTTGTTAACTGAGCAATTAACCCCTATCAGTTTCTGGATCGCTGTTCCTTACACCCTGTATTATATCACTTAATTTGCTGTTACAATTCTTTGTGACTATAAGCAGAACTCAGGGTAACTATGTCTATTTCTTGCTCTTTCACGTCTATATGGATGAATGGATTTTAATGATGATAATTATAAATTTTCATTTATCCGCGAGTGAAACCACGGGGCGAAAAGCGTGTATAGAATAAATCAGAAAATTATGGAGTTCTTCTTGTTCATTAAATGGAAAATGATATAAATAGACTAGCTTTCCGCACGCGGTCTTACCCGCGTTAAATGAGTTTTCCCGTGAAAATTAAGGTTTTCCCGTAGTGAAAAGTAGACTATATGCCTTATTCCAGGATGTGCCAAGTTTCATCCCGATCCATCCAGTGTTTGAAGCGTAATTGAGTAACAAACATCGAAACTTTCACATTTATTATATTAAGCAGGATAAGAATGAAAACATTACCGAACAAAACTAGATGTAGAATATAGGTATGTTATATCAACAAATTGTTTACTTTTCAACAAAATATCCATTAGTGGGGGGGGGGGGGGGGGTTTGTAAACAATATGAATGTTTGTAAACTATCTCGGGTTGGAAATACAATGATATTTGTAGTCAATTTGGAATTCGATTGCTTAGAAAATAGGTAAAGA
This sequence comes from Scrobipalpa atriplicella, assembly GCA_029255725.1. Taxonomy (NCBI): domain Eukaryota; kingdom Metazoa; phylum Arthropoda; class Insecta; order Lepidoptera; family Gelechiidae; genus Scrobipalpa; species Scrobipalpa atriplicella. Next base: position 79,305 of record JARACY010000011.1, read on the forward strand.
ATTTAATAATAGCTGTTTACATTTGTTAGAAAATTGCTATATAGATATTGGTTTTACTTCTTTCTTTTGTATCAAAGAATGGTAACCAAGTATATTGATACTGATAATAGAAATAGCTAGAGATGTTGACTCTACTTATTTTCTTGACGGCCCCCACAGCCTAGTTGGCAGTGTATTTGTGTATATCTGCCTGCTACGCAGAGGGTCCCGGGTTCGATTCCCGGCCGGGGCAAACATTTGAATGATGAATTTAAATGTCTGTTTCTGGGTCTGAGTGTTCTTTGTGGTTGTTTCTGTGTATGTCCATGGCACCCCGATACAGGGAATCCTAGTGGGGGCTATGAGTGTGGTCGTGTTTTTTTTTACAAACCTGTGGCAATCAAGCATACGGTTTGTCAGATGTTAGGTGGTTAACGTAATCTATAACCATTCTACTTATCTTACCTAATTGTCGTGTGGGTTTTTCAAGTCGATCGACCCGATGAACCCTGGTGCCGGAGTTATCTTTCTAGAGACGCACTTGACACCATTTAGACAGCATGTCATGTTGCTCACTATGAAAAAGAAGGTGATTTATCTGAAGTGCCAGTAATTTTGCTGACTCCCACGCCATTCATACCGGAACAGAGAAGTTCGAATACTTCGGCTTATAGTGGTTGAAATAAATGTGGGTGTTGACCTCTTCAGGAGGATTTTGCCGCCTTAGAATCCTCTACGTTAAAAAAGTATTTTTCAATCAATCCAGAGTTGTTAAAATTAATTGTATACAAACTAAGCTTTACCCTTCTTCATCTTCTTCGAGTCAATAGACCAAATAGTTATATATAACCTCAACAATTTAAGTAAAGTAAAATATAACTCGTTGGAAAAATAAAGTTTTGGCGAGAAGGGCGTGCGGTTGTAGGGCGGTGAAGAAAAGATGTCCTTGCACATAGCACGAGTGTATATTTACAGTATAATACAGATGGTCAATGCCATAAAACATATAATATAAATATATCTGAATCACAACCCAAAATCCAAGAAACAGAAGAATGTCGAGGTCTGTACAAGAATGATAACAGTGACAGATCTGTCATCAATGAAAAACTATAGCACAAAAGAGTTTGCGTCCAACGAGGTTGAACGCTTCAAAGTTTATAAAGTGGCACGAGATATCTGTATTTGATACATTGGCCGAAGCCACAAGAAGCAAGTGTAGTAATTTGGTAACGCGATGAGTATCGCAGATGTGATGCTTGACGGAGGGTGACGTATCGATCTGCCTGATGACATCGAATACTGTAGGGGAGTCTGATTGAAATGAGATACAAATATAAAAGGAAATTGTCGTATTGCCTTGGGGGAAGTACATTTATTGATTTTGGGATTCTCAACATCCCAAAGAAGACTCAACAAAAAGAAACCAGTAGAGCGGCATCTACGTGTTAGAACTATTTAGGTGCCGTAGTCATTGTTTAATTTATTGTCTAAGAAAAGAAATATAAAAAGACAACTCAAGGCAGCATTATACAAATCAAAACAGATCAGAATTGTTTGACATAGAATACTTTAAAGTTGAAATTGAAATGACAAGGAAAAGTGAAAGAAGAAAATGGAAAAAGCATTTACGTAACCGTTCCAATAAGGTAACATCTTATTTTTGCCTTAACTATGAAACATGAAACACTGCGAGGCCACAAACACTTTCAGTACAATTATTCCTTTGTAGGAGGAAGTACAAAGATAAATTGAGTTTATATGGAATTCAAAAGGCGTGGGTAAATGTTCTACATTTGTGTTCCAATTATGTTCCTCTTAAGTTCCGTCTTGAAATGAGTTTTCTTTGCTAATATTTACCTCAAAATTATTCTGTTTGAATTAATATCTAACGGTTAATTTTATATAAACCTGTGGTGGTAGTCGAGAATCTAATATTGTTTTCTTAGTAGAATCTTTATCTATTTTTTTTTTACTAAATATCTAGCTTCATCACAAGTGAGAATTCATTTGGTAAGACTACGTTAGTTCTCGTCATTAAAACGGAAAAAGTTTTTACAAACTTACGGTTCAACAGTCTCTCTCCTACATCTTCAACTTTTGCAGGATGTAATTTAAATAGCACAATGTAGTTTCTAATACAAAGTCGTAGACGTGTTGTATAACAGAGTAACAGCTTTCGCGTACCTGGAACGGAACTGCAACCAATTATCCAGGTGTAGCAGAACTTGACGACCTGTGACGTTACAGCTAATACGGTTCCTGGTTTTGTGTGTTCGAGAACAAAGACTTTGTTGAAGTATTTGATGACAAGCTTGTAGTAACTACTTTCTTTGGTTGGAGTTGGAACATTTTAGACCGTTATTCTGTAATGTCAGGCGTCCACTTTATGTTCTTTAATGTTGACATACCTTAGACTGCTTTTACATTTAGGTGGAGCTGAAGGAAAGGGAGCGTGACCGAAGCTTTACCGTGTGTAAGTGACCAGTCATGTTTTTATCATCTGCCTAGAAAGGCCTAAATGATAATGATGAATGTTTCTACTGAAGCGGAACGTAGATTTCAAGCATATTGTGAATGACAAACTAATGCTTCGCAAAGATCCGCTCCGCCTGTGAAAACGAAGCGTAATAGATGTTTCAAACAGTTTGAAACTTTGGCACTGCTACCAATTAACCAGGTGTGGCAGAACTTGACTTCTGACGTTACAGCTAATATGGTGCCTAATTTTCCGTGTTTGAGGACAAAAACTTTGCTCACACACCTAAGTAGTATGTTGGACGGAGAAGATAACACAAGAATACTTTACAAATAACCATTTTTTGAGCGATCAACAAGTTTTAATTTGTAACTTTTGCAACTACTCGTACCTAAAGCAAACTAAGCAACAATGATCCGACTCTTTTCTGCATGCCAATTGCCAGATGAGTCGACTCACGGTATTTATACAAATATAGGGTGTAACAGAAAGGGTATATGCATCGAGAAATGTGTGAATCTACCCATGAAACTGAACAACTTTCCCTAAGAAACGTAGGTCGAAAAACGAAAAAAAAAACGTAACCTTTCATACTAAATGCATCAGCTGATAGCGTATTTAGTATGGGAAGTCAATTTTTTTTTTGTATTTCGACCTATGTTCCTTAGGGAAAGTTGTTCAGTTTCATGGGTAGATTCACACATTTCTCGATGCATTATACCCTTTATGTTACACGTTGTATTGTAGAGTCTGTTGAAGTGTCAGATGACGAACTCGTACCTGCTCTGGTCGGAATTGGAACAACGTTTCTGTAATGTCACGAGTCCATCGCTTTCTGTTGTGCCTATCACGTGTTGGTGCTCCCAAATCGGTTTTTGGACGAGGAAATCTTTGAACACAGAATCAAATCTTTGACATCCTCGCTCCTAACTTTGACACACGTATGGAAACATTTGAAATACGATATAAATTTTAAGCAGTCGGGATTATTTTACTCATTTAACTATTTATCCAACTTTGTCGTGTCTAAGGCCCGTATTTATAATCAGCTCTCAAGAGTGACAGCGAGTTTGAGTTCGTATCAGAAATGTCATTCCAGTACAAAATTACCTGTCAAATCCGCATTCAATATTGCTCTCAATCTTGAGATCGCTTTATAAATACGAGCCTTATAAACGTAATCTCTATATTTTACCTAAGTAATACGTATCGCGGTTCTACCCATGTTTTAATAAATTGCCACTTATCTGAAATGCGTGATGAAAATCAGTCGACGTAGTCTTTGAAAATCTGCAACTTCTGAAAAAATAATAATATGAACGCCAAGACTAAACTTTGTCGTTACATTATTTTGTGCGTTGCCTACCTTAAATTAGAATAGAAGTAAGTACCTAGTACCTGCTTCACTTAGACATTATTTTATTACAGTACCTACGCAATAACGCAACCCACGAGATTATAACGACGACAAAATTTAGTCATGGTAGAGCATGCTAGCTTGGCTGAAGGGGTGATTCGTTTTCTGTGCTTTGCTTTGTCTAACAACATTGAAACTCCTAGTTTCCCTGCAATAATATACCATTTCCACATTCTTTTGCTAGGAATTGCAACCAAATTCAACCAGGTAGCGGTCGAACTTGTCGTCACTCGTAACACAGTCCCTAGGTTTATGTTTTGTGAAATTGGGATTTGGTGAAACATCAAACGCGTTCGCGCTTTGTTGAAATGGTGCGATTGAATCTAAAATAGGTACCCAGTGGGGAAAATTTGGCGTCTCATATGACACGACGAAGTCCATCATCATCATCAGCCACAACAGTCCACTGCAGGACATGGGCCTCCCCAAAGTTGGGGGACGAAGTCCATACCTACCTTTTATTTTCGATCATGACAGAACAGAATGGGACGGAAATCGTTTTCTCCTGTCCCGGTTGTTGAAACTTGATTGAGTAAAAATTCAATTTGTTCAAAATATATTAAAATTTCCGCATTAATAAATTAAAGTTGAATATCGTCTAATAATGGCCTCAATTCACGCCGTCCAGTTACTAATTCTAATTCTTAGTAGCGCTGTCACTTTCTTAACTTTGACATAAGAACAGGATAGCAAACAAATACGTGAGTTTGACATTTCTTATCTGACATAAGACTGCTTAAATTAAGTAAAATTAGTGAGCACGCTCTATGGTCATTCCTTATTTAAAGCGCCGTACGTCAAATTAAGAATGTCAAAGTCACGTGTTTGTTTGCTATCCTGTTCTTATGTCAAATTTAAGAAAGTGACAGCGCTACTAAAAATTAGAATTAGTAATAGTGCGTCCTGAATTAGCACCAATGTACCTAAAGTTTAGTTATGACTAAAAATTAAAAATACTTTTTTAGCTTCGCCGTCACCGTTGACTACAAATTGAGCTTCATTATATAAACATACCTATTTGAGCTTGTTTATTAATTATGTTATAATGTAAAATTATTTTAGCACCACGTAATATAACCCACCTAGGAGCAAATTGCGGCCAATTATACGAGAAGCCTTGTAAATTAATAGGTGCAATAAGATTGAAGATTTCCAAATTTACTCCTTTATAATATTCGCGTCGGGTAGGCTCTCAAGTTACGGGTCTCGCCAGGAAAAGCAGATGTACATTCTGTTTACAATTTTTTACTTTTTCAAATCCAATTTGAAAGTCAAAAGAGACTGTGAATAGGCACCTACTAAATGGGAAATTAATGTGATACTTACATACAATCCTTTTAGCCAACAACTTTAAAGAGATTGACCACGTAATTTTTATGTGTTTTTTAGAATAATTTTAGTAAAATAGGAGCTTCTCGATTCTTCCGCTTCTGTTTTTATTCTAACTAAGTAATTTCTACAATCTCTGATAATAATAGAGCATCTTAATTATGCTACTGATTTTATAACATGATTCGCACTAGCACAAATAAGCTTGCTGACGCAACTCTGAAATTCAGCGAAATGTCAACAGCAATGTCTGTATGTTCATAGTGTACCCGGCGTACCCATCTCAAGAGAAAGGCATACACTACTAGGTATACCTTTGTGTCTTAACATAGTGTTCTGCTGGTGGCAAAATTAGAGTAGGTTGGAAGGAGTAGGAAGCTGGAAATATTCGGTTTACTTCATTAGTCAGACGGGTGACCAAATTCTCGCGTCCCATTCTTGAAATGGTATACTTATATGCATCGTACGTAACGCCATTGAAATATTGTCTAAATTAAAGCGGTTACAACAAATTGAAAACACAGTTATTCTTCAAATATTATAACATACTGGCCTCAATTCACGCCGTCCAGTTACTAATTCTAATTCTTAGTAGCGCTGTCACTTTCTTAACTTTGACATAAGAACAGGATAGCAAACAAATACGTGAGTTTGACATTTCTTATCTGACATAAGACTGCTTAAATTAATTAAAATTAGTGAGCACGCTCTATGGTCATTCCTTATTTAAAGCGCCGTACGTCAAATTAAGAATGTCAAAGTCACGTGTTTGTTTGCTATCCTGTTCTTATGTCAAATTTAAGAAAGTGACAGCGCTACTAAGAATTAGAATTAGTAATAGTGCGTCCTGAATTAACACCATTGTATCAAATGCAATCAAATAGCATCTGGAATACATCTGCGTATAACTAACATGCTCTTCGTACTATCAATTAGCCAGTAGGTGCTCGTACTAACTAGACGAGGCGTTGAGACGTGCTGACGTCACGTGTAGTTTAACCGCAAGTTCGTATTGCATCCACCAGGTTTACTAGCTAGTACGTCGTAACTTAGGATCAGTTCATACCGGGACACTTTTCAAAAACGTAATACATTGGAGGCAATTCGGCAGCGCACAAAATCACCTAATCTTGATTAAAATGGTCACCTTTTGGTTCTTATTTTTCCCTGCTCAGTTTAAGTAAGTAATATGCATCACTAATGGAAAAATCAGTTTAAGCAAGAGCTAATAATAATCTATTGAATCCAATATATTCACAAAACGGTACTGTTCCAAACGAAACATTAATCCCGCTTTGATTGAGTTTACAATTATTAAGCAATAACCACCTATTACAAACTTTATAGCTTCCTAGAAATCTGATAATTTAATCTATCATGATGCGGTATCGAATATAGCAACAGAAATCTAAGGAATACCTATCAAGTGAAACTATTTCAATTATGAACTACCACGGGTAATCTAGAATTATGAAACTTTCTATTTATTTGTATCTGAGAAATATTTCCTGCGATTCTATAGAGTGTATAGAAAAGTAGAAATTCACCTTGTACATTTAAATATTGAATAGAAAAGCGTTGAATAATAAAAATAACTAATTTAGTTATTTTATTAGATTTAGTATTTTTTACATAGCATGGATAATAAATATAAAAGATTTTTAAAATACGAGTTACAACAAATCAAACATTTCAATTTGTGTCTTTGGAATACCATCCCAATAGTATAGTTGTAAAACTGTACTCAAGATGTCGCTAGCGTTCATTCAAGACGATTATTATGATTCTCATATTTTAGAAATAAAATTGTAAGTGCAGAAAACACATATTTAAAAATAATAAAACATTTCAGGTGCTAAAGAGATTCCTATACAAATGACAAAAGGATTATTTGTTATTAGGTAATTGAAAAAATGCTATCTGACTGATCAATTTTTTTATTAGTCACAACCGGTCCGTAAAATAACCTAATGAACATAAACTGAAGTAACAAAACCTTCTGATGCGAAAATTCGCATAAAATATCATATCATATTATAACCAAAAGGTAGACAATTTTGTTTGCTAAAGGAATTTTATGCCGTATGATCAGTGCCGAATTTAGGCATTTAGTAACGCTACTCTCGCACCTTTGGGATCTCACATATTGGAGACTTCATATCTTTGGGAACTTACATCTTTGTGAGTTTACATCTATGAAACCCTCACAGTGAGTTTACATCTTTGGGACAAGGAACCTTTGGGACTTCATATTATTATGTGTAAACATATATTTGCATATCTTAGGTCTGAAAATAAGAAAGGTTACAGTCTCAATGGGTAAATGTTTTATTAACAAACGATAATGTTATATGTTAAAACATAAATAGTATTGTATTTTAATAACAATCAAATAAACACACAACAATTTTAATTGAAACTTCTGTAAATAGCCTTCCTTCTAATCGGCATGCAACCCAATGTTAGAAATCCGTTGAAATATGGTTGAAATAAACTTTTGAAAAGAAAGATAATTGAGTTCCAACTCGAGCCAAAACATACAATTGTTTAGGAGTATTTTATACTAGTTAAAACAAAACAGGACCTCTTATTTTCGTTTCTGAATACGGCACTGTATGATTCGTTTCCGCGTCGTATGATTTGTATTAGAAGGTTTCCTGTAATAACCGTTTCGTCGTTGTTGTCTTTATTGAATATAATTTATTGTTACATTCCGGTGTACTGCGGTTGCCGTCATGCTACGGTTGTATTATGTTCCTTTACTTCTGTACGAAATATACGTAATCAGCGGAGTGTAGTAGTAAAGAATTTATTGGAGCTTAATAATTTGAAAGAAGAATTTGCTGTTTCATTCTGTAGGTACGATGTACCTACGTAAAGCGAGCTAACGTTTGCAGATCACGCAGAACAAAGGGCCTATAAATTACGTAATCTGGATTCGTTGGGAAAGCTTCTCATATTTACGTGGAGTTAGTATTCGAGTTCCTTTTGACATGCGCTAGTTGGAAACTAGTATACCGAGTTTCAGACATGCTGAACAGATTTTCTGTGCAAGGCAAAACTAGGCGAATATGTTTGGACATCAACTTGGCGAGATTAAAGGACCCTTTCTTTCTATAACTAAACCGTATAGACGCTGGGCGAAGAGAGTTAAAACGAGAATGAGACATGGAATGGTCTTTCATATTTTGAAACAGGAATTAAGTATAATAATTGAAACGTATTTTTCAAGACTTTAGATATTTAATTAGCAATTAACTAAGTTCCATATTTAGACGTCATTTTGCAAATCTAATTCCTGACTAAGAAAATGTGGTTACTTCAAAAGTGTTTGTTGTTTAGCTAGAAGTCAACCAAAAATAATTGTATCGTTTGCTCTTGTATTTCAACATAATCGATTAACTTCCACGAAACTCAATGGGTCGGTATTCGGTAACGTACAAAGAAAGAGCACAATAACGTTTGACTCTTTCGGCTCTTCACTTCAAAGCGACTATATAAAAGCAATGTCGTTATCCATTGAAAACTCTATTCTGAATTAACTGAAACGTGGTATTGAAAACGCCGATGTGACTGTTGAAAATTCTACTGTGTTCCGCCCTTTTGTTGAAATTCCTTTTCATATAAACCATGTCTCTTGGCGACGTGTTTTGATAATGATAAGATAACAAGCAACTTTCTCAAAACACAAAAATTTAATACTTATCATTTTTATTTTTATTAACTTTTCCATACAAAAATGCTTACATAGAAAATGGCGTCCTCAATTTTGTATGGAGAAGGCAAAAAAAGCTCATATTTTTTCGATTTGGGAAAGTTTCTCGTTACAGAAAGGTCAACAAAAATAGACACTGTTTGATAGTAGTAATAAACGCGGTCTCTCACTTACTTGTTAAGTTTATTACTACTATTGATACTATTAAGTATGTCTCACTTAAGTTTAAATAATTTAAACTGTTTGATATTATAAGTTACGATATTTTTATTTAGTCATGTTTTACAATATACCTAGGCTTTTATTTAACACATTTTACATAGAAACATGTAAGTAATTTAGGTAATTCTAATTTGTTATCATTCAGTATACCGTTTCAAAAATATTATGTTGCTCTTTGGCACAGATGTTCCTCACAACACAACACACTACTACAGTAAATACAACATATTTCACACTACTTATAGTCGAACATGCTGTTAAAAGAGACGCATATATTTTCTTTTACAGCCTGTAAAGTGCAATGTTAAACAAAACGGATACAAACAGGTAAATGGCCGTGTTTGACGACAACAGGTCTTGTCCTCCTCCGGAGAAAACACTGTCACAATCTTTTTCCTTGTAGGTCTTATTATTTGCAGTTCTTTTATCTTCGTCCCAATGCTTCTTATACGCGGCATCCAGTGAACCTTTCTGTCTCTTTGGGCACATTGTTTTTGGTAAATTCTTAAATTTTGCTAGTTCTTCGCCAAAAAAAAAATCTTCACATTTCTTTATCCACTGTTTCAGATTATCGCATAATATTTTGAAATTCTTTTCAATGGGAACTAACTTTAGACAAATGATTTGTGCTTGAACTTTGTTATTTATTTTATCGCATCGCCTTTTCTTTAAGGAAATTGCTACGGTACATTCTGATAACAGAAGTACCATAATAATTACTACACAATTTAAACTCTGTTGGCGCATTTTGTCTGTATATAAAATATAAATCAACTTAAAAAAATTCGATACGACCAAACGAAATAATTACCAAAAATGACAGAGACATAATATGACATCCAAAATGTTTCTTCATCTGATCAATAAATTTTAAAAGAAGAACACGATATTATAAAGTGTCACCAAGAAGGTGGCAAACAGTGGCAAACACACCACTAAACAAACAAGATTTTAAAAAAGAGTTAAAAAATATAAACTCCGGGAATGCCGGCATAAGTGAGAACTTGAACATACCTAAGTGATTCCTACCGGCAAATGGTTATTTAAAAGGATATTTTTCCTAAACGAATGAATAGAAAATTCAAAAAAAATATATACATCTAAGAATTAGTTTATGGTCTACAATTGCAACATTTGAAAATATTCTAGCCCATAAATAAGTATGCTAAAAAAAGGCAAGTACATTTTGACAGTTTTTGCCGCGCCGCGAATTTTCATACAAAGAATCATTTGTCGAGCCGTGACGTGACGCGCCGCGCCACGCCGCTCCGCTGCAGCTACGTCCTAGTGTGGTCTAACCTTAAAACGTCAATGTATGGCAAACTTGCGTTGAATTCCAAGAGTGTAGTGGCCCCTTAACCGCTCGAATCAAAACCGCGATCCGTCGGCGTTTCCTTTTCACGAAGAAAAGCGGCAAACTTTTTTAAAGTGACCGTTTTTGTGCAAAGCCTTTGCCCGGTCAAGAATTCAGCTGATTAGGCGCAATTATATCAGGTTAGCCTTAATTTTTTTTTGTTTATTTCTATCATTTACGTCGAAAATATCGTAGCAAAATATTGATCGTCTTAATACAATATAATCCGTTCAGATATAAAATTATACCATGCATATTTAATTAAATGAAAATCAAATTTAGCTTTATATCATGAAAACGCCAGGTTCTGCTGCATATAACATGAGAAGGAGATTAATGCAATCTTCTTTTATGACCACATAAAGGACTCTTACCGTGTATTGTGCTTTGGAATTCACTATTCTCCGTTATTTGATATTCAAGTTACAGAAATGAGCGATGTCGCGTAGATCAAAATGTTATAAGTACGTCTAAGAAAATGAATTTCTTTTTCGCTAGACTTTGTTTTGACGCAGCAATGAGAAAAACGTAAGACAATGATGTTGTTTATATTGTACAATAATGGATTTAGACTAGTGTTTTTATTCAGCCAAGAAATACAAAAATACTACATTACATAACATTCCTAATTAATGAATTTTATATTACTTTCAACTTTCAAACATTTCTTGAAATAATTTTAATATTTTCAAATAATTATTGTATGGTATTTAAATGCCATAACCAATTTGCTTCCCCTAGGTTTTAAACATTCCACGTGGCCAAGCCATGGTTGAAACTAATTAAAACGACAGGACGTTTTTCCCTTAGGCGCATACTTTGTCATCTGCTGTAACAAACAAAGTTTGACAAAATTTAGTTTAGCTTAAATTGAAAACAAGTCTAAGCTCAGTACAGACAATGCAGCAGAATACTTTGTTGCTGTGTTCAATCCTTTACGTAATACATAAATAGCAACAGAACAGATCTACATTTTTTTGGGGCATCAACTGTTGAACTAATGTGTTAATTCAAACTTTTATTCAAACAAGATAAAATTTTTAATATTCGGCATTAATGGAAAAATATAATATAAATAGAAGCCCAGATGGTGTTGTGGTTAGGCCGGGGCCTTCTGTGCAGGAGGTCGTGGTTCGAATCCCACCACGTACCAATGTGTTTTTCGGTTTTTGAATTTCATATGTTAGTTTATTCGGTGCTTTTTCGGTGAAGGAAAACATCGTGAGGAAACCTGCACACACCTACGAAGAAATTCAAAGGTTGTGTGTAACCTAATCTAGGATTGGGTCTGGTTTCCCTGGTTGCGGAGGTCAGATGGCAGTCGCTCTGTGTAAAAACCAGTGACCACGTTCAATGCCTTAGATTAGGTAGCCAACCCCGTGAAATACGGGGAAAAAGGCTAGGAAGATGATGAATGGAAATATACAAATCCATATAAGATATTATAGAAGCTTTCATGAACTTTCCCACTGACGAGAATATTTTCTTTTGTCGTCTCATCCCATGGCATATTGAATTTTGCAATGTCAGACCTTATAGTGCGCCGTTGTATAAAGCGTTTATATTAAACTCTTTTGTTGCGACACACAATAGCTCGTATTCGCGAACGGCAATGTACAGTTTTCATATCTGAGCTGTATCTGAAATGACCTGGAAATGCTGGATGCACCAGCTCGAAATTAATAATGAGCGGTTTTAAAATGTGGGGCTTTGGAAGGTGCTGTTGATTTTCAGGTCATGGATTTAATAAGGAACAGTACTGATATCTCTATTTCTGTTGAAATGCAAGTTTTGACGGAAAACGAGATGAAAGGAATATTTATAATGATCCTTTACGAGTTACTACTTAACTATAATAACGTAGATTTTTTGAATATTTTACAATAAAATTTATTGTACAATATGTAGCTTATAATTGTGTTTCTAACAATAAATTGATCGTTCTTTTTTCATGTCCAGTTGGTTTTGATTTTACCTTTGCAGTTAAAATGGGAAATAAAATTAAAATGGTACTTAAATTAGTCATATGGTTTGCTTCTGCTGAATGCTTCATAGAAAACCGCTAATTTTCCCTTTACTCAAAAATCATTGCCATAAAAAGTACTTCTAAAATCATTCGTTCAATAAACTAATGAATTCCTAGATATTCCACCACTTTTACCCACAAACTTAACTTTGCACATAGATTGGACGAAGCTCTATTATAAAGTAGGATTATCTGCTTAGCTCTCAGCTGTGTGAAGTAAAATACGTTCAGTGGCGAAATGAGAACGGCGCTGACAGGCTAGGGTATAGGAGGGTATAGCCGGGTTAGAGTGGCGTATTCGCTTTATTAAACCACGCGCGAGCCAAGTCTTGGCGGGAACGGATGTGGCGACGTTTGTATGTGCAACAGTAGTTGATAGATGCAGCTTACATGTATTGTAATGCAGCGTTTGTGGCTGCAGTTGGAGATAAGTTAGCGAGGAGCTGTGACGATTGCGGGATGGAATTGAAATGTTTCATCATATTCTTTGACGTTGGTACTCTACGAACATCACAATGAACTCTACTTTCTTGTTTGTTTGAATCTATGACATGGTTTGTGTGACTAACAGTGACTCCAATCATTATTGTTATTTTGTAAATCAATTCTCAAGTAAAATTTTTAAAAATAGAAACATAAATATATAACGCCATGAATGAACACAAAAATTTGAAAAGAGACATAATATCAAGTATAATATTGTAAAGGATTGAATCCACTGCCTTCAGCAGAGCGGGCAAAGTCTCTACCTACGATCAATCGGGCTAACAATAATGCTACCCTGTTTTGCGTCACGCCTCCAATTCATTGATATGCTTGATCAATGGACACTGAATGCCAATTATGTCCACGTCATACGGAATACCTATAAGCTGACCGAAACTGGTCCCAATTACGTATAGGCTTAGCTATTTGCAGGTTTCATGGTATTCTCTACATATAAATGGTTTATTATGGAAATATTCTGTTTTTTTTTTTTAAAGATGACCTCGATAGTTTATTTATGGTAGGCTATTTAACCGGAATCAAAAGGCTTAAAAGAACAGGCACTGTTTGAAGTTGGGAAGACAACCAGCCAGAAGATGCATGGATCAGATCTTAAAAATAGTTGTTTTAAGGGTATCAGCAACGAAATGAATCTACCCGTAATCGGCCAAAGTTAAAAACAATTGAGGGTGTTCTACGAACTTTCCGTCGGAGTGCATTTCTTTTTTGTCTTCCTCCCTTGCGACAGATGAGGAATTTTATTGAACAATTATTTATTATTGATCAAAGGGTCCGTGGATCTGTTACAGGATGAAGAATCGTCCCAGTATAAAACTACAAAACTTCATTTAAGGGGCCTTAACATATTTTGCGGCGGGCCGAAATAAGTATTTGTCTCTCACTCACACAAACGCGGCACAACAACGTGCTGAACAAGGAGAGTAGATTTGAACTCCCTCGGAATTAAAAACGTAAGCGACAAAATGACAAATTAATTAAATTATGAATGAAAATTTCATCAAAATGAAAAAATATTACTGCAAAGGATCAAGGTTAGTATGCTTTATGTTTTAAGAAAAAAAATACGTAGTAGCTCGGTAGCCTTATTCATAAAAAACCGTTTTAAGTTTTTTGTAGACCTGACTTTATGATTTTTTTTAACATGTTAAAACTGTTTTAATTGTGTTTTCAATACTTCATCGGAAGAGAAATATCTCCAAGATCAATATAATATTTTTGTCGGCAAGCGTAAACGCAGTACTTTGGCTAGAAATCATTTGACGCAACGTCAATAAAATTAGTCAGGAGCCTTAACGAGATTTCAACATATCCAGCAAGTTTGCCCGTTGGAAAGTAAACTCATGCCCAGTTGTCGTCGGGCGATTTCCTACATGTCTGAATGAATAATACATCGGACGTGTTTTCTTTGCCCGTGACATTTTGTTTAGAACGTTTTCTCTGTACGTACAGACAGACAGTTTTTACTGTAAACACGAGATACGACGGGCGATCTTTGTTTGCGCGGGAAGACGTTGTTGTTGGTCTTAGAAGTATTAGGTCGGGTATTTTATTTGTTGGGTTGTCAGTTGATAACAAAGAATTCCACTAACTTGATACGTTTGTTAGGAATTTCACTTTGTGGATGATTTGGCCCGGTTTCATGACGTGTAAGATTCAGCGTTTCTTATCATGATATTTGGGTCACCTACTATTTTATACTGTTGTTTGATGGTCAATTTTACGAGTGCGCAGTCAGCGTGGTTACAACGTAAGTGTGATACCTACTTTATCAGCATTTAGGGTATAAGTATGGTAACTTTGGTGTAGCTAATACGAGACATATAATAAATAAATTCAATTATGTAGAGCACAATGGTGATATCTTAATTTATTACAACTTATATTTAAAAATAAAAAATTAACACTGGCAAAAAAAAACAGATCTTCTTATGACGATATTATAAACTGTCTTTTCCATACTAATCTTTTTGTACCATCAAAAACCAGGAAACATAGCTTTCCTTAACAGACGTTAATAAACGGAAAGATACTTGACCAGGATAAGATTAAAAGCCGACTTCAAAGGTTGAAAGCTGTGGTATTAAATGGATGAGGTACACTTTTCAGTAAGCAAACTTCCTCTTTCCGCAGACTAAGAAAAAATAAAGTGTTCCACTCGTCCAGTTGATCCTTTCCATTAAGGGCAGATGGGGCTTGCTAACTATAAGGAATTTACACTATATTTATAGTTGCATGTTGCTCTTGTTTATGGCTTATACACCGAGATACTGTAAAAGTATTGAAGAAAATTGAGAAGCTCAATAAAATAAACAAGCAGGGAAATAAAAGAATACTGACTTTTCAGTTTACATAAAATAAGTTTTTCAACTTTCTCACATTTAGATGCAGGCAAAAAAGTACGGTTTATTTTTGAGTTGCATTAATTTATTTTATATGAAAAAACAAAATACAAAAACAAAACAAGGCTGGTGATGACTATTATATTTCGCGAGAAACAAAAGCTTGCATCATATTCAATTAACGAACTCAATACGTATAACTTGCAACTTTTTGTTATGAAACTTTATACATAGCATTCCCAGTTACGACTTCCAAATAAAACTGGAGTCAGTTCCCGAAAACCCCCTACGTCACAAATAACACCATTCCAGCGTCATTTCAGTAAAACTTTCGCAATGTTCTGTAGAAATTGTACATAAAAATTCCGCTATGTTGGATACTCGAAAGCACTCGATTTTAAAAAGCAATATCCGATTTTCAACAAAATTGGTTATTTTTCCAAAACTTTTATGCTAGTGTCGGATTTGGGGACGTTTGATTTAATCTGGTATTGTCGGTTCAATTGATCGCTTTACAAGAATACTAAGTTGAATTCAGTACGTATCAGTTGAATTTTATATACCTAACTATTTTGAAAAAGCGAAATTTGTATAAAAAAAAATAGGGCATGTACGTACATAGTGCAAACATCCTAGATTGGTTCCGATACAGCTGTAGACACAACTTATTACAGTTACGTCACTTTCTAAAATAATAAAAAGTAGATAGGTACCTATTTCTGTTTCTTTTAATTTAAATTTTAGAAAGTGATAGTGAGATCAAACTAAAAAAGTTAAGGAAGTTATGTCTACAACCGAATCAAGCACCATTGTTTAGTTTTACTTTTCCTTAGTTGAAATAAATTGGCTGTATGAGACCACAATTTTCCGCGGAAACACGCCGAAAAACCCCTTAACGCCCCTGCTATTGGCTCGTCTATCTTCGAATGTGACCCCACGTTGCAAAGCCATAACACTTCAGGTTGATGTTTACTTAGGAATGGGGGTCTAAATGGTGTGATGTTTGAAAAACATTTTATAGTTTTACATTTATATTAGACTAGGGAATATAGGGAATATATCCCAAATTAATGATTAGCAAAGTAATTTTTTTATTCGCTGTTTTAGCCGCAGCATTTATGAGTTTTCTCGTGAAAATATTTGGACCGAGTTATTTCTGGATAATTTAAAAGTTGGATACATACAAACAAATTATCATTCCATTTTCTTTATAACATTGAGTACAGCAATACCAGTACAAACTCTAAAATAATGTACCAAATGGCAAAGCAAGCATTTTGACCTAGAATATAAAAGTTGCTACAAACTTCTTAGCTTGGAGAATAACATTCTTTCTCAAGAGAGGTACGGCCATTTTTCGTTTAGTTCCACGTTGCCGCTATGTGGTACTAGTGTGTGCTTGACATTGCAAAAAATGACCTCAAAATACGTAACACCTTGCAAAATTGTATAATATATTTCTTTTTTCTTTTTGTGATATTATACAAAAGTAATAACATCACAAGAACGTTCGCCCAATCGTACCGAACCACTCGTATTTTACCAGGGTAGCAACTGTTCCGAAGAGATCGATAAGTAAAGTGGTAAGAAGTGTTCGACAAACTCCTTGGAGCTTTCTGGTACAACTTCAGGACGGTTCTTGAATGGAATCTAAATTTCGGTGCGGTAAACGTTTGAAGTTTGCCACTCCGCTTTGTTTGGTATGCGGATTATTTTTCTTCCTGACCGATATCGTCAGATATTCTATTTTACGTTGAAGTTAAGTTTTGACTTTGATTGTGGTTGTCAAGTTAGCTGCGCATATGCACATTGTGTTAGTATCTCGTAAAGCATTTAGAGTAATTAATTACATGGAATTTTATGAAAAACTCGAACTCACTCTTATTTTTTTTAGACTCTTTTTCGTTTACCTAGACTTGATTCAAGAGCAAATTTATTGAACTAAAAAACTCAAATTGAGCTATAAAAACTTCCATGCGCTGGCACCATACTATGCAGAGAAGGTAAATAAGTAGCGTATTTGCCTAGGGTTCCAACTATTCTTGATTAGGCAGTTAAAATTTTGGTCACTGCGTTTCATACTATCTATAATGCTAGTTTCACACAAAAGCAATAGCTCTAGCTACCTAATTTAACAGGTTAGAGAAAAAATATTTTCATTTGCTTTTGCAGAAACAATCAACTACGCGAATTCATATTACCGATCGCAGATTTCATTTCTCCTCTTCTAACCACTGTACAATACAGTACATTACAAATGCATATCCAGGCCGCATGTAAAAAATATTTCTATCGCTTTTTTCCCTTTATTAAATCTACATGCACCAGTAAATCGACGCGTATGTGTTCATAAAAATCGTCCTGGACGAAATATGTACGAGCAATCCCGAATACAGAACAGTTAAATGTAGAGTTAAACGAAAAATGCACATGTCGGCAAAATTAAAGTAACACACAGATATGGAAAAGGGACGTAAACATTGTAGCAGCTATATATCTTTGTTATAGGTACACGAAACATTAGACTGGAATTAATATACAGAATGTGCTTTGATAGCTTAAGAATAGGAAATTTACAAAACGAAAGAAAAAAAAATGTGCATTCTTCTTCTTATAGAGTGGGCTTTCGAGTCGAACGACCCGAGGAACACTGGTGTCAGAGTTTTTAAACTGCCTAGCAATTTAAACAGCCAAGCTGACTAACTAGGTCTCTCTCTGACATGGTTTGTGTAACCGACGACTTAACGTGCCCTCCGAAGCACGTATTTTTTTCTTACAGAAAATCAGAGGATTTAAGCATGTCCTAACCTAACCAAACCGGAGAAAATTTCCCAAAGTGATAAATTAACAAATAACAAAAAATCAATCCCCCCGTGGAAATCGAACCCCCCTCCCTCGGATAGTATGGCTCAGACTCAGACTATACTAGACCACGGAGTCAAGGAGGAAGTTTAAAAATAATGCCTCAATATTCTTGGTGCCTTTTTTATTCCAGCGTGTGTAATATTCACCAATGTATCCAGTGCGCGGTGTAACCGGTAACAAATGGTAATCGGTACGTCGCTGACGAATCCGATTCGATATAATACTTTTTTCGCGACAAGTCGATTAATCGCCATATAAAATTTTATGGGTTTTCGCTTGGCTAGCTCTCTTTGGACGGATATATTATTAATGGATATAAATCTAACTTGTTATTTGTTCAATTACAATTTTTGTGATTGAAATTTATACTTGACGTCCATTATGAATTATTTTTACAATATTTTGCTAACCAAAATATAATACGAACTTCGTAAATATTATGTATTTTTTGTTATGTTTGATCCTCAAAAAATTTGAACGGATATTAGCTACATTAAATCTTTCGAAAAAAGCTATACCTACAAAATAATATAATCATGAACACCATTTCAAAATCTGTTGCGTGGATAAGAAGTTGGGCAATTTACACACAGATTCGGATGGTATGATTTCCCTTTATTCATACCTACTGTCTATAGATTCGCATCTCGCAAACCATGGAAGTGTAAACCGTATTTAATCTTTCTAGCGATATAAACATACAAATCAATCACCAAGTCAATCATATCACCCCACCCAGTCGTTGGTTTGTCACGTCATGTGATAAATCATATCACACCATGACTATGACATGTTCTGAATATGACTATTTGGATGCGTAAAATCGATACATTTTCTTTGATAACAATGTATGTATTGGAAGACTTCGAGTACCTAGTATGCATGGAAGCAGAAAGAGATTTGTTAAAGATTGCCTTACCATCAGAAAACAAGTTGTATAATAAATCGATGAACGCCGGCTGCACGCACGAAAAAGGATGACGCAATGTAACGTTACGCGGCAATGTAACGTTACGCGGCGGATTGTCCCATGCAGCCAAGGTAAATTTCGTTCAGAAACATATTTACAGCCAAAGTCAAACTCAAATGTTTTGCGCCGAATGTTATGTTATAATTATGACGTTGTCACTCCGTAAACCGACTTTCCAGACAACCAATTTTTTTCATATAACTGACGAATATCGGAAACAATAAAATATACAAGAAAATACCTACTTACAAAGGACCTCAAAGCCTTGACATTGGGTTAACTGCCATACTAAAACTTATCTTCATTCATAGGCGTTTTAGATACCATTTTTATGAGTATTTTACTACGCTAAACCGATGTCAGGACCCCACTTAAAATTCAGAATAAATTTTCTCAAGATTGACGTATTATCTAATTATCATTTTCAGCAATTCTACTTCCAATAAAAGTGAAGCATTGAAACAATAAAATAAGAGTTCGTTCTTATGTATATTCTATCGTACTTATGTAGAAATTGTTGTCTAAGGCATTTTATCAATCTTCCTTTTAAAAGTCATCTTATTTTTAAAAGTTTGCTTTGTAGAAACATCATAAATGATTGGATTTGAGGAATACATGGCAGAACATCTGCTGGAAAAGACAATACAAAATGTAGTATACTGTGATTTTAAAATCCTCTAGATACTCACATTCATCAGTGACTGCAAATCAAAGCCAGAAAAGATTTCTGCTGAACATGGGCCTCTCTAGATCGGGGCCATGTACAGTGGGCAGCAGGTCAAGTTACCTCGTTAACGGACCAATTTATACTGACTAATACAGTATAACCAGGTAGATATTTATAACCAGTATAATATTGTACCTACTTACGTAGAGGCCTTGAATAAAGATTTTATATTTTACAGAAAACGTTGCTGACTTTTTCCTACATAATATATCAAAAAAAAAATATAATGAGCGTGTTACTAATTTCCTTAAAGTAAGACATTTCCCCAGCAAAGTTCAGAATTCACTTCCAGCAAACAGGATAATTGTCAACGCTAGTTTGTTTTTAAATCAAACGTCTCCTTCCATCCAATTTGCCTCGCTTAATGCGTTTAATTTGCAAATGGAAGCAGAGAGTGTCACGTACAACTGAGATTTAAAAACCCCCCATTCACTTCCTTAATGGATCACGTACATGGTGCATTATGTTCTTGATAGTGTAACGACTGCTCTAAGAGAACATTCAGTGGATTTTAAAGTTTTTACGGACGAAGTTGCTGGAAGTTTGTTGTCTGCTTCAAGTTGCTTAATGTTTTATGCGGGGGGAATTGTAAAGCATTGTTTCTGTTTTACCTTCGGTATTTCCTTGCGAGTTTCGTCGTAATCTGTTTATTGCTCGTTGTCCTCATTCTTTCAACATTTATGGTTTCAACAGCATTTTCAAATGTTTTGATGGTTAGGATATAGCGCAAAACTTTTCTGAACGTTCTTCTAGTTATAAAAATCTGTCTTAGTTGATTATTTTTCTTTTAAATCCATAACGATAGATGGAAATGATATTTTATTCCCATGATTTCTTTTTATACTCCATGGTTGCCCTTGAAAGGATGTCTGGAGTCTGTCATCGGATCATCCTAAGTATATTTTAATTATGAACCCATGTGCTTGCGTTTCTCCTGACATGTTCACGTTCAAGTTCAAGAAACTAATGATGACGTTAAGTTTATCCTTTTGTAGATACTTAATATAGAAGCTACTGGTACGGAAGCAAATCTAATAAACAAAATGAAAGAAATAAGGAACATTTTTCCGTTCATCAAAGAAATGAACAGAAACTGTAAGGGCTATCAATACGATCGGCGGAATCACTTAACTAACAAGAAATAGTTATCCCTGACTCGCCAAGCACCAATGATGCGAAACTTAAATCTCCCACTCAAGAACTTCCTTCGAAATTACTTCATTTTCTGAAATTCGCTTTGGCCGGTTCTCACAAGTCAGCTGAACGTGAAACTTGTAGCAACTTGGAAACTGTAGTAGCAGTTCACGAAACTTTTCCAACACTTGCATTCCCCCCTGCTTGAATTATTGCATAATATACGTTGGCAATAAAAGTGACTATCGGCAACTATCCGATTCATTGTTCTACGCGATTGTTTTTATTGCTACTTGTAAAACGTTTTAGAGTTTTGCCAAACGATTGTATTCCATTTTTGAAGTTTTGTTGAATTTATCGTTTCTTGTTCTATCTCATGAAATTGTATATTCAATATTTCGACGTCCCGCTTTACAAAAATCAGACATTCCTAGTAAATATACGACTATATTATTTTTCGTCGAACCCAATATTGTATATCAATCACACTCCATATTTATTATGTCTGAAATTGACAATGAAATTGGTAATGGAGACGTCATATTCAATGATTTTCTCTTACGGTATTTTTCAGTCTATTGACTCTGATATCATTCTTTTCTGGAGAATATAATACGGCGCTGATACCTCTAAAGTCACCATTTCCAGATTTAATATGAGATAATAAACCTTCATTTTAGACAAATTGTGAGTATATTCTATTGTAATTTACTTATTAACAAAAAGTATGCAGTGTATATTGGAATTTACCTAATTATAATGATATAAATACAAGAAGTTGACTAATTATTTACTATCCTTGAATCCTAGTATGAAAAAGTAAATTGTATTTTGATGAAAAACATAAAGAAACTTAGAATTTTCCTAGAATCGCTATGTGGCTTGCCAAAGCAAAGGATGAATCTTTTGTCCAAATAGCGCATTGAATAATACGCTATTTTGATTTACAGCAGAATTATAGGAACATCTTATATATGGATTTCTATTGGTGTGTGGGGACCAATAAATAAACTAGGTACATACCTAAACATCCCGATAGTTCTCCGCACTATAATGTTGATAATAAAAATTCCACACGGACCATAGGGGAGACAAGAAATTCTTAAGGGGACATCTTTTAGGGACGCCAATGATAGAAGTCAGCCTCTCCCTGATTTTTTTCGCTTCTTGAAGTGATTTTATGTCATACTTGCATTGAACATTTTGTTTTTGGAATTAAGAATCAATACTTACCATTTCCTTCAATGGGCGCTTTTCCACTAGACGTCACGTCAACGGCAACGGCGACGGCACGGCGACGATCACGTGACAATATCTATGGGAATCGATGACATGCCGTGTCGGTGCCGTGCCGGCAAGTGGAAAAGCGTGTCATATAATTTCATTGATTTTCATACATTATCTCACCTACGATATCGTCGACGGTACCGTGCCGTCGCCGTTGCCGTTGACGTGCCGTCTAGTGGAAAAGCGCCCAATAGAACCTAATTGGTATAAGTTGCATGACAATATTAATTTTAAAAACTATTGTACATATTTTGTAGTAAATAGCGTCATGGGTATCTGAAAATATTATTAACCCAAATTAGTAAAAAAGTGTTGCTTTAAAACTTCTAAAGAAAACATTCAAAAATTTCGAATCCTTTTTTGTTTCAAACCCGCTGGTCCTTGAATTTGGTCTCTCGTGGGTGCACAAAAGCGGGCCTCTTGCAAGCATCCACTTAAGGTCCCACCTCGCGCTCCAGGGAAACGCTCCAAGACAGAAAACAAATACCGCGCATGCCTTTCCGTGAAGTAATAAAAGCGTTTTTGGATACAAAACTCCAAATAGTAGAGCACACTGGAATTCTTGTGCAAATTGAAGAGGAATACCCGAATAGTTTTGCCGATGTTACGGTATTTTAGCTACTGTTACCGGGTTATATTTTATTTTTAAATAAATTTTGCTTTTGTGCAAGATCAAAAATCATTTGTATTAAGCTTTGTTTCCTTATTTTCTTCCTTAGGCCCGTATTAATAAATAGCTCTTGATATTGACAGCGGATTTGAGTTCATATCTGAAATTTAGGTAATTTCAGTACTAAACGACCTGTCAAATCTATATCTAAATATTGCTCTCAATCTTGAGACCGCTTCATAAATAAGCACACGGTGTTGTAAATTAAGCACAATTAAGTTTTGGTAATGAAGTAATGACTAATAAAGAACTATTTGTAATTATATTAAAGCAACGATTCGCGTCGATCGATATCAGATGCACAAAGAAGTCGATTTTATAAGACCGAAATTAACAAGAATTTCTTGGCAAGTAATGATCTAAGAATTTACTTTCGCAGGTAGGTACGCGGTATTCTTTTGAATTGTTTTACATGCCAAATAGTTCCAACACAAAACCAGATCCCACAAAATTTGGAAACACAATGGAATAAACCAAAATAAACCCCTCGGGCACAGAAATAAACGCCTATTCTCCCTTACGTAGGGTAAAGTTGACGGCTGTTGACATGTTACTTTATACGTGTGTATTTTTTTAGAATTTGATACTTTGTTCGTGATAGTTTTTTTATACCTTGTTGACTTGCTTTGCGAGTGAATAATCCTACTTTTACTTCTCTCATAGTTATTTGTATTGTTTCTTTGTCTTCTTGTAGTTAGTGTTTAGTTTTTCTTTTATCGTTTTTTATTTTCACACTAGTGTTCTTTGTTTCTTCTTCATCTTGTTATAATTGTTTTCTTTGTTGTCGTCTAACTGTTTGCATTTTTATTCAGTTTTAAACTTTAAACATAGCTATGTTTTTCATTTTTATATTATCAAGTGGTATCTTTACCTTTTATAAAGCATTTTTTGTAGGTATGTATGTACAGATTTCAAATTGAAAAAATAGTATAAAACTTATGACATAAAAATGAGGTACAGGTCCAGAAATAAATATAGGTATAGAATGTGTGTCGGCATGTCATGATTTAATTATTTGAAAGAGACAAAATAAATGCTATATTGGATTTAAATCACATTCTTATACTGCAAAGTGCATCTCAAATACAATAATATTTTTCTTAGATGCGGAAAGACATAGTAAGACCAATATTTTATTCCCTACACAGATATTGTTGTTTCACTACAATGGGGGGAGATTTATTTACTTTGGGGTCTTAGAAAAATAGAGGGGATACTTTGACTATTCATGCTCATTTTAATTGCGGAGCATTATTGAGGGCTCTATTTCTACAGCTTCTTCTACCTTACATCTAACCTGCCAACTCACTTCTTATTGAAGTCATCTATGAGAAGTAAAATTATGCTATAAACAAACAATAACGGTTTTATATTGCAAAATATAATACACAATATGCATTCTGCAATTAATTTACAAGTTTTACTGCAAATGGAAAGAATAATTTTTTTTAACTCTTTGTTTGCTTTTTATCATTCGACCCGAAAACACGACATATGTTTTATGGCGCACACATTTAAAAAGCACACGAATATGTAACAATATGTACATACATATGTGTACATATGCAATAACTCTGCTCTGTGCGTACTTTTATTACACGCGATGTGTTACCGCAAAATGTTCAAATGAATCCTTTTTATAACACATTTTTCATTTTATCGTTGTTTTGTTTATCTTCCAAAGTTTTTATGGTGCGTAAACTAAATTACCGACATGTATTTGTTGTTTTACGAGGGTCCTATATTATCTCAGTTACCCTAAACTTGAGGGTGATGGCAAGAAATTTTACGCCTTAGATATTGTTATGTTTATCGGTTAGATTGAATGGATAATACGTGTAGGAGGAATAGGGGAAAATACTAACTGTACATACACACATACATATTATCACGCCTGTATTCCAAATGGGGTAGGCAGAGCGTCAACCACCCAAATAAAGGTCGTTCCGCCACGTCTGACAAGTTTTAAGGGTTGTTTAAATATTGTTGTGTAGTGACAGGTCGTCAGCCCATCACCTAAATTACAATATAAACCCTTGAATCTCTTAGCTGTTTTTACAGCATGCACAAGAGATGCAGCTGGCACATTCTATGTTTTTCTATCGCTCCCAGTCCAGCATGGAAGTAATGTAGGTGGTGAGTATTCATATAAAATTGATAAAGTATTATCAAGTAGGCATTCATGTTATTTTTGTACGAAAATAATCCTTAGGCTTAGTATTTAAAGGGTGCTTAAGCTGAGATGACCTTTTTCTCTTAATTAAAGTTAAAAATCATTTTAAGGGAAGAAGGTAGGTGATTGAACTAGACAACAGAACAAAAATTTAATTTTCATCCGTCGAGAATCGAACTAAAACTTTTACTGAATGCAAAACTAATTACACTGAAATATCTTAATTAATGGCCTTGTTGTGCAAGAGCACACAATGCAATTACAAATATTATTGCTCGCAATCCAGATCTTTTCAGTGCATTCAACAATAAACACTTTCTTGCAACCAGATCCATTAAATTATCTTTCAGTGTTAAAGACAAGGCACATCAAGATTCAACTTTATAGCTTTTGCACGAAGGTGTAATTTAGTTAGTTTCACCTAAAATGTTAGTTTGGACAATTTACAACTTTATACCATTGAAGTTTAAGTACGTTTTGGTTTGATAGGTGTTGCTAGTGTTTGTTACTTGGGTATTTTTATTACTATTTCCGTTCCATTGATCTATTTGTAGCAGACATTGTAACTTGTATACCGCGGTGTAATTAAAAAAGCTCATTTTATTCCTTTTACGGAGTTCTTCCTTTTTTATAGTTGTTGTAGAAAAAAGGTAGTTTGTTGTTTGTTTTTGTTGTGATTTTTGGAATATTTCTATTAATTTTCATGAGAAGAATTAAAAAAGAACGAATTTTTAATGTAACCAAATTTTTTTATTGGTGGAGTTCGGGAGACTTGAACCGCTTTTTACTTATTTTATAATATTCGATCAGTGTCATATACATTATTTATCGGTATTTTTTAAAAAGATTCAATTCATAGCACGGCACATTTTAATTGGTCTCTGATATTTTGAAAATTGTTACTATTATCTATTTCAGTCTCTTCATACTTATTACTGCATAAATAAACAGTGAATAAAAAAATGAGAATACGAGTACAATCAATGGTCGAATTAATATCTATACTATTAGGGTTATCTTATATGAATATTGTTTAAAATACAATAAAAATATTAATTAAGGAACAAAGACGAGGATCGATTCTTAAAATGAAACCAATCTTCGAAACATCGATGCTTTTAATGCGATTTTCTTCTCTTTTGATTCGGAAGATTGGTTCTTATTGGAATCGAGGCGTTACATTAGAAAAAAAAGGCGAGTGACATTCTTTTTCGAAACTGATTTATTTAGCAGAAACGAACAAAAGGAATGGGAGGTGGAATAAAGTAAAACCCCCTACTGTGAAATATATTTCTTTTTTTGTCGTATAATTTACAATGTGAATCTAAAATCCCTAGGCATATAAAACAGTTTTAAGACGTAAATTCTACCTATACAATATTAATAATTATTGTATAGCAAACATAATTTTTTAATAATAATTTTGTAACGAGAATATTTATTAGTGTAGTACAAGCTTGTGGTCGAATTGTTGATAATCCTTCTCTTCTTGCTATAACGTTTAATTACAGTAAAATATTTCGGTGATGCGGGAGTCAAAATCTAAATCTTCTCTGTTGCTAAGGAAGTTAAAATATGATTTCAAATACTGTTGCGGATACTAACATTTTTTCACCGACTTCTAATCGTCTCTTGGTAAGGTTGTGTAGGGATATTTCAGTTTATGTATTTATGTTTAATGAAGTTTGTATTAAATTAATGCAACTCAAAAATAAACCGTACTTTTTTGCCTGCATCTAAATGTGAGAAAGTTGAAAAACTTATTTTATGTAAACTGAAAAGTCAGTATTCTTTTATTTCCCTGCTTGTTTATCTTACGAGCGTCTAAAGTGCTCTTATTACTCTCTGTCCATTTTAAGAATCTTCAGGCGCCAGTCAAAATGCATCACCATAAACGTGCAGTCACACTCGACTGCAGACCGCGTCTTTACGTCCCACTGCACATTATGGGCAAAGCTCAAAAGGTTACAATGCCTTGTGACGTCACACGCCTCAGGTCACGCTTGGCCGGACCACTGTCATGCTTCAACAATTTCAGTGCCCACAATACGAACGCTTCCCTTGGGAGAACTTGTATGATTTATTATTGTGAGATAAAAGAAAACTTGGTTGGTTTCTTTAGTCTTTGTTTAGAGGCCTTGAACTGTTTTGGTATTCTCTGATTTTGCTGACAGCGTATAAATCTAGTAATGTCTTGCTCTGTCTGTGCAGAGTTTGTTCTTTGATATTGGTCAAACTTTTGACTTGACTTCTAAAACCTGTAGGCTGCTATTACAAATTGATGAAAAGGGGCAGACAATTTGATATTCTTGAAACGATTTTATTGATGGGCAGTGCTAATCTTGTTTCACTAAAAGTTGCGACACTAAAAAGAAATTTAAAATTCCGGTCGAAAAGAAAAGGAGACAAGCCCACAAATTTAATTTACTCCCCCACATTATTTGCAAATAAATTGCTTCGCAGTAAATCGCGGGACCAATTCACGGGCTCAATTTTCTAATTCAAATCAGAGGGACGTCTTATCTTGCGCTTAAACAAAGCTCGTTCTGTTCCAGGCTTAAGGGTATCGAAGAAAAAGCGCCTTAAAGATAAGGCGGGGTCAACGGGTCACTCCCAGACGTTCCTCATTTAGTGAAAATGTAAGCGGATGATGTAAAAATGCGGACTTTGGGAGCAGTAGTATGCTCATACTGATAAGACAACTCTGGCCTTAAACAGAAGTCAAAATCACCGTCCCTTTACCCTTGAGAGAATAAAACAATAGTAACTTTATTTATATTCGTTTTCCTTTAAAAATAAACATTCCCACCCATTAACCCTACCCGGTATTACATTTCCTGGCGAATGGTTTGGCCTGTTTTTGGAACAATCAATCTATTACTGACTTAGTTTCGGATTCCTAACAATTCGGGTTTGAATGTTGCCTCTGGGACTGGATAATTGGCATCGGCCCCTCGGCCCCTAGTGGTTATTCTTTGATGGGCACTTTTAAACGGCCGAGTAATACAAGTCGAAAATGCGCCCTGGGATGTGTCACGGACGTGCTTCTGGAGCTAAGTGGTTCTGTTTGGCCCAGCGTTCACAGTGCCAATGTTCACCAAGAGAATATTGGAGTGAACCTGATAGACGTTTAGGTCGCGTACATCGAGTTAGGTATTTAGTTCAGCAGTTTTATAGAAAATTTTAAGAAAAAAAATACTTTGCTCTTTTTGTATAGTTGGGGACACAGAAGTCTTTGTCAATGATACATTTTAGACGTTTCACAACACGATAAATTAATCTCTCGATTAGAAACATTCTTTATCTGCACCATTATTTAATTTAAAACATCAACTTGGTTACATCCACTGCTTGAGAATAGTACTAGTGAGCAACATTTTAGTTTATTGAGAATATCTGTCGACATCTCAATATTATACTTAGTTGAATAGTTTTGAGTGATACTCGATGAAGCTGAGCTTGAGTTATTCGGCAAGGACTTGGCAGCACAATCCGGTGCATTGTTGGCAACCAAACTTTGCAAACTGTATTCATGTTAAAAGACGTCTCTGTCAGCAAAAATAAAATCAGATATGTGTTACCTGAAACCAAAAATTTTACATAATAACAGCTGGCATATTTATATAAAAGATCAAAATTATTTCCAACGTTGTCAACAACAACGTCGATAACAAAACAAATCTAAATCAAGATGGAAATGACTTATGAATGGAATGATCAGCAAAAGATTAGTCAATTAACCAGTCGTAGATTTTCAAGTAAAGGTAAAGATGAAATAGCGATGGTAAGGTTTCTATTTTTCTCTTTTGACTTTAAGCAAGGTACGTCTGAAATTTGAGTAGGTATATTTTATACAATAATGTATCGAAACCTCTATTTGTTTGCGAGGTTGATGTGAAACACTTTAATTTTGATGTACTACTGATTGTGAAAGTTTTGGGTATATTGTATCTTATTAATATATGACAGCCGAAAATATGTATCATATTTCATATTTGGGGTTAATTCAGTAACTCGTTAAATCTATTTTTTTCCTACTTTACTCGAAACTCTATTTCATTTTTGCCTCTTCACAACCACATTACCTCAGCTGTGATTCATTCAGTACATTATAAATTGCGTAGCCTCTTAAATCACTTCGGCAAGCATACTTATTTAGTTTTAGCGGCTTTGGTTGGTCCACAAAATATCTTCATTCAATTCTGAACATATCCGAAAATGATTAGGTGCGTCTTAAGTATGTGGTGAATAGACCGCTCTTTCGGTAGGAATATCTGTCGGAGGATAATATTCCAATATTCTCTGATTTTCCTGTTCCATATTTTCCTTTAATGAAATAAAACGACTGTCAGATTACAAAACATATTCGAAAAGCCGTACATCTTATCAATGTCAGGCTTTCTTCAGCTTAATGATGTATGTTTGATTCTTTTCTGACGGGAAATGTACCTACTTACTAACCATTACGTTTTTGTTCGAAGTCTGTAGTAAGTCACGGGTCTTTGATACTCTTAGCTGTAATAATTGTGTTTCTTTTGATTCACTTGTTAGAGGGATTTATTGAGCATGTTCCTTGTCAATGTCATTGTTGTTTAATTAATGTCTGGAACAAGATTTATTAAGTTATAGCTTTCCGCCCACGAATTTATTATGTAACTAGTTTTATATTTGGGGTGAGGTATTTTTATGTTCTATTTTAATTTCTGGAAGCCCGATGGTGTTGTTGATAGGGCCACTGTCTCCACCACGCACCAATGTGTTTTTCGGTTTTCGAATATCATATGTACGTTTGTTCAGCGCTTTTACGGTGAAGGAAAACATCGTAGGGAAACCTGCACACACATCTTCAAAGAAATTCAGAGGTTGTGTGTGAATTTAACCAATCCGTATTGAGCCCACGACTAAGGCAAATTTTATTATTTAGGGTAGGCTCGTGCCCCTCGTTGGGGATGTATATGAGCTGATGATGATGATGATTTTAATTTCTATGTACACAATGCAGATAATATAAGTACAAAAATAATGTTCATAAAATGTAGTGGTTTTGCAATCAATGGACATAAGATTATCAGATTGCATAATTTTTTTAGAGCGCTGAGTTTGATATTGAAATTGTATAATGCCATTAAAGATGTAAATCGTAAGTTTTTAAAGAATATAAGTTTCTCTCCGAGAGCCTCCAACACTTGATAGGTAAAATCTAGCAAGCTGGACCGATTCATCTTTTGGGTATGATTTGACCTTTATATTCGGAAAATCTGAAGTCAATGGCATACCCTTATCATTCAAATATTTTTCCACTTCATTGAAAATCGATAAAGTTCCATCTACATTCTGAAAGACGTGTTCATTTTATTCCGAGGTTATAAAGGAGATTGAAGTCTATATATTTCTTTTTCTTCAATCTTATTTAACGTAATATTATCATTATTATTTTAGTTGAAATCGGTTTTGCTCTAGGTCAAATGTGACAAATACAAAATGAAAGTGGTAGTAGTAGGACAAAAACTATCATTTACCTATCTGATAAAAGTAAGAATTGTTTGCGGTCAGTGGCGTGCACAGGTTTTTTCAACAGGGTAGGCAGTATGAACAAAATGCTTATTAATAACGCATTTTAGTTCCTAAGTCGCAAGGTTGGTTACGTTACGTTACGTTTATCTTTGTAGTTATAAATTATGACCACAGAAACAAAAATATGCGAAATACACATTGCGGTAGTTGAGGAACTAGACATTTCGTAGCCACTGATTCTAATAATAGTCAACGGTTCAAATTAGTAAATGAATTTCAAGTCAAATTAGCAGTCACTGGTTCAAATTGTCACCGCATTAGTGCATTGAAAACTTCTCTATGAGCAATTTCTGCTCTGTTGTTTATAGTTGAAGTAGAGGTGACTATCAGAATTTAATTAAGTGAATATCAGAAATTGATTTCCTGGTAGGATCTCCTACAAATCTGTGTTATTTTGCATTAGATATTATAATTATATAATAGGGTAGTACCTAATTACATTAAAAATATTATGACTTAATCGTATTATTTCGTTACTTTGTCAGAGCCAAACAGTGACTGCCAAATTTCTTATTTTCTTGAAATAGAATTATGAACAATGGAAATGTCTCGTTTATAATCCCAATGAAAATGAAATAACGTTTTGGGGTGTTCTGTTACAAGTTTAAAACAATAAATTAGATTTTGACACAGTGAAAGGAAGGGTCAGTAAAACGTCTTCTTAC
Organism: Scrobipalpa atriplicella; assembly: GCA_029255725.1. Taxonomy (NCBI): domain Eukaryota; kingdom Metazoa; phylum Arthropoda; class Insecta; order Lepidoptera; family Gelechiidae; genus Scrobipalpa; species Scrobipalpa atriplicella. The sequence goes on from JARACY010000011.1 coordinate 110,737, forward strand.
TAGTAAACTCTGCCTATTGCATACCCAGTTGCTACCTGATAGTGTTTAGCTTAATTTTCTTCTTAAGGTAGCTATTCTATAAAAAAAAGCGAAAGTACTTAAAATTAGTTAAGATTGCGTTTGATAGAATTGACGATACGGTTAGTCCACTTTTTCGTCAACCTCAAGTTCAGACATTTGTTGCACTTATCTTTTCATCCCATGTAAATATCTCCATAACCAAATTAATGCAATGTAGATGGACACTGGTAGCAATTTGGAGTTGCAAAAATCACGACTTAACTAATATAAGTCTATATGTAATATAGGCCAGAAAGAGACGGCAATAATTTAAGTCAAGATTTAGTTAAGTCGTGCTCTCAACGAATCGATAGCACTACTTATATCCCCACAAGTTGGACTTGCTTTTAATCACCGACCGATCCCAAGGCAACTTCTCAACTGCGAAAGCATTAGTAACCGGGGGTCAAACCGAATACATTTCGAATGAGAGTCGTTAGCGAAATCGAACTAAACTTTAACGTCTATTCTAAACATCCCAACTATTAGTCGCTTAACACATTCAATGCGGTCGGACAAGTAATTGTTGTTTTAGGCTGGCTTCAGTTTCAGAGTAACGCCTTTTATAAATGGTAAGAAGTCGTATTCTATTCTCCTACGTCTAAATTTCTGTTTTCGTACTCATAGAAAATGGCTATGATTTTATTTGAATGATATAGGTGCACAATAAAAATAAATGTTTACGTATGTATGCAACGAAATTCACATGAGATTTTTTTTTATTAGCACACGGACACGTTCAAAACACATAAACGCATATTTACTCCACCCTATCGCGCAAAAACAGAATTTGTCATAAAATCCGCGGCGATTTTAATAAATTTTAAAACAAATTGTTCAAAACAGCAGCAATATAGCGGCTATAAATCATAAAATAAAAGCAAAATGAAATCCCGCGACCAAAATCCGTTGATCACCAATGCAGTTGGGCACTGAGCGCCAATTTGTTCAGATTATGCCAAACCAACCGGGAGTAACGTGAAAAATGGTTTTTAATTTATCTCTCAAAAGTGGTTCGACGTTATAAAGCTAGCACCACACGTGAAATCCACTCTGCGATCAATTCTACGCGGCAACACAGGACAATATAAATTGCTTTAACGTTCTGCCTATTATTGCGTACAGGCAGCGTCATCAACATAGTTACTCCCGTTAAACGATTTTTCGTTTAAAACTTTGTCCTTGTTCCAGGTATGCACATCATAGTACGTCTTTGAATTGCTCAGTATTCAGCACAGGTATTCAGCAATAATGGTTACTATATTTTCAGGTCGATTACAAACTTTTTTTTCTTTCGGAGAATTGCAATCTGTCCACTACGAAAATAAGAGTTTTGTCATGTCATTTTTTTTTTTGAGAGGCTTTTGCCCTGGTAACTGAGACCCTCAGAACAATAACTAAAGCTATAGAAGGAAAGCTAAAATAAGAACAAAATACATTAGGTCGTACTATTTTTACTTATGCAGTTGTAAATGTGTAAGAAAGAGATCAGTATACACTCTTTTGTTTCGCAATTTATAAGGTTGTCACAAGTTTCTTTTTTGCTAGTGATGTAACGACTTCGATAATAGTATCGATATATTACAAAGTAAGTATCGTACGGCGGCGGCATATTGTAAAGGTAAATCTATCACTAACGTAAAAAACTTGTGACGGCCTTAATAAAAATTATAAAAAAAAAAGACTAGGTATACTTACTTATCGCTTCCTTTCACACACTTACAACTGCTCGCGTGATCAATCCCTCTGGACACTGAACAGACTATCCAGTATTTCTAAAATATTAAGAATTACAATTACAGATTTTTGAAAAATGGAACAGTCCTTGTAAAAATAATATTTTGTAAATTGTCTAATCAAAATAATTGTGTAAATCATTGTCTGCAGGAAATCTGTCGATTAAAAAGTATCGGTACTTTTATTCCCATCACTAGACACTCGTAAACAACGCACACGCGACTATGTCAAATAGTTCAGTAAAAGAAACGTCTGTCTTTGAATAAATGTATTTTGAATTTTGTCGGGTAAATTAGAACCAATATAACCAAATGATTTTCAACTTGTGACCAAACGGGTGAAGTAGAAACAAAGAGCTAAAAGTGTTTCCTTTTCTCACGCGTCTTTTTAGTCGTATGCTAGAACAGTACAAATGATCTTTCTGAATTCTTATTTTAGCTTTCCTTCTATTGCTTTAGTTATTGTTCTGAGCTGAGACCTTTGGGACATGTCTTAAAGAGTCTAGCGGTGTCTAGCGGTGTCAACCCGGCGCGGCGGCACCGTAACTTTTGACAGATTTTCTAAAGAGATTTGGTTTGATTTGATGAAAAATCTGCAAAAAATATTTTTTGAAGAAAATCTGATCGCATCAGCCTCGACACCGCTTCGACTCTTCCTGTCTTACTAAATTCTTAATCGACTGGACAGATTTCAGAAGTTCTTTTACCATAGAAAGCTACGTACATCCTGAGTAACATAGGCTACTTTAACAGCGGTAAAATATCTAATTCTCACGGGAAAACTCATTAATCCTGAGCAGTCAGTAATCATGATAAAATGGACCCACTATAATTTCATACCTGCAAAATTATTGGACACTGTTCCCATTCAAATGTCACACCGAAAGAGCTTTTTGTTCTGTTTTTGTTTCTTAAACTTTTAATAAAGTTTCAAATTGTTTCGGTCTCGCTTCAAGATGACCCAAAGTAAATCAGAACACTTTTCGGAGATAAAAGTTCCTAATTTGTTCCTAAATTTGTTTTCAAAAGGACTAAGTAGGTCTTTAAGGACGCTTGTTGCTTTGTTGATTTTGTGTATTCAGGCTTTTTAATTTAAAAAAAAGGCTAGTGGTATGATGCCTTGTATTTTCAATCCAAAAGAGTGGGAATGACGAATTCGATTTTTTATTGAAGAAGTAGGTAAACGTTTTTTTAGGTACTTTTATATATTTTTTATAACAAGAAATTTCAAAAACTCGCAGCTAAAACCACATCACCATTCTCTCCGATATTTTAAAAAGCATGAAAAATTTTATTGGACCTTCCGTGCCTGAGGGATTTGAAACATGTTCTTATAATATTTGCAAACATTTTGTTCATGACAGATAACTTACCTACTCCAGATTCTTCGAAACTTTTTAAGATCAAAACCCCATTTAGATCGCTGTCTAGATCTAATTTCGAAGTTTTCGTTTTATTTTTCATTCTACTTTTAAAATGTCTGCGTTACTTGGGTCGTTCTTCAGAAATGATTCTTCGGGTCACTTTAGTGGCGAATTTTTTTTGTGCGTTTTTGCCATTTTTTTATATTGGAGAATAATAAAGAGATCAATAAAAGTTTAATTACAAAAAATTACTCATATCTAACCACAGGTTACAACAGAATTAATTTTCGAAATTTTCGATGCCACCAAACGTGACATATTGTGCCACTCGAGTGACCTTGTTATTATTATGAGGAAAAAGTGAAAGATTACCACCGTCAGCATGAGTTTAATATCCTTTTTGATTACTTTTAATGATATTATAACAGTTTGTTTACTTCAAAAACTTAAATGCGAACTGCAAATCTTATCCTGAAATCTCTTACATTATAATAAGTAAACGGAAAAACCCTTCAAGGCATAGTCGCAATTTCTGCAATTATTACCGTTAAATGGAAACCTTCCAACTGGACCATCCCGTATCGACCCCTGGAGAAATCGACCAAGCTACCACTAAAATCACCACACCATTTTGTGGTGATTGGAGAAAGCTTAAGGATGTTCAAGCCAAGAACAAAATGCAACCACTACTCCCACAACACTTGCGAGACCTGCTAGAGGAAAAGAAGCACACCAGAAAGTTCTTCACCAGATTCCCTCCATTAAAGAACTATCTCAACCACCAACTGAATCGAACATGAGTTGAGGGAAATCTACCCAAGAAGACCGTTTAAGCAATCACCCAAGTCTTCAACGGAATCCTCAGAACTGGTCATTTCCACACACCATGGAAAAGCGCAAAAATCATTGTGCTTCCGATGCCAGACAAGAACTTGGCCAACCCGGAGAGTTATCAGCCCATCTTATTGCTCCCAACGCTCTCCAAAGTGTTTGAGCAGTTTATCCTGCCTCACATACCCAAGACCAGAACAGTTCGGGTTTCGCTTAGAGCATTCCACAACTCTCTAACCTGCTAGAGTGACCATGACATAGCTACGAGGATGAACAAGATGGAATACTCGGTGTTCGTAATAATTTACATGGAAAAGGCATTCGACAGGGTGTGGCACGACGGGCTCGTCTACAAACTGTCGAAATCCTCAACACCCAGAAGGATCGTCAAGACCATCGAGTCATTCCTCAGAGACAGAGGCGGGAGTCCCTCAAGGGAGCTGGCTGTCTCTCCCCGGCGTGTTATTCCATCTACACGGACGACATACCCAGAGTGGGTGACGTTTAATTGGCTCTATTCGCTGACGATGCGGCCTTCATCTCAGCATCCTACAAACCACAGCATGCAGCCAAGAAAATGCAGCCGACGGTCGACGCGCTCCCAGGCTGGTTGAGCCATTGGCGCGTGAAAGCAAACGTTGCCAAGACACAGGCTCTAATCATAGGAAGATGCCACTTACCATCCCCACTTCGCCTCCATGGACAGGAGTTCAAAAGCCCTGTCAAACATCTCGGTATAACCATAGACAGGAACCTCACCATGAAAAAACACGAACGCGGTGGGACAAGTCAAGGCAGCCCGAGCCAAACTGCGGCAAGATAGCAAACTGCCCACGAAAACCAAGCTCAACATCCTCAAAACGTACTTGCGCGCAGGCTGACGTACGCGGCGCCCGCTTGGTACGCTCTCGCGTGCAACTTGTTGAAAAAGAAGATCAGAGCTCAGGAAAACTTAACTGTCCGATCGGCAATAAAGACTCCAATATATATGAGAATAAGATCTCGAGTGGGAGAACATCGACCAGTTCATTGCACGACTTGCCATGAGGTCTCACCCGGTGGGCTTGACCGCGGAGGGTAGCTAAATAAGAACCCAGGGGTAGTTGCAGGCCCCGTGGATTGCCTCTCCAGGGAGCCTGAGTATGTCCGAAGGAGATTTCCGCCAAGGAAGAAGTTCCGGGACGAAGGATTATCTGTCAGCTGTCTGCCAAGACAAAAATGTTCTCTTTAAAACGAAAAGTCATAATAAACGAGCTATTAGACAAGATTATCACTATACGATTCATAAATAATGTTTTACGTTAATTACTTTACAATAAGAACGCGGTATTCATATGAATTTTGTTTAAGTAATAAGATAAGTCACTTGAGTGGTGTGAAATGTCGCTTTGGTGGACAAAATGCCACCCAAATCACGCCACCCAAGTGACCGAATTTAGGGTATTTTCGCAATTTCTCTCTAAACTATGCAATAAATTCCTTTTTTTTAAATTAATCTAAAATCTCGGTTATATTTACGAGTTAATAATAGTAATAACAGATTCAAAGTGTTACTCTATCATACATTACACATGTCCACTTGAGTGATCTGCGTAGGTAGAAAAATGTTGGTCTCGAAAATTAAGCACCTTCTATTTTTTTTCGGGAACTGCGATGAGTCACCAGTCCTCTTTCCTCAGATGCAATGTCAGGACTGGCAAAGGGCGGGAGTGTTTTCCTGGTCATAGTTAGCTTCGTTGAGACGTAAGAGTCCTTTCAAACCGCGCGCTCAAAAGTCTCGAAAACGTGTGACCGACACAAAGTGCTTGTTTTGTGAATGTTGGTGTTTAAATATGTGTGTAGTTTATTATTTTAAATAAATCTGTGGTTTTCCAGGATCATTTTTATGGGTAAAAAGTACGACATAGTCCAGGTAAATAAATTGCTATAAGCTTTTCAATTTCGGAAGAGCAGAGTGTGACACGCGAAGAACGCTAGTTTTGACCCCGATTTCAGGTTTCTAACTAAAGTTTTGTTTAACGTATTTTGTAATATTATGTTGAAATTAGGAATTCTAGGTAGTCAATTAAACAAACAAACATATAAAAAAGAGTTTTAAGCTGTGCGTTTTATATCATTAGAGTATTAAGCGTGTGACCGAAAATTTCGACCTCTCAAAGAATGACCCACTTTCGGAACTTTTTTTATTTCGTTTACTTTCTTATGTCAGATTACGTGAAAAGTAAGATTCGGGAACGGAAGTGGAAGATTATCGTTTTTTATGGATGTGAACATCAATGAGACAAGATGATAAGGGCAATTTTTTTGCAAATAAAGATAAAAACAAGGGTGATAAATATTTGAATAAAATAAATTTGACTTAATTGAATCTTATATGTTATAATATTCAGCATGTAGTGGAAATGACAATACAATTTAGTAATCTTGCAAGATAGATAGAGTTTATTTTTGTTTAGTATTATGGGTAGATTGTAGGTAATTCATGTCAGAAAAAGTAAGTACGCATGAGTACATAAATCTGTGTAAGATAGCCCGGAGCTCACTTTTTTTATTGTCTGTAAATGATAACAGGAACACAAAAAGGTCTGCATTGTTCTCAAAATGTTGATTTAACTAAGCCCACTTTTTTATTGTAATATTTGAAGTTATTTCCTTCAAAATATTTGGACACATTCCTTAAGAGCTTTTCTTATTTTCGCAACCAACTTCACGCTCTATAAAATCTCAATAGATGATTTTTATTATCATGTCTTCTTACCCCGAAACACGAGGCCATTAATCACAAAAGATGTTTATTTTTTAACCTTCTTATTTATATTTCGAGTTTTCCGGAATTCCGGGAAAAGCGGATGTCCCGAGTCCTCCGTGGGTTATCTGTCAAGCAAATGAAGTGTAAAACCGGGTCCCGGGTATACGGTACTGGGTTTGTCCGGAATCGTGTACAAGATACCCGTGATACCGGCGGCCAATTTGTACGGATTACGGATGTAGTACGTTGCGGACGCGACCGGACACCATCGGTATGAAAAATACATTGTAGGTATAGCTGAGGATTAAAGTTGTATAGTTTAGTCGAAATTGGTATAGAACTATCAGTCTTTCTTTTTTGCGTTCAGTTTTATTTCACAAACATTTTGATTTATAAAAAAAAAATCTGGCTCATTTTGTTTGTGTTGCATGTTTCTATAGGATAAAGTTGTCTGTTTACATCGCCAGTAGGTAGATTTGTACAAAAATTACGTTTTGCGGTGAAATAAATTAAACGTGTATGAAAAAAACTCCCTTTAAGTTATGTCACTTCACTGTTAGTATCAAAAGACATTTTTCTCGTAGAAAAGAAAGCCTAGCACATATCGGAAATCGGAGCGAAGATGTCCAACATCTCACCAACACGGTATGCATAAAACATGGAATCAAGCACAGACTTAAATTGAAGTAGAGATACCTAATCTGAAAGAAATAATGTGACTTTCGTCCCAACAGCTGCGAAAGGATATGCTTTAATTTTATTTCTGTAACAGTATTATGGTAAGTACCATAAAAAATATATTTTTTAAATACTTCCTAAGTAAAAAATGGTATGGATTTGTCCCATTTAGGGCTTATGCCACTCATACTAGTTTTTAGTGAGTTGAAGTTCTGTTTGCTCTAGGTATCCATAAAGGCTCGGCTTGGACTCTGACGCTGTTTGCTTTACCTGGCTGGTGGTCTGCCTACCTACGCTATACTTTTAAAGTAAGAGTCTCGAGTCCTAGATTATTGATGACTCAAGGCATTTTTTCACCGAACCATTTACAAACTTGTGAATTTATGTCACCCTTGTGAGTGACAATCAAAAGCCCAGCTTGAATAGTCGAAAACTTCGTAAACGCATAGAGTCCAAATTGCGGAATCTTCTCCTTCCTTGATCTGTAGCACCAGGACTGAAATCACAACAAGCCTCGGGGTCTAGAGCTTTAAAGATAACAAAAGTATCTTATTCTTCCCCTTATATATACTAGGTATACTTTTAGGCTCGTATTTATAAAGCGATCTCAAGATTGAGAGCAATATTAAGTATGGATTTGACAGATCGTTTTGTACTGAAATGACATTTCTGATACGGTCTCAAACTCGCTGTCACTCTTGAGAGCTGATTATAAATACGGGCCTAAATGTCTGTGGGTTGAACAAGGAAAATTTGAGCTTTTTAATTTGAAAGTTTTTTGGGGTTAAGAAAATAAATTAGGGTCTTGTTAGTAATTTTGTTATTGTTATAAATGGGTTGCCATGCTTTTTTTATAGAATAGTACATTGTTTAACGAGGAGAGAACATGACCGATTCCCACGAGGGTGTAGTTTGAGGCCCGAAGCGCAGCTGAGGGCCTCAATACACACGAGTTGGGAATCGCATTTTCTTCCGAGTTATACATAGTGCTTTATACTACACCTATGAGGAAAATATAATCAAAAATCATTGTAAGATAAAAAATGATATCACTTACATGAGAAGATAACTTAAGAACATTTGAAGTGTCATCATCCATGCGAACAGAACACAAACAAACAAAACACATATTAATACAGTTACACATTACATCGAAAACACTAAACACTTAATTTACATTAAATAAGTCATATAAATCAAAGAACGAAAAAGAATTCGCGCGGACATGTTGATTTTGCCATATTTTTTACTTAAAAATATAAATGAGACAAATGAAGCAAAGCACATACTGCCAAAAAATGTAAGTGGCCAGTATCATTTTGTGGGCTTCGACATACAAACTTTTTGTTTTTTGGCATTCGCCTGTTTCTAGTTTTGAATTACGAATTTAAAAAAAAAATAGGAGGGGAGAAAATACTTTTTCAAGTAAGAACTAATATACTTTCCAAATAGGTGTAGTATAAAATATTTTTTTCCACTGCTTCTTCTTATAACATAAAATATACCTACCTATTTAATGTACCAGATTTATTTCCTGCCAGTAATTTTTTTTTTTCGATGGTGGGAAAACATCCTAACCTATACCTATATAATTATGAGTAAGTTGCGCCTCTCATAAACACAAATCCCACATTCATGCAAAGTAAACATTAATTATCAACTATGATGATTGATCTTGAAGCCTATTGGGAATAGATCTAAAGATAATTCCAAGAAATTTTGCAATAACAACGAACTCCTCTAAGTGCCCTTAGTAGATAAACTAAAATTAATTACTAACAACGCTGGTTGAATAATCTTGAAAATTATTAGTCTTACAGATGTTTCCAAGAACCTTGGAAATATCTGTAAGTCTGACGACCCGTATAGCCTATTTGGCATTCTGTAGGTAGGTACATCTGCCTGCTACGCAGTGGGTCCCGGGTTCGATTCCCGGCCAGGCAGATATTTGAATATCTGTGGGGGCCATGAGTGTGTGGTCTGGTCGTCTATCTCTCGTCTATAACAAATACTTAACTTTTAATATTTTAGGAAATTATTTTTTTCTTTGCCAGAATTATAATCTCGTCAAAATAATATCACCCCATTTTAATGACGAAAGAACATTGTCCTGGTTAAAATTGTTCTAATTTATACAAATTATCTTTCAGTTGTCACAGTCTAGAGGATATAGCTAGAGGCTGTGTAGAGAATGCCCTCTACTTTTTGTGTTTCAAATGTTATACGAAAATGGTAAGGGCTGAAAATCAGTGCTACCACTGTTGCCTAGAGTAACATGTAGCAAAATACTGAGTCCCTTACCTTTTACTCTCAAATTGTTATAAATGTGATTGTAATCTAATGTGTTTTGGTTTTTGTGAGTAATAAAGATATTTGAATTGAATTGAGTAATTTTCTTCGTGTATAAAGTCCACTTTGTGATGGTAGATAAATTTATTTTTTAATGGTCAGTGGATATGACAAAAGAAAAGGTTTTGACCTATTTCGTTATTACTTTGTATTTTTTTAAAGTTAAAAAAACAGTGTAGTTTATAGGTAGACACTAGACAGGACGTAAATAATATTTACCAGACTGTTTTTTTTTCTATTATGATCTGACTATTCTGAATTGTAAGGTCAACGAACTACGCTGAAAAAGTCCATAAAAAGCAAAGGGACAGCTTCCAAACTGGTAGGGGTACTCTGTCAATGCTACTGAACAAATTCCTTACACCCTGTATTAATATATAAAAATTATCAAACTTACATTTCTCCTACGCATTCAATTCAACCCATCTCATAATGTGCCTGCGTTTAAAAACTTTCAGTCATTTTATTTTTATTTACGTTGTCACTTTCATCTTCATAGAAATAACATACAATTTGTTTCAAATTACTTTTGTACTTTGACATATTTCATAATTGAAAGTCCGTTAGCAGAAAACCGACCTTTCATGCAACTTACGGGAACGAAATAAATAAACATACAAGACACAAAAAACTTACACGGTCTTCGGTAACTTTACCAACAAGTAAGTAAAACAACAGAGACGCAATATACAAAACACGCGTGTCAAAAAGAGACGAAAGACGTTAATGACTTCTTGCTCGAAGGGAACTTGCTCAGGAAACATGTGACGCGACATCCTGAATACTTTTATTTTGCGAGTTCTTTGAAATGTCCCTGATTGTCCCCAAAGTACTAATTGGTTTCTCGGAACGCTTTGGAAGTCTCAAGTAAACATAGAATATTCCAAGACCTTGAAGACCTAAATTAGTTTACGGTAAGTTAACTGCAAATATATATTAAGTTACGACTACGCTGTAGGCAGAACGTCAATATTAATTAAAACATCTGAAATTCAGCCTCGTAGGAAGACTTATATCCCACAAGTCCACAAGTAATGAAAAAAAGATTGCTCTAAAATTATGCATAAATATTAACTATGGAAATTCAAACACTTTACACACTATACATAAATTTAATCAATGTTTGTTGGTTGGTAGTATGATATGATATTGTAAGTAAGACCTTAATCTTTCATTTTTGACGTCTGACGAACAATCGACTTAGAAATATCCACTAGTTATTGCCTGTGGGTATTGTAATACTTATGGCAGTACAATCAAAGTCAAAAATGTCGTGAAATAGGATATTAGAAATTTTAAAACCTGTCAAAACAACAATGAACATAATTTGAAACAAGGAGGCGTGAAAATGAGCACTGATTACGGCAATAAAGCGACAGACGTTCCGATTCACGACATCTCGTAATCGCAACGATCGCCATTCTAACCCTAATAATAGATAATAGATGTGGGCCCTCCAGATAATATCGGAACGGAACGTAATTTCGACTGGATCAGGGATGAGGCAGTGAGGCTCCTACATAATGTATGAGAATTAACATTGCTAATCAAATAATCAATCAGATTTGTTAATAAACAACTCAATACACAATATGCGGAAGTAAAAACAAAGTGTCTGTTTATTCCGTACATTTCTAAGTTAGGTACTTTAATTACTTTCTTAAATAAAGTTAGGATGCAGATGATTTTATGAATGTCGGATTGATTGTGCATAATCGGATAATTTGATGATGATAATAAAGTTGATGTCTTAATTATTAATAACATATCAAATGTTTAAAAAATACACAACTCCTATTTAAATGTCCTCTTCTAAGACAAAATATGACAGCGCATACAAATACTGTGTCATGCTAGCAGCTTTAGGTATGGTCATAAAACTCTTCTCTCTCTCTTTCTCTCTCTCTCTTCTCAGTGTGAAGTAGCTGAATCTAATACGCATTATGTAATGAACCATCAAAGAGATCAGTACCCCACATCTCGAACTGCATCCAATTGCCCCAATGGATAGGGGTCAATTGTTTGATATCCACAGATCCTATAACAGGAGGTGACTTCGCTTATGGTGAAAAACTTTTGAATTTGAATTTATTATTGTACATTTACTCATTTACATAAACTCATTTCTCTTCACCAAGTATTATTTGCTTTATATCGGCGGTAATACCTAATCGTAAAATTTATATTGGATTAGTCATAAATAGATAGTATTTTTACTGGGTGTAAATAGTTTACCAAACTTAACCTACCCATAAAACTGAACAACTTGCCCCAAGAAACAAAGGGTGAAATAAGAAAAAAAGGGCCTCCCATTCCCATACAAAATAACTCGAGCAGCTGACACCATTTGTATCATTTGTATGGTAGGCCCAATTTTTTTTTCCTATTTTGACCTACCTAAGTTAAGTAACTAAGTTAAGTTTTTTACTACCGTTATATATATTTTTTATTTACTAACGTTATAATGAAGCTTTTGTTTTTGTTTTATCAATCTTTGAAAAGCGGAGCGGAGTATCTGCTTGATATGTAGTCTGTGGATGCCACGGTCAATTGTTTGATACCTAACATTGAATTAATTGAAAGAGTCGAATTACTGCAATCGACTTTCACCTTTAACCCGATGCAGTAAAGGATAAAATCCCACGGATGTTTCTCAGTTTTTTGTGACTAACTTTAACATCTTAGTTAAGTAATGTTACAATATAATTTAGTTTTATTATGATTAAGTTATTATTCTTTATGAGATGGGGTTGCAGCGATCAATTATATTAGATCCACGATCGTCACTCCGCTGTCATATTAGTTATCAACTTATAATTGATAATAGACTAATAGATTATAATTTATTTGACGTTACAGCACTGAATTTCGTCAAATAAAGATATTGAATTATTATTGATAATGATAATATTAACGACTCAACTACGGGTTAGGATATTTTTTTTGGCATTACTAAGTATATGTTGATTTATATGTTTGCTCTACGTTTGTATGAAAATGAGGGTAAAAAAAAATTACACTTCAACGCTAGCTGTTTTTGATTTTCCATACTTAAACAGGCTTTTAATAGAATCTACTGACTTTTCATAAATTTACTTTCAATTTATAACATTTCATAAAATACTCGTAAAATTTTATCGCGTTTTTGATGCTGTTGAAAGATTATTTTTATAGCCTATACTATTGAGATCTTTAAAAGTGAAAATACTAAAATGGTATGTGTATTTTATGTTTTTAATCGTAAACCCAAAATTGTTTTTGTTTATTATATAATATATACGAAATATCTACAAAAAAATATGTTCATCTGTATAAACTCCTTTTTTTTTAAAATTGGAATTAGGAATGTTTGATCACTAATATATAGGTATAATAAATATCATAACATCTCACACTGCGCTTGAAAAGCGCTTATTGATGTGCAATTTCCCACTTTAATAATTTGACTCATTTTCTGCAGCTCTTACGGGGACGGAATCAAAACGCAATAACTCAGTGATTATCAATTTTATTGCTTCACATAAAACGTTCGCGCACAGGTCCCCGCAAACAAACGATTAGAGTAAATCATTTTGTGCCACATTTCTAACGCTTCCGAATTCAATAAAACGGAAAATGTTCCCTAGCTCGTAAAGCCGTAATACAGAGGTGCTTGAACATTTAATATCACAGAATTTCATGTCAAGGAAATTTATATTGTAAATATCATTATTATATGCGAGCAAACTGCAGGTACGAGTAAACTGATTGAGTAATTCAAATTTGACAATATCTGTTGGGGAAAATTAGATAAGATGAGGCATTTATTTGCTAGAATACATGTAGGTACAATAACAAAAGATATTTAAAAACAAAAATAGCATCAATGTATTCGACTGAACAATCGGTGTGCAATGTTTTGCTGTGTTTACTTAACTAATGCTATGGAAAATCATTACGAGTGAAACTGCTGCGGAACAAAAAGGTTTGAATGTTCGATATTTGGTGCGATTAAATCGAGCAATAGGTACATTAAAAAACAGCTACTCCACTTCATCTTCAAAATCAAAGGCAAAATCATCTACATAAAATTTAACACATAAACAATCTTACAGACAGACTACAAGTGTGTACAAGTGGCTAGTGGCTGGTAATAACCGGCTCCGGTTTCATTGACAGCGCAGCTATGGCAGCCAATGATTCATGGCCCTGGCCTGAAGCCAATATGTCGGGGCTGTCTGATCTTCGCCTGCGAGAGACGCTTTTTCATAATTCTATATTCAAATACTTTCATACTACTAAGATGCACTGACTCATACCTTGATGCGACAAGGCGATGCTTGAAGAGATCATGGTTCCACGTTGCGTAGTGGTGACTTGTCTCTACTATTTGGGTGGATATGACGCTGTCCCGCTTGTCAGAACGCAACGCAACGAGACATTTTCGAATTAAGTCAATGATTTCTGTGTTCTTTCTTTTTGTTTAATTACTTATTAAACTTCTATTATTGTAGTTATCATAATACACACTTAAAAAGTGCGCGCTGCGTCGCGTCCGGACGCTACTCGGTACGCTTGAACTGCAATGGAAACAAAGTAACACTTTTTTATTGATGTCCAAATTAAACGTTTTGTTACAAAATTAATATTGCTGTTTCTGGTTGTTCTAAATTTATTTTTGTACATTCACCAAAAAATATTTTTACAAAAAAAAAGAAGGTATTATTTACTATAAAATTCTCATCTTTTGTCATGAAAGAAGCGCGCTCATGTTCACATCATTAAATATTTTTCTGCCAGTGACGTCAACAGCTGATATCGCAGTGTTCATTTCGATATTGTGAACTCGACTGTAAAGCGATAGCTACAGGGTGCGCTGGAGCGATCAAATAATAAACTTACAACGCGAAATGCCTAAAGTGAGCTTTATGTATTCATTATTTTCTCACTTGAATAAGTTGATGTATTTGCATTTTTAACATAAGAAAGAAAGTGCTAAGATTAATTTTAATAATGTTCTTTTTTTAAATATAATACACCACAGACGAAACAATTTATATACCACGAGCTTTCCGCCCGCGGTTTCTCCCGCATTTTCTTTTTTATGACTATACCACATTTTGTTTCATAACTCGACTTATAGGTGCAGTATCGTGAAGAACTAATCATGAGTGTTTAAGTAAATCCTTCAATATTACAATGACGTCAGATGCGTGAGATGCATCATGCACTGCAGTCAGGTGGGTGAGGTAGTTTTTGCGTGGTGCGCGAACAAACACACAGACAGAAAAAGAACGACACAAAAATTCTAAAAACTGTGTTATTTGCTTGTATCACTCAAAGATAATGCTCAATTATTTTTTTATAATTTAGTTCCTATTTTTACCTAACAGTTACAATTTTATTTATTATATACTTAGTAGTAATTTTGTACTTTTCCTTGAATCAGTATGACATCACAGACTTGTTGCACTGTATTCGCTGAACTGATAAATTAATGAACTCAACTAAATTTGACATCAATTAAGTATGGCGACATAACAAGTAACATGTCAGTGGTCATACGATATCCTACTAATATCTACTTGAAGAGTTCTTTATGATGTCAGTCAGTACAAAGCTGTCAAAATATAGAACAAGGATTGCCCTAGAATCCTTTAACAGAACTTCTTTGTTGTCTGACTAATATATATACCCATTTAACTGTCCAAAGGAATCCTTGTAGAGTTGTAGACAGAAAACGACGGCTAAATAGGACTAGATTATAAGTATGTCGGTACTATATACGGTTCAATAATTTAGATAACTACTTTGAGTCAAGAACCCATCGTAAATAAGAAAAATCTTCATCATCATCATCAGACTGTATCAGTCCACTGCTGGACATAGGCCTCTCCCATGGCACGCCACTCAGCTCGGTCTTCAGCCGTTCTCATCCATTTTCTGCCCGCTTTCTTACGAAAATCATCGTCGTCCCACCTAGTTTCAGGACGTTCAACACTACGAAAAATATAACAAACTATAATTATGTACGACTATAATTTTTCTTTGTTGTGCTTAACATGAAAATGTCTCGTCATCCATAATTTCATAAGCTTAGGAATATAAGTAGCCGAAAATATAAATGACAGGATGAAATATCTACCTGTTGTGCCGTTTTACCCTGTCATATAATTTCACGTTCCTCATGTACAAATTAACTGTTAATAATAACGAAGCTTGAGGCTCTTGAAAACAGGAAAATTTATTTCACAAATTCGGTAGAAAAGGGTATTTTGGGGATATTAGGGTTTCACAGAGCCACCTTATTAAAATTTAGCCGCTAATCCCGAAACAAATGAGGGTACACCCAAATCGTCCTGTCGTTTAGACGGCGGCCTAAATTATTATTTTAGTTTTATGAAAATTAAACTGCGGAAGTTCTTATTATGAAATACACGAGTTGAATTGAAAGAGTACTAAGTCAGTTTGTTTTAATTGTTTTTTTTTTTATTACTTTACAATATTATTTTGGGCATAAATTGGCAAAATTAATGTAGAGCTGGAATCAACTGACGATTAAAAAAAAAAGTGATTTAATCCTTGAAGGCTTCAGTAAATGCAATGCGTAACATTTTTTTATGTACCTACAATCTAAATTATAATAAACAATAACAGTTATTTTTATACCATTTCGAAAACCGTCAATAAATCCATTTAAAAACAAAATGTATTTTACCTACTTCCGGATTATCCTCATTCTGACCCAAAAATGGATCTACCAAAATAGTTTTTAACCTAACCCTTATCATTTTCACGGACTGAGAAGGGCAAGTCTGAACCTTTCTTGAGCTAATGTTACACTATCAAGGATGTCCATAAAATATAAGTATTTTGGTTACCGTTTGAATAATCTTTTTTTTTCTGTTATAGTTGGTGATAGGTAGATTATTGGGAAGATTGAGATATTCAGAAATATGTTCTGTGATGGGCGTATGTCTATGTGCTGAGACGACAAAAATTATAAAATCTCATGTGTAAAAATTGTGCGATAAAACTCTATATCTTAAATTGTGCAGCTGATAATTATCTAATTAATTTTCACTTGACAGTGGATACAATTATGTCAACTCCATAATTATATCTAATTTGTTGATAGGTATTGTATTCCAAGATATTTTTATAGTGTGATCCCACCCTTAAGATACCTTTCTCAAAGAAGAAACCCTTTTAAAATTTCAGTGTCTGCGGTCTAAACATATTAGCTAAGTGACAAGAACCCGTCTACTTGCTCGTCCATATTTGAATAAGCTTGCGGCTCGGCCTCAGTCTAGTGAAAGACATGACCTTCTCAATTATAATTTAGGGACAAAATATAAAGGATTAAAGGGTTTCGTCATTCCAACTACACAAAACGAGAAGACCCACTCATAGAAAAGCGATATTATGTAATATGTAGGCTAGAAGATGAATTGTTTATTCACAATCTATTCCAATACAATGCTCTCGATTCTGGCAGGAACATTCCTTAACTAATTTTAAGATACTTTAGTGCTGTCACTTTCCCAACTTTGACATTAGAACAGGATAGCAAATAAACACATGACTTTGACATTCTTAATCTGAGCATAGAGCATGCTCTGCTCTCTTATTTTACATCATTATAAGCAGTCTTACGAGTACGTTAGATTAGGACTGTCAAAGTCATGTGTTATTTGCTATCCTGTTCTTATGCCAAAGGAAAGTGACGGCGCTATCTAAGAATTAGAATTAAAGTGATGTCGTGAAAATCGACAGCAATATACACCTAGCCAGTCATCGTCATCATCAGCCTGTGTAAGACGTAGGCATACCTCTCCCACGGCACGCCACTATCGATCTTCAGCCGTTTTCATCCAATTTTCTCCTTTCTACGTTTGCCGATTCGATATTAGATATTAAAAACACTAGCTTTCTGTGTAATACTTTTTACACTCTCTATGGTAAATGTAAATTTAATGTCTAGGCGTTCTTTGTGATGTTCACTTATGTGTATTGTAAAATGACACCTTTGTAATGAAAATCCTATAAAAACTTCAGTTGGTCTAGCTATGGTGGTTCAAAAATAATAGTCACTTCAACCTAAATGTTTACCTGCCCACCCGAATTGAATTAACTAGTGGTTTACCCTATTTGGTTTAATACATTTCCTTTGCCCTAATAGTTTGGGGTTTACCTTAGACAGGCTTTACTGAATAAAATTATCGTAAAGGACAATAAATTATCTAGGTAAACATTGTATCTATTCAAATTAGAATTTGAGGTAGAAAGAAAAGGAATACCTAAAACACAGTCAGTTTAAGAGACGCATAATATACAGAAAGAATTGAGGTGGCAGTGGCAAAGTGGCGCCGCCGTCACTTGTCACTTGTGACAGATTTTCTATAGAACGTCACCGCGATAGCTGCAGATTTAAAGATGCGATGCGCTAACGTAAATTTCCATGGAAATCTGTTCGCCTCCGCCTCGACTCTTCATGTATGCAATGCGCCTTTAAACCATAACCTATACTCTGTACAACATAGCTTGAACTTTTTGACAGATGTCAAACACATACCTACCGTTTTGAAGGGGTCTCTTTCGCACCCGTGATGTTTTGATATTTCCTACCTGCTGTCACAGGACTCAAGCTACATTGGACAAAGTATAATCACTTAGATTTGTTGCCACAATTTCGAAAAAAGAACAGTATACTTACTTCCAATGCCCTCTTTTATTATTAATGCCATCTTGCTCTCCTTTTATGATATGGGTACGTTTATTGTCATTATAAACGATGTTAATTCTTGTAGCAGCAGCGTCGGCTTTCTGGTAATTATTACCGTGAAATTTAATTTTCAGTTGCTAGGGGACGTCATGGTTGTTACGTTGTGAATGTTTAATTATGTTTTTGTGTTTATATTCAAACATGAAAATTCATGTTTGTTTAGCTAAAAAGTTTTTTGCTACCCTTTTTTGTAAATACTTCTAAGTACAACCAACTCTCTGTGTGTGTCTCTAGGTTAATGTATTTATAGGTAAATGGTTAAGAATTTTTGCCATTGTAAAGCTACAATCACAATAAGAAACATAATATATTTTTATCGCTTGAAAATATTTGATTCCCACGGGAAAACTCTTTAAGCCACGGTTGAAACTGCGATGAAAAAAGCTAGTTTAGAATATTATAATAGTCTAAAATTATTTCCTGACGTTACTATATATTTTCAGGATGTTACATACTTAATATCATAACTTTAGCTATAACTATCAGACTACTATTGAAGTTCAGTATGTTGCTACATTAGCTAATTACTCGTGCTATTGCTATTCCATGTCATGCCATACGGGTATGCGGTGTGCCACATAATTAGGTAGACAACACTTCCAATAATTTGAAGCTTAGTTAGATAACAGTTAGGACCTAATTGATAGATAATTAAAATAAAATATTCCCGATTTGTTAAAATTCAGTTTCCGTTTGTAAGTAATTTTTTTGACAAGTTCTGTTAAATACGAGGGGATACAAACCTTATTTATGGAAATTACAACCAAGGTAGAAAATATTCATCTTTAAATTGGTCAAAATTATTTCCCGGCATAAACAGATTATAGTACGACGACGAGTAAAATTTAAACGATGATAAATAATACAATTATTTTTTTTGCTATTTTCTAATCTTGGTGACTTATTTATATTAATAATACCTACATCTTATAAAAAAGACCTTGACTCTTTAACCTCAAAAACAATGCAATCCTTTCTGCCCCTTCAAATAAAATACACAACAATTAGTTTGGGCAACATTTAAGTAACTTCCTTTAGACACGGACTACTAAACACGATTATTCATCCGATCACAACGAACTGAGAACAATGAGTAATGAAAAGACAAACTACTTAGGTTCAAAAAGGTACATTGACTTTAAGACTGATAAGACTCTGTCACCTACGTTTAATAATATAACCAAACAATAATATTACTGGATTTAGAATTAGTCTGGTAGATAGAGCCATTTCCGATTGTTAAAAACTTTACCGAAGCAAACGCAGATTTTAGTGTTAGTCGAATTTGCCTAATACGTTTAGTGTTTCTGTTTCCTCTGTGGCCCCGGGTTAGAACAGCACATTTCAGCTTTTCCCACGAGGATTGCGAAAGCCGATCAAGGGATAGAACCATGCCATGAGCAGCTGCATTTGCTAGTTAGAATCACCATGTTAAATAGATAGGTATTTTCTTATAGGTATTGACTACCTTTCTTATCTTAAGTGTCTCCATGGTCTAGTGGTCAGAGCCATGGGCTCCCGATCCGGAGGTCAATTCCCACGGAGGGAACACGAAGTTGATACTTGTCAATCTATCACTTTATATTTTTGTTTAGTTTAGGACATTGCAGGCTGAATTATCTGATTGACCGAAAAGGATCCTTGCTCCGCAGAGCACACTTAGCCATCGGTACCCATGATGGATTACCTCAGGTATTTCCCCAGATAGACTTTGCACACAACTCTACCACAGCCATAATTTGGCTTTTCGCTCCCTAGTTCTATAACGTTTACTAAGTCAAATATCAAAACACATTAACAAGAAGCCATATTTCACTGCATTATACCTACCTACTTCCACAACGGAAAACATAAGCTATAAATGACTTGCAATATATTTTGTTAAGTGACTTCGCTTTCATTCCGGAGTCCATACAAGCTGAAGCCGAGTAGCTGGCTACTCAATGGGCGCTGAATCATGGTGGGGAAATAATGACCTCTGTTTATTTTATTTGCATTTTTTAAATAAAACGTTGTAGGTATTATTATTTATCTTATCATGTGGGTTTTTGGGTTGTACAACGGACAGATTCGCATAACTGATAGGGGTTGCTCAGTTAACGAATCTAATGACTTTAATGAAGATTTTTTTTCGGTATAAAAAATGGCTTGCAAATTGTCTGATCTATGTGATAATTTTGTATGGGAAAGCCATTTTTTTTTTCATTTCCTGAATGTTTTTTTTTTTGTGAAATTTTATCGTTTCTGTTGACACCGCTTCATTATGACTCCGACATGATTTGTACAACAACCAACCATACAATCATGTTTGAGCGTGATTGTAAATTTTAACTTACAATAAACATTGGTATCGATTCGTAAGCGCACAAAATCGCTAAATCTTGACTCAAATGGTCGCCTGTCATTGGCCTCAATTCACGCCGTCCAGTTACTAATTCTAATTCTTAGTAGCGCTGTCACTTTCTTAACTTTGACATAAGAACAGGATAGCAAACAAATACGTGAGTTTGACATTTCTTATCTGACATAAGACTGCTTAAATTAATTAAAATTAGTGAGCACGCTCTATGGTCATTCCTTATTTAAAGCGCCGTACGTCAAATTAAGAATGTCAAAGTCACGTGTTTGTTTGCTATCCTGTTCTTATGTCAAATTTAAGAAAGTGACAGCGCTACTAAGAATTAGAATTAGTAATAGTGCGTCCTGAATTAACACCATTGTATATCCTGAGAGAACAGAAAAAGACGGCAACAAGGTTGGGATTTAGATAAGTCATGCTCTCCACGAATCGATAGCAGTATAACCTCTATAGTAACTGGAGCCGGGTGACTCAAAGGCTACGCTGGAAAGCGTAATCAGTTATCCAGGCGCCCCACTCGTTATCTCAGGGTCAGTCGGGGGCAAACAGATTACCGTCGCTAGGCAACCGAAAGCTCCTTTTCTGAAAGCTATCTGTAATCTTATCCATGCTGGACTGGGAACGATAAAAAAAAATTATGTTTTATTCAGCTGCCTCTTTTACCGGGCATACTACTAGGTAGAAAAAAAATTCATCGATGAGCTGAAACTTAACACAGGACTAAAAGTGGCACACATTTCTTTTAGTACTCTCAACAACTGCTCGTTTTACAAGCAATAATTAGTTTTTACGCCTTTAACGCCTACCTACCCCATAAAGATGACATATACAATACATAGTATTTCAGTTTACACTCATAAAGTCTTGTGACTAAACCCGTGTGGCGGAAAGGTAATCAGTTAGCCAGGCGCATCACTTGTTATCTCAGGGTCAGTCGGGGGCAAACAGATTACCGTCGCTAGGCAACCGAAGGCTCTCTCTTTCGAAATAGCTAATGAAAATGTTTCCTGAGTATCTTTTTTTACTTAACTTCTTCTTTTATAGAATGTGTTTTTCATGCGACAAACGATGTGATGAACTTTATTAAAAGAGTTTTGAAACCCCCTACTATACCTCTGATATAGTTTATGTAGCAACCAATATCAAAGACAACGACCGGAACCCAAAGCTGAGCGTGCCCTCCAAAGCACGGAATAGTTTTTTTACAAACAATCAGGTGACTAGCCAACATGGGGAATTGACAAATATTAACTTTGTGTTCCCCTGGGGAATCAAACCCATGATATCCGTATGGAGAGACTCCAATATAGATCACGGAGACACGAAAAAGGCACTTTAAAACTTAGTTTAATTTATTTATAAAGTTTTCAAAATAAATTTTATTATTCGCTTCAAGATGACAGCCTGTTAATCTTATTAGACGTTTATTGAAGTGGATAACGTGGATTATCTTGAAAATTCTATTTACTTTTCACATCAAAAGACTTTTCGTTCATTTAAGGTGAGGGCGAAACGTTTTAAAACAAATTGCTATTAAATAAATTATTTTACTAAAGACTTTTGAGTGTGCATTTTTATTAGGTTCAAGCTTTTAAAATTTATTTTGCTCTACAAAGCACATTCAAATAAAGGATGTAAAATGATAAAAGGAATGAAGAATACAATGCCTTGAGTAGGGATCTAATATAAGTGAACCCTTATTCTTAATCCGCTAGTTTCCTACTGTCAAATCAGCAGAAATGTCAAAAACGCTTTTTTGTATGAAAATTGCGAGGAATGACGTCACTCCTCGTAAAAACTTGACTACTCAAATAACAATAACTTCTATATTTTTAACTCGATTATTAAATCTCAATGTGCATTTTTTGAAAATTATGAATGAGATCCACAATATTTTAGCCATCAGTTTTAAGTATGAACGTTTTGATTTTTGTCAACAAGCCTAATTGTATAAAATACATTGCAGTCCGTTTTTTTTTTCTAATTAATATTTTTCTTTTTTCTAGGTACAGTTTCAAACCAGCCAGTGCCAGAGTGATGAGTGACAGTGCGTGACAGTGATTTATATAGGGTGTTCACCAAATATGAGGGCACGATGAAGCTGTGGAAAAACTTGAAAATCTCCATCGGCAGTCGAACCGATCCGAAGAACTTTTCTCAGGAGTTGCCACAGTGGGGCGGGCAGGGGTACGAGCTGGATGGTACGTAGCTATATTTTCAATAATTCTAAGTATTTTCTACTTCAGTTTAACAGTCGCAAGATCAGAAAAGTCCCTCTGGGGGAATACCACCCTCTTGTTTATTTCTCCCGCTAAGAAGAAGTGTTCGTTTGTGTTTCGGTCTGAAAGGCAAAAGCCAATGAAATTACTGGCACAAGATAAATTCCACCTTAGGTCTCACGGTGTGCAATGCACTCTGCTATTTTACTAGAAGGATAGTAGTATGTGTTATTGGCTACGGTGCTGATGCACTAAACTTGTAATTGTAACAATCCCATACACTGATTACTGTAATAACTTGTGTTTTCCATGAGAATGGAAACCACAATGAAGTGCCCAAGGACCAGACATAATAATACTTAGACCCTACAGTTCCCACAGGCAGTCTGGGTCTATCGATAAAAATACCTAAGGATAAAAAGGAATCTAAAAACTAGTACTAACATGCACTTATTTTTGTGATTATAATGGGTTTAACTTATTCTAAAGGAAACGTCTTGCATCCTGACCTAAAAACTAAAAATGTTTTCAAAAACTCACTCAAACATCGAATATAAGCAAGCTGAGTTTGTGCTTTCAGAAACTTTGCTTTTTGAACTTTTGCCATACGTGCAGTTTTCTTTGCGAAGTTTTTTTTTATAAGTTGTGTCAACGTATGTTCAAACATGGAGTCAGAAAAATAACTTGAAAACTTTATATACGTACTTCTCATATTTTATATTAACTATTATGTTGATAATTATGCTCTTTATTTTAGGAAGGTAGGTAGTTGATTGTGGTTTAGCTATCATAGAAAATTAATTTGACAACTCATCTGACTCAATCGTTGCACTTTTTCATAAATCTAAAATTATTATAAAAATTACTCTTTATGTCTCTCGTATAATTTAGTAGTGATGATACAGCAGTATTTATAATATTATACTGTTATTTGTATACAGTCATCGTCTAATGTCGCAAAACATCTTGTATTACCAAATATTCTCTCAGAATCCAATATAGTTCGCGTCGCTTCTTTCGCCCGGGGCTATGGCTGAGATTGCAATGATTTGGCAATTTCGCTCAAGATTTTTGCCTTTGAATATTCCTTTTTATATTCTGTAGATTTGCCAATAGAAATTTCGTTTTAAAGTAACAATGGCGTCAGGCACCGAGTTGAATTTTTATTGTGGACGCTAAATTTATTTCGTTTTCATTAGACACATTGTGCTGAAATAAAACGGATTTCCGATAAAAAATCGCCTTTGGCAAATATTGATAGATAAAAATCTTTACTTTAATCATAAAGACAAAAGATTATTATTTAGTGCCTAAACTGAATAAATTGAAGTCCACTGAACGGATTTAGAATTTCATTTCTCTATTAGAAATGTACACTTCCACTGTCTTATTTTTATGCTAAAACTCATAATTGCGGTTTAGTTATTTTTAAAATTTGATCTTTCGATGACGCTCTGACGTCACCCTTTCAACATTGATGAGGGTTCAAATGCATACCTACACTTCTTCACTGTTGATCTTTTACCAGAATAAACGAGTATCATCATATCACACCGCATTTTCCTTATTATATTCAGGTAGCTCGATTTTCCTCCACGTTTAACGTGTTAACACAAATCTTCTTTTAGGAAACAGCAGGGTGACCGTACATGTTTTCGTCAAAAGTTTATATGATTCAATTTAGGCGAGACCCTCGGAGCAGTCGTTGATAGGTGCGACATGTGTCGTGTTTACCCTTCTCTTTGTCTTATAGGCAAGTTGTACAAGTCATTTCACAAGATAGCTTCGGGCAAAATACTAAAGGTTGCAGACTCTCGACGACAAAAATAAAAAAACGGAGACGTTGATAAATAAGAAAGAAAAGTGTTTAGAAAATACAACATTTTAAACATCCTTAATTGGCCTAATTCTTGTTACTTTAGTTAAAAAGAAAAGTGAGAGAAATCTATTTATTTTCAAAAGCTAATTAAAAATCGTGTAAATGTGACTCTGAAACTGGCTTTTCATTAGAAGCGTTAATAATAATTATTTACACAAATGGTTCACTTAGCCCAAGCTTCCTCTTCCTTAATTAAGGATGCTTTGACGGTCAAATTTGAAGGGGACAGTCGACAAAGGCGGAGCACAAAAGGAATGATTTGTTTTCGTCGCGTTTCTTTTTTGTGGGTGACACATAAAAAAAACCGTGAAAGCTGCGGATTGAACGGTGTAGCGTTTAGTGAATTTAATTGTCCACAGAAAATGTTTTTGAAGTGTGTCACTCGGGGGAAGATGCTAAAATATATCCATACACATACTAAGCTGTATTTTCGTTATTTTGTGGATAGGATGACTCATGAATGATTATGATGATGATAATAAGTATAATGTATAAAGAAACTGGATTTTACCAAATATTTGCAAACAATTAAGCACCTTTTCCACAAGGATCATCGACTTTAAATTTGACGAAAACTGCGTTGGAATTAGTATGATAAATGATTGTCATCCAACACATCGATAAGGAAAATTAAATAAGTATAAAATAGTCTCATTCAAGATAAAATCTTAAAACAAATATAAAAATGTTGTAATTAGTATAAAAAAAATATTCTACCCGACGATAAAACGAAGTTAACATTTAAAAATTCTCAAAAATGAGAAATTGCTATTTCCATAAATTTTCATAACGAGCGTGATTCTTTTTAGTTAAACTGTGTTTATTTAAGCTTAAAGCTTGGATTCGCTTGTAAAGTAAGATACATTTTAAAAGTTGGTGAACATGTTAAGCTTAACTTTTTTAGATATTATTTTAAGCTACAATTTTTTTGTACTTGGAATGTTTCTTTTGATACGAACTGTATAGTCTCAATTTGTCTTTTGTATGGTGTTAAGAGAGAAAAGAATCACGTTTTTCCGTAGATGTTTTTAAAGCTAATAATTGGACGTAATCAAGTGTTCTTTGTGAACGTGCTATTGTTTATTTTTTTATTTTCTGGCACCAAAAGCGTTACAATAAAATGTAGAGTCCTTTATAAATGCACTTGTCTTTTAACAATACTATCTCGGTTATAAACCCAAAAATTTGCAGCCTAAATTCGCCGTGAAGAGTTTAAATTAACCATGAAAACTGGACTCAGAACTACTCCCCTTAATTTGAGATTACATCTAAAAGCTTTTAAGGCGCTTCGCATTTTCTCCGCACCTTAGAAAAAGCTTCAACTGTACTACCTGTGGCTGTTAGAGTAGTGTTGAATAATTAATCTAATCTGTGGTAATGGTTAAATAAAGGGAAGATGTCGGAGAAAATGGTTGTGATTCGTCTCTGTAAGTGGAAAGTTCTCAGACCAAAGGGGATTGGTAAGATTTGATTTTGTATTTCTAATTATCTCGTTACTTGCCGTTGCCGATACAATAGTACCTATCACTTTGTGAAAACAGAAAATTATTTATGTATTTGGTAGGAATTATTGTTATTATTGAAAAGTTCACTGTATCAATAGGGTACCCTGAATAGGTGTTTTATTAAATTTATTATTCTTTAGTGCTCATGTAGTGCTAGATTAGGTTTAGTTGTAAAAAATAAAGAACATGGCAGGTGCTATATTCAGTGAGTTTTCAATACAGTATCTACCTACAGAAAATGCGCAAATTCACTCTTCAAAGCTCAATTTTATCGCACATTTTTTCCTTTGTTAGAAAAATATAGTCAACAGTGTTTAATTAGTAATGATGAGCTTCTAGAAATAGCGCCCGGTTTTATAACTTATATTATAGATAGGTCCAAGAACACCATTTAAACTTATTCGAAGATGTCGATGTCCCCATGTTCAAAATTTCTTATACTTAAAAATGTTTTTTTTTTTATCGAATGGAACGTTAACTTTACTTTGTAAGGACCGTATTTATAATTAGCTCTCAAGAGTGACAGCGGGTTTGAGTTCGTATCAGAAATGTCATTTCAGTACAAAACGGCCTGTCAAATACCTACGCACTCAATACTGCACTCAAACTTGAGATCGCTTTATAAATACGAGCCTAAATCACTGTTCGACACTTAACTCAACCTTCCACTTACGCAGTTTTTGTAAAAGTTTTCATTAATTTACTCCAATCTGAGAACTAAGTGGCCGCACAAACGGGCTGCAATAGCTACGCAAATTGAGAAAGTTGTGGTTGAATTGCAGTCATGATGTAGCTGAGATATGGTATGCAACTGCATGAAATTCACAACTGCATTGAAGCAGTTCTGATTTTGAAACCCTGTAAAATAACATTTAAGGACGCAGAATTTTATGCTATATCCCCTTTGCTTGAGTAAAAAATATAGATAGGTGCGTGTTACCTAAATGTTCTAAAAGAGCAGTCATGTTGCGAGGCTGTTATAGGTACCACGTTATAGGTATAATATAAAAACGGTAATCTGAGTTGCTTGAACCGATATAAATTTTCAGTAATATAGGAACGAACACCAATTTCATGATAGGATCTTAAATTTGCAGTGGCATTGCGATCCGTCTGTACACGAACTAAGTGAGACTCTTCAAGAAAACTAACGAAAGAAACTTGCAACTTGGCGAACTACTTAACGTGTTTCTTATTTGGCGACCGGCAGATAAAGTAATTTAGACTGACTTGCCAGTTCTTTTAACTAATGCGTTAAGTTACCTACTAGTTGCTTATTCAAACAAAGTAGAACTAACGTTTGTTCTGTATTAAAATAAGCTTTGTGTTACAATTTCTAGTAAATACTTTTTGATTTTAATGTATTACCTATTCTGATAACATTTTTATAATGTAGTGAATATGGCAATTAACCATCCATCTATCATTAACTTGTAGTACTATTACTTAGCTGTTATAACAGCTACCGTAATGTTTTTTTTTTTATAATGTTTTAGTTGTTATACTAGGCACCAAACTATTTTCTGTACTTAACATAATTATCAAGTTCTAGGATATACAAATTATCGGAAAAATTTCAACCCTTAACTTTGCAAATTTTCTCAATTTTCCTTAAAAAGTAAAAAACGTTCCGGAAAAATGGGACAATTCAAAAACTTTCCACTGGTTTTCGGTTAAATTATCTCGAGATTGAGCACGACCTAAGTTTGAACGTGGGAAGTTAGCGAACTTGTTTGAAAATATTAAATGAAGTAAATTAAAAACTCAAGAAACGTGTTAGGAGTTTGGAATTAATTTTGCCTGTCTACTTTGGGGATTAGGAGGAATATCTGTCAACATTGTTGGTTGTTTTGACGTGAGATTGTTTTGGAGAAAACAAATCATAGATATCTATTATTATTAAACTGTAGGTAGCATAGGTTCGTCTTATAAAGCGGTCTCAAGATTTAGCAATATTAAGGCCCGTATTTATAATCATCTCTCAAGAGTGTCAGCGAGTTTGAGTCCGTATCAGAAATGTCATTTCAGTACAAAACGAAACGATCTGTCAAATCCATACTTAATATTGCTCTCAATCTTGAGATCGCTTTATAAATACGAGCCTAAGTTATGCAAGGCGTTTTGTAGTGAAATGACATTTCTGATACGAACTCAAACTCGCTGTCAGTTTTCCTTTCTTAACAGAATGCAGCTTGGAATCGGCGTTACTCAAATTATAATAAAAATATATGACGTCCCTGTCGTAAAATTTACTAAAGGTTTTATGCAGACCTTTCATGTACCTACCTTGTTTATTGAATTTTATTGCCGTCAAATTGGAGGAAAATAACCGTAATAAATAAATGACGTAAAATTTTATCTCTCTAACTTCTCGTTTATAAACTGACAACTTCAATTTTCTAGGATATTGAAGAAGAAAACTACTTTGAACATTATTTCAAGGATATCAGTGATTTTTATCAAAGTACTTAATTTCAATTTTTCTTTTTGGCAAAACATCGAACGCCATATGCTTTTATTTCCTGAAATAATTTCTTTGAGAAAGTTGTTCAGTTTCGTTGACTCAACAACCCCTATCAGTTTGCGGGAAGCTGTTCCCGCAAAAAAATATATATATAATATCCATATATATATAATTTTGCACAAACAAAGTTCGCATGCTTCAAAGACTTAGGCTTGTTTTTAAATTATAATCATCTTATTATAATGCTTAATTTTTAACGCGCTATTCCATATAACTTTACTACTTATATCAGAGATAGGTAAGTAAGTCATTGGCACAGGTTTATTTCTAAGTTACATTTTTTTATTCGACTAGTTACCGATATTTCTACGATACAAGCAAAGCAACAATGACCTCGGCTAAAATATTTTATCCCATAAATCCAGAACCCGCCCATATTTAGTCTCGATTCATTATTGAAATTTCACAGGCTGTTCCAAATCGTGCTCAGTACACACATGACCGAACAAATTGGTCTCGACAGCTGTAGATTGCTTTGCTAAATGTAATTATCACCACCTGTTTCTGTCTCGTTAATGTGGTTGTCTGTTGTTTGTTTGACATGAGTTTAACTGCCTCTGTTGTTCAGTTTTTTTTATTCATCATCATCATAGCGTCTGGCAATCCTTGCTTGGATCAAAATGTCCATATCTAGGTCTTTCAGCCAGCATTCTGCGTCAGGGGTTAAGTTGTGCAGCTCGGCGATGCCACCGGGAAAACAGCGAAGTGGACATTCATTCACAACGTGAGAAAAAGTTTGGTCAGGTGCTCCACAGTCTCAATTTGGTGACTCCTTTAGACACCGTTGGTAAAAGTGGTGATTTGAAGATATTTGAAGAGGATAGCAGAGGATACCTGAAGTTTATCCTAGTTTACCTAGCAAACCATATCATCGATATGTCTGAAAAGTGACAAGATACTGTAGCTGTCGCTGGTAGTTACTACGTAACCATTATAACCTTTAGGTACTTAGTCTACTTTACCAAAATAAAAAAGTGGTTAATTGAGCGGTTTAAAAGCCCTTACATCTGCACTTTTGTTGACTGAAACTGATATCCAAAAGACAAAAGATGATAGATACTTAAACAGATTTTTGTGAATAGTAGTTTTTTAGTTTGTTTCTAACTAAGAAAATATTGAAATACTAACCTCTACTTTTCTTACTATAATTTTCTAGTTAAAATTTAACAACGCTGGTTATTATTAAGTTTATTTCTAGACACGACTGTTAAATACCTCAAGCTTAAGTCCTAAAGTTCGAAATACCCAACATTTCCATCCATAGCCTGTAATCCTCTTTTAAACTGAGAAATATATGAGGCGCCTATCCTCTACATAAATTTCCTTCAGACAGGATGCGTGCATGATTCATGAATAGTGACTAATTATAAAGGGAAGGACTTACTGTAATTCCTACGGCTATTAATAAGTCAAGATACTTCGAAGATAAGCAGCTTTAGTGACTTGCTTGAGAGTATGCACAAGATTATTTATTACAAACTAAATAAGCAGATTTTTTTTATTAGATTTATTTCTTAAAGAGTGTATAAAACACAAAAGTTTTTGTACCTAAAACAAAATAACTTAAGATCATTACAAATAATATGACAAGAAAATCTAATAAAATATGATGTTAAATTATAATTGAAATACTTGCTCTAAAACCCTAAAAATTTTAAACGGAAACACTCTTATCCAATAGAGGAGCTAATGGGGTCACATCCGGGGTAGCTCTCCTAAAGAATATCAGGATACAAGCTTCAAAATACAAATGTTTTTTTTTTACTATTTTCTTTTCTTTTTAATAACTTAAAATCTTTAAACAGTGTGTTTCCTAGTTACAGAAAATTATAGGCGTCTGTAATTATTAGGCATACCTACATTCTACCTAGAAGTCCAAACCTGTCATAATTTAGGTATATTCTTTTCGATCAAAATATCTTTTAAAGTGAGATACTTATTACACAAATAAAATTTTAGTAAGCACTATGCATTTTATGCCTAACTACGAGTATAAACAACATGTTGTTACCAAACCTTTATCATTTTGTCAGCACAACATAAAATAAGTCACAACAAAAACAAAGGCATCGAAAAAAGTAAATACGAAAAAAAAAAACTGATATCAAATGGAGAGTCCCCGGGGTGAATCAGGATAAACCGGGGTTAGCGCGCTAATGGTAGTTTTACCTTGTTTTTCCTTGTATTATCTAAACTGAGGATATTTTTTACTACCTGTTATTGACTCGGAAACCCACACGACAGAAGAAGAAGTTATGGAGTCAACTAGATACCTATGTTAGGTATCAATTTGATGAAACAAAACACTGGTATCAGAATTTACAAGATAAGCTAAATAGGTCATGTTTGAAGAATATGCAGCCCTCTGAAGCATGCTGCTGATAAGGCCGCGATAGCCATTTATTATAATATCTTTTACTATCTGTCAATTTGTTGTGTGACTTGTCAATGTCAGTGAATTTGTCAATGTGTTCAAAATGATAGATGCGATACTATACTCGCGTATGCTTAATATACCATAGTACCACCTATTGTGGTACAACTCGGTGGTACTAGTGTGGGATTGTTACATAAATTACTGCCACTGGTAAATAGAGATGGGTAACCACCCGGGTTAAAACCCAAGCGTGGGTTAAAACCCAATTATCACCCGTTTCAATCCACCCAAACCACCCACTGACCGGGTGAAAACTTAATCTTGTTAATAATTTAGTTTTTGCTAAAATTATCATTAGTGATTCAATTACTTGAATGCATAGGTAGGTATTCCGCATTACCTAGTTACTAAAGTAGTTGTATTAGTTAATTTTCCGAATTTCGATTTTAAAAGTTCCGTTGATTTTGTACAATTTTCCGAGTTTCGATAATGGAAATCCATAATAGTGCTTGCACTTTCGCGTGATGGGTTGAATTGGTCTCAGACTAAGTTGTACACATCCTAAGGTATCTTTTGAGATATGTTGCCCTGGTGGGTACACTCTATGGTTCTGCAGGCAGGATCGGTTAGGTTACTATAGGTGCAATTACAGTATTTCAATGATATAGGAGTGGTGCTCGAACAAAGTTTGGAGCACACCCTGGTCAAATTCACATCGCGGTGAAAAAAATCCAAAATGGCGGAAAACAAGATGGCCGCCATACAAAATAAAAAGTCAAATATCTCCTAAACAATGAGAGATAGATGGAGAGTGCTCGAATAAATGTTATAGGAAATGATAGTCGGTAACTTTCGGTGATCACGAAAATCCAAGATGGCGGATCCAAAATGGCGCCTGATACAAAAAATGCTCTGATCAGGCTGCAATTTGGCTGGTGAGAGGTCATTGAAGTACTGATTCGATATTTATAGTTCGTTTTTCAAATCCACCGTTTTTCAAGATGGCTGCCATAGAAGGGTATTTTGTATGAAGGACTTTGATCAGGTCTGGCGTGGAAACAGTTGCTTGTTGTGGGAGTGAATAGTAAAATTCTGTATTTGAATGTGTAGTATTATTATTTCTGTAGTCCTCTCCCAGGAACTGTTTACGTGACAGAATCGATTAAAGTTTCTTTAAATACAACGGTTTTTGTATGGGGAACTTTAATCAGCTCTGGCGCAAGAATTTTTGCTCGTAAGGGGCTAAAATCGTAAAATAAGTAAAAGCTCTACAAGCCAAAAAAAATGTAGTATCTACCTGCCTACTCCTACATAATATTCTCGCACCAGAGCTGATCAAAGTTCCCCATACAAAAACCGTTGTATTTAAAGAAACTTTAATCGATTCTGGCGCGTAAACAGTTCCTCGTATTGGGGGAGAGGACCACAGAAATAATAATACAACATATTCAAATACAGAATATTATTATTCAATCCCACGAGCATCTGTTTCCACGCCAGACCTGATAAAGTTCTTGATACAAAAAACCATTGTATGGCAGCCATCTTGAAAAACGGTGGATTTAAAAACCGAACTATAAATATCGAATTAGTGCTTCAATAACCTTTCAACAACCAAATTGCAGCCTGATTGGAGCATTTTTTTTATCAGGCGCCATTTTGGATCCGCCATCTTGGATTTTCGTGATCACCGAAAGTTACCCACTATCATTTCCTATAACATTTATTCGAGCACTCTCCATATATCTCTCTTCGTTTAGGAGATATCTGACTTTGTATTTTGTATGGCGGCCATCTTGTTTTCCGCCATTTTGGATTTTTTTCACCACGATGTGAATCTGACCAGGGTGTGCTCCAAACTTTGTTCGAGCACCACTCCTATATCATTAAAATACTGTAATTGCTCCAATTGTAACCTAACCGACCCTGCCTGCAGACCCATAGAGTGTACTCACCAGGGCAACATATCTCAAAAGTTATCTTAGGATGTGTACAACTAGTCTGAGACCCATTCATCCCATCACGCGAGAGTGCAAGCTTTTTCGGCCAACCGCCGTACTATAACATAAACCCACGTAATGTAATTATATCAAGAATAAAAAAGCCACTCCTACTACCCTTCTTGCCCCGCCCTAACCCCTTGCCATAGAAGTTCATAATACCTATTGGAAATACATACTTGGGAATGGGAAGCTGTAATAGTACATTACGATATAAGTGCGGTGGGTTGATCATTACAGCAGCCGAGGCGATATTGCTAGCCCGAGCCGTAGGCGAAGACTACAAGAAAGCAGAGGCTGTAATTATCAAACCGCACGTATGTCGTACGACGTTTTATAACATATTTGCGAGGAAATACCTAAAAAATTAAAACAATACAGCGAAAAGAAAAAACGCGCGAAATAATTTTTACTCGTTCACAAATTATGATGCGCGCGCATCAACGCTTTCTTTTTTAAGCCATAGTACAAAGAAACAAAAACCAGCCAGTATTACTAATAAAGTAAATTAATATTTTTTTGGTTTTGTTACAGATAAATGGTTGTAATTTATTGTAAAAATTAATTAAATTAAAGAATTAAATTTTTATTTTATTATACTTTATCTCCCAAAGTTAATTTTATTTATAAAATGTTGACCACTTTTCTGCCATAAAAACTCTTTGCTAAGATTTAAAAAAGTACCGTTCGATAAACCGTGCGTTTTACCTAATAAAAAAAAACTCGTGTGTTTTACAGCACTCGTGCATTTTACATTACGATTACGCACAAGTACGTAATAAGATACAATAAAATATTGAAATTGGTGTAATAAGAGACCCTTTACGAGCAAATGTGTTATAAAATATTGTTTACTATGAGCTTTAACGAAAAGAAGCTCTTTAATACTTATTTTTCGTTTCCACCCGTAAATTCGGGTGATAATGGGTTAAAACCGGGTAATAACCCAAATCACCCGGTTTTAACCCGGGTGGATTGTTTGGGTTTTTACCCACTACCCATCTCTACTGGTAAATGCCTATTTTATAACCACGGGAAAACTGATTAATCAGCAAGTGAAACTGTGTTTCAGAAAATCTGGTAATCTTTCTAAAGAATAATAAAAATATTTTATGTGATAACCCCTAAACCACATGAGACAGGTCGCTAAAAAAAGGTAATAGGAACGAAAAACTGTTATCAAAATGGAGCGAGTACCGGGTCACCACGTTTTCCCCGGGGTGAATCAGGATAAAGCGGGCTAGCGCTAATGGTGACTCTCCTTTGTTTTTCTTTGCATTATCTAAACTTGTACTTACATACGAAATACCTACATAGGTACATAGATACCTAGTTACTTACTCCAGAAAGCTCACATTACCAGCTCTCATATGGTGGAGTGGAAAGCTAGTCCTGCATAATCAAATAAAAGTAAATAACCAAATCTATCCAAAGGAAGGCAAAACAAACAAATATACGAGGTTCAACGACCGCGCGTAAAAACACATCCAAGTTACTCGTTCTACATATTCATCAGTAACACTACGCCAAGTCCTCAAACTAGAGAAGTTTAACGGTAAATTTACCAGCGCGTTGAGTTGACGCAATGAACCGTCAGGAGCTCCGAGTTCATCAATCAGCCGTCTAGTCAAAGTGAAGGATCATGGGGGACTTGGCACTTGTTTACATGTGGAATTAGTTCTTTTTACGTAT
Organism: Scrobipalpa atriplicella; assembly: GCA_029255725.1. Lineage (NCBI taxonomy): Eukaryota > Metazoa > Arthropoda > Insecta > Lepidoptera > Gelechiidae > Scrobipalpa > Scrobipalpa atriplicella. The sequence goes on from JARACY010000011.1 coordinate 145,823, forward strand.
ACATTTTCTTTATAAATATTTTATTTTTGTCTCAGATCTTAAAGCAATTTATGCAAGCTAATATTTTATTATAAGGAAAATATTGTTCAAATTCTAAAAATACCTAAACTGATTTTCAAAATTATTTTGTTCTTAAAAAGCTAAATCATCCAAAATTTACATTCCTTATTAAACTTCTTAATCTCTTGGAATATTTAATTCATTAAATTATGAAATTGCATGAACATGTAATTATGCTGAAAATTATTTATTTTACATTAATTTTATTTTCAAAATCAACGTTCATTTCATTACCTAATCAAAAACAGGGTAACCAAATAGGTACAGGAACGTTTTTACCATTTCTTGCTTCGATAAATGAAATCACAATTACCGAGGACTGAATATTAAATTACGTCTCGTTAAGAAACACGGCAAAGAGCATTTGCAAAAAGAAGGGAGAAAACGAAAAAGGGAAAAGAATCTGTGACTTAATAAAATATTGTAGCAATAAAAATTCCATTCACAGTTTCATTGTTTTACGCCCCGCTGGTTTCAATGATGCAAAATTTAGAAAAAAAAGGCCAAGTTCTCGACAAATTTGTTCCTCTTGAGATTCCATACACAACTTGTATTTGTTGCTATTCCAAGAAAAACAAAAGAAAATTGCATCTGTCATGGAGGTCATCTCACGGTTTTATCGTGTGTATAATCCAACTTGAAGTACACGCAGCAGTAACAGACAATTTATATTATTACCTTAAGCATTTGGTAAAACTTCTTCCTATTATTTAAACAAATTTGTAATAAATATCACTAAAAAGAGATCCGAAAAGAAATAGGAACCCGAACTCGTCGGAAACGTATATCCCTTTCGTATCAAAATGTTATTTATGGTTGTTTGGAAATATTTCATTCATATTGTATTTATATAATGCGTTATGTAGTTTTATAGAAAAACATATTGTTTTCTTGTTCACTCATTGTAGGTGTGAACCATAATACAAAGATGATGCAAAAACTTTCAGATCTTTGTGCGTTGCCTGGCAACCGGAAAAGGGAAACTTTGCCATCCACATTTCCTTCTTACGAGAGTTTTGTTTATGTAACTACGGAACCCTACTTATTTATGCGTTTACGGTGAATTCTATCTTTGAAAACAATATTAGGTTCTATTATGTTTGAAAGGTTTGTGGAACATATTATTATAAGATTCATGTTGATACTCGTAAGTACGACCAATTTTTTTTTCTTTTTGTTCAGCGATCGGTTGGTTATGGTTATGGCTCCCAGATATTCGATTCGGATCGTTTGAAGTGTTGCTATTCAATTCGGATCGTTTGCACCAGATCGTTTGAAAAAACCATCATGCGTTGATTGATACCTCTCAGATTCGCTCGCAACCTAACAGAGGCTCTTAAAAACTGTGTGAAAAATATCGCCGAAAGCATGACTTTTGTTCCACGTTTCTTTTGTATAAATATCTTCTCCAATCTACGTTCTAGTGTTCTGCACTTGATCCTTTATTATACTTGTTCATTTTGTTTTAATTTTTAAATTTCATCCCCACAGTCACGAGTAAACTAGTTACAATAATATAATATTCATCTCATCACGAAAACATTCACAGTACCTGTGCATTTTCAGCTTTGCGAAACGTGACCTGACTAAATTTCTGTTATTTCATTATTCACAACAGAAAAACTTGCCTGTTTTTTTTTACAAAATTCACTAGAGTATTTGCTGAAAGTACATCTGTGGCAGGGTCATTTTCCATTACAGTTTTTTATTATTTTAATAAAAAAAAAATATAATAAAGGTACCAGGTCCCTAAAGGTTAGACCGCACTAGGACGTAGCTGCAGCGGAGTGGCACGGCGCGGCGCGGCGTGACAATGTCAGTTCATACATTTTGACAGTTTTTGCCGCGCCGCGCCGCTCCGCTGCAGCTACGTGCTAGTGCAGTCTAACCTTTAAAGTGCTAATTGGATTGAAGTTAAAATTTAATAAAAAAGGCATCCGTAAATTATAAATTGATTAAAAAGTACTAAATAATTTGTATTTATTTTGTAATCACGTTATTAAACATAAAAATGTGAAGTGGATTTCAAGTAAATTACTATAAACAAACAAATTCTATATAAATGTAGGTAACATTATATACAGAATTTGGATATTTTAGTGACAGAAGCTAAATTTTATTAGAAAAAATGTGCTAATTATCTGTCTTTTGTATTTTAATCTGTAGGTACTTACCCAATATTTTCTATACCTTTTCATTTCATTAAAGAATGTTTAATTAAAAAAATCTCCAACGTTGCGTCTCTCACGTAGGACATAAAGCGAAACCTCTGGAGGACACACTTTTATGAGTCCTTTATACAGGACTGATTGAAAAACAGCCCTAATAAGCTGTATGGACCAAAGGTTATAAAATTTTATATCCTATTCTCTACAATGATGAAGGATCTCTCGTAAATTAAAAAAAATCCCGGGTATTCGATTTCCAAAATTGTTATTCCTGCTGCGGGCTCAGGTACAGCGACGTACTTATACTTTACCTAGGTATGTATGTACCGAATATAATAAAAAATCTAGATTAATTCTTTGTGGTAGTGTTATGTCTAAATTAAATCAGTTTCCTTCAAATGCATTAAATTTATAGCGCATGAATTTATAAATATTTTAATTTACTCTGTTGGTAAAAATAAACTGTTCTAGGCTTACGTGAATAAGTAAAATTAAACGAGTAAGTCGATTTATTTAATCAACCGAAAAACAAAGGGCACGTACTCTCCGAAGCACAGAATTATTTTTCCAGAAAGGTGTTTGAACCAGACTAGATACTTCAGAGATCTGGTAGCGCTCAGGTTTTTCAATTCAATTATTTTTGCTGTTCATAGAATTTGAATAATCTCAAAAGCCTGGGCGCTGAAAGCCCCTTTCTTATTGAAATTTCTGTCTGGGTTTGAGAAAATCGACCAAAGAATGTGGTTTTTATTATTTTTCTTTCATTATTATTGTTTTGTAAATTATATTTTATTGAATTTTATCCCTGCTAAGTACTACTCACACTTGCTTTATTTTACTTCAGAAACACAGTGAACAATAAGACCAAAAAAAAAACATTACTCAAACAACAAATTATTTCATCATCTTTCTAAGAAATAATTTTCGCCATACTAATTGACCGTTTAGTGTGGCTAAAATTATTTTATTAAAACGAATGGACAAAAAATTGTAAAAAGGATTGTTAAATAATAAGACCTTGCATTTTTCATTAAGACAGAAGTAAAAATCAGTTTGCGCAGTATATTAGCAGTAAATAAAAGTCTGTAGCTTGGTGTTGGTAGTCACGCAGCCATAATGATGGATTACGTGAAGCTTAAACGTAGATAACGCACGGTTACCTCTGGATCTAAGGTTAATAATGAATGATTCAACTCTTACTTTTGTAATGTTAGAAAAAAGTACTTTCCTCCCTACTTAGGTAATGGAACGACCTCCCCACTAGATTTTCCCTAAATAATTACATGATGAGTCTTCAAAAAGGTCGTGAAAAAGCGGAAAAGTGCAGTGTTACCTCCGGACGTGTAGCAAGCGTTCATTAGGCTACGACACAGAGGGTACCGTGATGGTTTTTTATTTTCAAAAGGATTCATGCCTATTTCATCATTATAAAAAATAACAGTCAAACAAAATTGACAGTTGGGGCTGATAGTGATCTACATTTTCTACATTATTTTGTCAATTCAATCAATTATTATTTCTATAACTAACACAGTACCCTCCTTCACTTCGCACAGTCAGATAAAGAGGAGGAAAGTCACGTGCCTATAAAAATGGATTACGTGGGGCCGATCTCTCTTGCCGGTGCAGGGTACGCACGGCTTACCCCGGATCAAGATAATGATTCAACTCCTCGCTTTGTTGTGCGGGAAAAAGACCATTTTCTTCTGGATTTTAGCAAAGAAAACTGGTTTTTCAATGTGGTTCATCAATAAACTACAATACCTATTTGATTTTGTGTAGAGTGAGTACCATCTTGGTTACAACTTATTATAGATTAGATACCCACGCAATTTTCTAATGGAAATCCCCGAATGTGCTTTTTTTTCCTTTAGGATTAGAACTATGATAAGAATATGGTACGTCTTGTGTGGCTTCTTCCGGCCGCTAACATTATAAGTTTTTTGAACACTATGTTAGAAAAAATATTTAAAATGTACATTTACATATATGGTTAGAAACCAGACCACAATAAACGATTAAAATGTCAAGTCAAAATCTCAAAATTAAACTCGAAAATGAAATCAAAATAGGGTATGAAATAAAATAAGTAGGTTCATGGTAATATTATTTGTGTTACTTCAATAAAGTTCCAGGAGTGAACACAGCATTAATCCAGTATCACAGAACTTTTTCTAAAATCCTCACTGCATCTGAACCATCCGAAACCGCGCTGCTATTCGAGAAATGCTAATTATCACGCTTGCTCTCATCGCAAGAATAATGTTGCACTTGAAGCAGCGGCGGATTCCGTCGCAGCACATAGCGTGAGCGTGCCAGGCGCACAGCTACTTTAGACTTTTGCACACCTTTTTATGGTGCGGCTCTATTGATAGCGATTTTGTTGGCTAAGTGAGAAGGAATGACCCATAGTGCGGCAGCGGATTCTATCGCAGTGAGCGTGGGCAGGCGCAAAGATGTATAGACTTTTGTACCTTTTTATGGTGCGGCTCTAATGATAGCGATTTTGTTGGCTAAGTGAGAAGGAATAGGTACCTAGTGCGGCAGCGGATTCTATCGCAGTGAGCGCGTGGACGGGCAGGCGCAAAGATGCTTTAGACTTTTGCACCTTTTTATGGTGCGGCTTTAATGATAGCGATTTTGTTCGATTATGCGATTATGCTGGCCAAGTTAGAAGAAATGACTTGTACAATACCTACCTGCTTTTGACTTTTGCATCACCTTTTACGGTGCAGTTCTAATGATAACAAATTATTCACATCTACGTTGCATAGGTAACTGTCAGCAAATTCAAAAACAAGCAAGCATGCCAGGCGTTAATATATTTCTTGATTTCTTTGAATCAATTTTTTATTGATTCAAAGAAAATTTCTGATAAAATAAGTTACACAAAAAAATACCGATTCATACAATTATACACTCGTCTTGTCTACTCCACCGCTTTAAGTGAAACCTTACCCGAGTTGCAGATTTAACGAGAGCTCGCAATTTACTCGTGTTTACTTCTTATTTTTGTTCTCTTGATAAATGATACCTTCTGGAATGTCAGCTAATTTCTGACTCGGGGGTGTTTTTAAAAGAATTCGTCGTCTTATTTGTTGGTTTGTGTGAAATTTATTGCGCAACTTACAATAAATCACAGCTGAATGTTCTTTGATGGAGGAAAGCAATTCATATTTGTGTATCTTTTTTCAGAAAATGGTTTTTACAAACCTACAAAATAGTACCTATCACGATTGTTTGCTTCCATTTTGTGTTTGAACTGATAAAAATTTAGAATGTATGAACGGTTTTCTTCTGTTATTCTGGGCATTGTTGGAATGGACCGCAGGGTTTTGATCTCTTGCAACTTATCCTATATAACGTCTAAAAACACTCATAACCATGACAACTTATGAAGAAACAAAACCCTCTTAGTTTGAATTGTTTCAATAATTTGCTACCAAAATTTTCACATTAAAACAGACAAATTTCTCGTTTCCTCCTACGTTTTCCATAGAGATTTCCTGAACAAATTTTCCTTGGTCTCTTTTAATAAAAACTCCGCCTCAGGGCGATGCAGGCATTTTCGTGCCAGGCTCATTTTTTTTAACACCCACAGGCAGGTTAGGAATTCTCCTATTTCCTCGTGGAAACCGTATGCTTGGAAACGAAAATGGCGTTCTTTTTTACACATTGGCATTTCCAAATGACTAGTTCAAAACCTATCTTTAATTCTACTGGCAATGCCACAAAGTATAAGGTCTTATGCAGACTTTAGTCTGTGGTTTTTATTTTAGTGGGTTCTTTGTTTCCGAAGTCTATATTTTTTAGGATTCGTTTTTTTAGGAACTGAGTGTTTCAACGTAGGTATCTAAGCTTTGGTTCATTAGTTTTGTTTCGAAAGTTCTATTCAAAGAACTGTAACATGAGACAAGTCAGGTAGGTCATGGTAGACAGAGCATTAACAGCTGTATAAGAAAAAAAGTTTATAATATTTTAGATAGGAACGTGTATTTGTTGTAATGATAGATTCTCAGCCCATTTTACTGCAATAAATTGGAATCTTTGGATTATTTAAGTACTGGCTTTTACCGTACGCCCGGAAATTGTACTTACATTCATAGGTAATGCTTATTCATTAAAGTGGCCGCTTGTCAATATTAATTTACTTACTTTTTCTTCTTCCCAAGCAAAAAACTTTCTAAGTCCCCTTAAGGAGAAATTCTCAGAGAAGCATCTCGAAATCTTCTAAAGAAGCTTGCTCTATATTGGCAACAACTACTGGAACAAAATCACCAAGTTCCACTAACGAAGTTTCAAAGAACGCTACGTACAGTCAACCATAGAGCTAGGGTACCAGGGCCGCTTTCAATCAATGAAGTTTTCTCAGGTGTTTGTTGGTATATATTTTTAAATTAGATTCATTGATATCACTGATTAGAGAAAGTTCCATTTACTCTTCTGTGATTGATATAGAGAGCCCGATGGTGTAGTGAATAGGGCCGCTACCTCCTGAGCGGGAGGTCGTGGTTTGAATCTCACCACGTACCAACGGTTATCGAATTTCATTATTTACGTTTATTCAGCGCTTTTACCGTAGGTACTTTGAAAGGCATGTTAAGCCGTTGGTTAATATCGTTTAATACCGTAGATATCAGTAGTTAAGCCATGTCAAAGGCCATGCTAAACATTGGAAGCTAGAAAACTCTGACCTAATCTAGGATTGGGTCTGGTTTCCCTTCTGGGTTGCAGCGGAGGTCAGATGGCAGTCGCTCTGTGTAAAACCAGTACCCTCGTTCAATCACCTAGATTAGGTAGCCAGCCCCGTGAGATACGGGATAAGGCTAGAGAGATGATGAGGTTCATTGATATAATATATATGATTAGTATATAAGATTTTATTTATGGTCCAGTTTTTTACCCTACACAGACGAAACCTGACAAAGCATAAACTTCATAGTTTTGGAGCAACCCTGGTAACTTATCTCCTTGGTTGACTGTACTTCATTCTAGATAGAAAAGTTTCGATTACCAGGTACTTCAGGAATTGGACCTTCTAAACGTACTTCGAAAGGGATTTTCTGTGCTCCAAAACTTATTGAAAAAGATTTCTCGTTAAGACCTCGTGGTGTGTTTAATTGATATTGTAGGTATCTGTTTGCACCTTAAATAATATTGTAGTTAAATAGTAATGAAGATATTTTGATATTTCATACAAGTTGTAAGCAGAAAAATGTCCTTTCTTTGATCGACTGACCTATAATGATTGTTGTAAAATAAGATCTGCTAATATTGAATGTTCGACATTCGCATACCTAATTGGAGCAAATCAGTTATTATTGGCCGCTTTGTACAGTGATACTACGTGATCAGTGGCGCCATTTTGATTGTATTGTGACGTAATTGTAGGTAGATTGATTGAAGTCTCTCAAAGTAAATTGTAATAAGTTTAGTTGAGGCTAATTTATTTCTCTGTAAAATAGTTAACTCCAAATATACTAGACCGATTTTAAAAACATATCACCAATAGAAAGCTACGTTAACTAAACAGGAATGTTTTTGGATTCATTGGTTCATTCATTGATTTTGCAAAGAGTTATGAATTTATCAAAAAAATGCAAACAATGCAAAATATTTTTCACAAATCAAGTTGAAACGATACTTACCACACCACAAACAAATGGCATAATAACAGCAAAACGAGAACAACAAAAAAATATAAATTATGTCATTCGGAGGCTTCGTTATCGTTTTACGTTAAATTTGAATTTATTCTTTTCCGGAACAACCGCAGTATGACAATCGCCTCTACCGTCATTTCATGAAAATAAAAAATAAATCTTCAGCCAACATAATTAAAGTGTGCAAAAAACTTTCCGGACTTTCCCGCCACAAATTAGAGCGGGATAAAAAGTAAATCCTTCTTTTTTCGAAATGAAACGTCAAGTCTTAACTAACGACCAGCGGACCCGCGACGAAATTTGAAAACAGAACAATAACAGCTGGGGGTGTAATTTAAAAGATTATAGCGGGTATATAATGCAGGATTTATGTTATGTTATTTGTGCCTTATGTTATGTATAATATTGACCATAGAATTTCATAAAAAAATTAAATTGTTTGAAATATTTTTACGTTTAGACTGTCGCGTTTTGTACACCATTGTTTTATTGTATCAGGACACACAGATGTAACTCTCTCGAAACGTTGGGCAATGGTATTTAATTCCAAACAATAACAACAATCGTGCTAAGACCCAATACTTTAATAAAACATATTTTAACTGTTTGAAAAATTTAAACACGAATCGGAAAAGATGTTCGCTGGTTTCCTATGATTTGGAGTTTTTATCAGATGTTACAAAATTTTTCTTGATTTATTAATCTTTCCAACTTCAGTTGTAATTTTGCCATACATGACGTACGTAATGGTATGTACACACCTGTGGTGTGGTGTGCCTATAGTACATACGTTCACATCTTCTATTAATATTTAATATCACACATCATAATTCACATTTTTCCTAAGATGAATGAATAAGGAATGCTAAAAAGCTTAGGTACAACTTATATTAGAGTTTGCTTAGTTCCTAGTTTAGAATTTTATTTGTCTTTATTTAATAAACATACAGCATAATTACATTCCAACTTGATTGTGTCTCCGCCATGCATAATTTTATCATTCCGATTAAGCACAGCTGGTATTTACGACCGGCTAAATGTCGTCGCTTGGCTCCTTGTGTAGATTTACTGCATAAAGTAGTTGAATTCTAATTTAGAATTACATAAACTCGAAAGTGTGTTTATTTATCATTCTGTACGGAACCGATTAAGTAACCTGGTATTTTTTCGGCTCACTAGATTTCTTAAATTCAATACAATGGGGGTTTTTCATTTGCTCGTTCCGGAGAAAATTTTTCAGTTCAGAAAAAGATGGCGTTGTACGCAGCTAACATTTTGACAGGTCGTATATTTTTTTTCTATTCGTCACATTTTAGAATCAGGTCTTCTACTTCATTTTACAATATTTCGTCGAACACTCGTTGAGCGTCACCAACTTAGTAACCCCATTTAAGTATTACCACAGAATAATAAATCTGTATTACAGAGTATTATATTCCTTAAGAAACGTTCAGCAGTTCACGAACTGCAGTAACTGTTATAACTGTTACAGCGAAAGTTGGTAACGAGCACAGAAGATTTGTTCTTGCGAACGGTTGTTAAATATTTCCGCGTCCTATAGCCGCATGATGAAAAGGTTTCATCTTAAACATAGTAGAGGTAAAAGGCAGCAAGCCATTTTCATACAAGCACTTGAAGTTAGCTTTAAAAGCCGATTTAATGAACCTGTGCAACATTTGGGTTTGTAAAAAGTAAGATTTTAGCATTGTTTGTATGAAGAAATATAAATATTTTTTTCAGCAGATTTGTTCCTAAAACCTAGACATTTTTAAGGTGAGAGTGAATAATAGGTAGGTAGGCATTAGGCAAGCATCTAGTACTAATCTGATTTAAATATAATTAATTACATTAAGATCGCGGAAATTATTGCGTAGGTAAACGTCAAGAAACCAGTGTGGGTAGTTTGTTGATCAAATTGTATGAAGTATTTTACTGTATTCTACGTGTACTATGTTTCATAAGGTTGGGTGATGCTTTTTGCTCATGTTCTTTAGTTCTGCTGAAGTTCAGTTTTTCTCCGTTGATACTCTCTGTTGGTAAGGTTGAGAAATGTTTCTTTTTAACCTTTGACTTAACTCTTTGCTGTTTTTATAATGAACGATGCAGTTTGAAATATTTCTGGGAGCAGTCAGACAATGTTAGGAAAAAAATATGGTTATAATATGGTCTCATTTATTTTAAACACAAACCTTTTCATTACCATTACGCCAACAGAATAGCGAAATTGATCGAGTTTTCTCAACTTCGGGATCTATGGAATGACGCTCTACCTTCCTTAGAAGGGGCCAATGTGACTTTAAGAAAATAATTATCATACCCATTCAATGTTCTTTTCTCTTGTTCCAGTATTCAAGTCACAGACTTCGCTGTCGACTGATTCTGGACTGTGCACTGAACGAGGTCTGCGGAGGACTCATATAGAACTCATCAAACCCCAAGGAAAACGCATTGGACTTAAACTGGCAGGTAAGTTTGTGTTACATGTAACTTACAGCCTCTGTAGCATGCCGCCACATGCTACGGGGGCTGGAGAGATTTTGAACAACATTACGCAAATATCAATCAGCATGCAATACAAAAATAATTTAATAAATAGCCCTTGTTTGCAGCTATCTGATAATAGAGTCTCTTAGTAAAATGATAAAAAAATACCTAAGTAACTTTAGTTAGACCTAAAATTAAACATTAAAATAATCTGGTACCTACATCAGCTACAGATATAAGTATATTTAGTTATCTAACAAGGGGATGATACGCAAATTCCCAACTGGGCCTCACTCAAAATTTTACCTACAAAATTTCAGGAAAATACGAACGTTTGCCACTGGAGGAATCTTTTCAAAAGTTTAAGTTGATGTTTTCGTTGAAAACTCTGTTCCGTTACATAAATTATTATGCTGGGAAATGCGCGAGAATTTCTAGTAAAACGTTCCTCTGAGTCTAGAATTCTAGATCTTTTATTTAGTTTCTGGCTAGTTATGTTGAGTGTTTTTATGAGCTGGCTAGAAACGAGTTGTTAACGTTGTTTATCGCTTACGATTTTCTTTCTCTTCTCATATCACGGAGTGATTATGAAACCAACACTATTTTTCATGAAAGGAATAATGGTAGAAAAAAGTAAGTAGGAATTCAATAAAGCTCAGACCGAATATTCCATACCGATATTTTGCACGAGGCCTCGAACCCTTATTTCAGTTTGGCTTTGACATCGGTTTCTTAATTGTTCAACATTGTTTTTGTTATTTTTACTATCCTTAAAGACAGTATTGAATAAGCATTATAAATATGCTAGTCAAGATCCATCTTTATCCTATGTAGGTAGAAGTATTAAGTAAAACAATGATTTCAAGATCCACGAAAGTATTTCCACTGACAAAGCTTTTTCCCATTTTTTATACCTATATTATCGCAGCTCAGACCTATAATTCTAAATTTTTTTCACGCCAAATCTAAATCTTTGAGCCCAGTCTAAGATATTCCGTCAGAGTTCACTGTGAAGTGGCACAGAAAGGCACCGAGTTCGTACATAAATTGCTTGGAACGCATAAATCCCACAACCGCGGAATTCTTTCGCAACCATTTTGAAATTGAAAGCATAATTTCAGCAGTGAAAATGCGATTATGTGCTTTATATGTGGATAAGGTATTTAAATTAAACATTTACGTTCTTGGCTCAATATTGAAACCATTTCCGGAAATTATGGAACGTTACTTTTTCTTTTCTTTTTTCATGTTATGTTTTAATACCGCTGAAAAATTTTCGTTACTTTTGAAATACCGTAGGTAAAGTAGGTAGGTACTCTCATGTCTTGTACGAAATTGATTCTTAGCTTTTCTACTTATTGACGTCGAATTTATTGCAATTTGAAAGTCCAAATAATTTATGCAAGTCATGTTGTTCTGTTACGCAAGCTTACCAAATTTCTTTCTGTAAACAAACACCATCTTTTTTAATGCACACAGTAGGAACATGGCTGACATGATTACTCGACCGATTTTAATTGCGGTCGAAAAAGATTACTTTTACAATTTCCTGTCATCACTGTTTACGCCCCTGCGTAATTCTTTTTCCTGGGGTTAATCTGGGTCAGGAACGGACTTAGGACTTATGTACCCCCCAAATAAAATGGTAGATAGTTGTTTGCATCTGCCACCGTACGCTATTGACCCGGAGGTCCTAGACCTCCCGGTGGGAGACAACGCCTTTGTGTTGTTGTTTCTCGTTTGGTTAGGACATTACAGCCTGATTGTCTGAAAAGTAATATGATCCATGCTGTCGGATGCACGTGTTAATACTCTTATTCAACTCAAAACTAAGATAGCCCAAAAAGCTAAAGCTATTTTACTTTTTAATAATATTTTAGCACCTGCAAATTGTTCCAACACGCTTGGGCTTCATGAGCTCGTAAATTTTAATACTTCCTCATTATTTTGGCCTAAAGTGTTTTTGCCTTCATTGTATGTTTTGCTACAAAAAGCGTTGGTGAAATTACTTAACTCTTTACAGGTATAGCGTCCCGAATTCATCATTGTTTTTGTAAATTAATGCTTGGAAATGGAGTTAAATATCAGGTTGAATTTTTTTATTCACAAAATGAAAATGGTCTCAAAGAGATTGCAGTTATAGTCAGTGCTGCGGTATTGAACTCTATAGTTGTGGCTTCGACACATTTTTGTGTTAATGTTTTGGTTTCTCTTTATATTTTGATGTTTTGTACAGATATTACAGATTTCTAAATTTCTATGAGCAAAATCCAAGTCAATGACGCAAGACAGTTTTTTCAGTTTAAACGCAAAATTTATGAAAAAATATACTGTGTAGGAACAACTCACAAAAAAAAGCGCTCCTAACTTTTTTAGAAGCTGAAGTATATTTCTGAAACGGGCTCTGGCGGCGCTAAATTTACATATTTATTGGGTGCGGTTGGACAGATGTGGTATCTAGTCGATTTGCCAACTTTCCTGTTATGAACCCGCTGGATTCGCCCTTTTCATAACAGTATAATAATAATAAAGTTTGGGCCCGCCGAAATTACAGAAGGAAATTTTGTGGGAACTGGGAAGTGTGGGTAAAATATGATTGAAGGAGAGTAATAATCATAAATTTTCCTGACTTGCGTGGGATGCTCTACCTATGGTATTTTTCACGACAGCTTCCTTGCTCTCCCAAATATTTCAATTTACTTTGACTATTATGTTTTACGGCAGCAAATCGTCATCATCATTTTGCCTGTTATCGCTAAATGGAATTGCTTTATCTCTCTCCTGCGAACCTTCTCGATACTGTCCAAATCAAACTCGAGTTTTATTTTATCAGCATTTATTTTAATGGTTTCGTTTTACTTTGTTATAAGTATCTATTCTTATTTTATGTCACTATCATCATTAAAGCATCGCTCCGAAATATATTGTTCTTCAAATCTCAGTCGTGAAATACAATGAAGGTATGTGTGTGTATCTTTGGATTTGGACTTATAAGTAATCTGTGCATCTCATTTGGAAAAGCATAACCAACACCTCTACTTTTTTTTTAATCCTTGTCTTTTCTACAACGAATTTCATACCGCATGTAACATTTCAAAAGCAAAACATTGAATACCTACTTATGCATAATTCAAATTCCAGATTGTGTTCTGTTCTCTAACCACCTGTGATATTACATTAAACGGGGTTTAAAAAATCGTGTCAAAGTTATCATTCCATGATGTCACGGATAAAATATTATTCCGATCAAACATTAAATTCATCAATTTTTCATACAGTCAAAACAGCAAGGTAGGTACACCACAGTGAAGTGCCTTGAATCTTTGTAAAGTTTTTTTTAATATGGTTACCTGATTTGTTATAATTGATACGCTGATGGTAACCTGTGAATGTAACCGTAAGCACAGTCCTCTCTTGTGCATATCCATTGCTTCCCTAGGGAGGTAACCTTTATTCGGGGCGGCGAAAACGGCCCGGTAACGCAAGAAAGATTTCGCTTGATTTATTACCATAAATTTGAGTTTTATTGAAGATGGTTATACTTTCTGTTATATGGAACCGTGTTGGACTTGATGAGTTGTCGGAATCCAAGTTTGTGGTAACAGATTTCACGGTTTGTAATTTATTAGCTTTTGATTCGGTTTTTTGTAAACCGCCGGCCTTTTCCAATGAAAAGTAATAAAACAGGAGATAAAATAAGTGAAGTGAACTGAATTAATGAAAGTACTTACCTACCTACAGCCAAATAAATTTGATGGTTTGACCCTTCTCTGTTAATGAGTTGTTACTTGAAGGAAGGTCTATTTATAGTCAAATTATTAAATTAAAGCCATTTTCACCACATAATCGTAGATATACTTACGTTAAATTTAATGGATGTTTCAGATAGGACGCTGCGTGTTTCTGTAATAACGCGTTGTTATTCAGTGCATCGCTTAAGTTGCAGTACCTACCTACCACTGAATACCAATAGTCCCTACTAGTTTTTACAATATACTTTATGACAATATACGTTTTTGTCGCTCCCAGTCTAGAAAATAACTAAAAACCTAGTATTTAAAATACATTTAACAATATTTTCCTGCAACCAAGCCAGGGGCTAAACAATTAATTTACACTGTCTGTCAGACAAACAGAACTAATCCACTGCTTGGTTGAGCTTATGAGCTCTTTTTGTGTTGCCAGCGTGCAATATTTCCTCGCTGTGGTGTATATCCGAGTGGTCACACAATGGTATTTTCATTACTAGAGAGAAAAGTTCATTTTGTACTTTAAATTTTAAGGTTGGTCTACATTGGTTATTTCATTAGCAAAATACTAATGCTGAAAAGTAGTCTGTTAAATTATTGTTATCTTGATTTTTTCTTAGTCGACACTTCAGATTGATCATTTACCTATATATCAGAACATCACTTATTTTACAAAGGAATATTTATCAATCCAAACATTTTCGTCATCATACGGTAAATAATGAGTAATAGAGACCTCAGATCAAATTATACTGTCTAAGAACCACATTTTAATCTGTACTTAGCTAAGTGCACTTAACAGTACCTACTAGCATATTTACGTGGTAAGTTCACACCGGGAAGCGACGCAGTCAGTGACAAGTTGCTTGGTGCATTTTGCATACAGCGAGATGCATCTTGCATCTTGAAGTGATAGGATGCACCGCGCGGCGCAGCGCGACGCCTCTTTGAATTTTGAAGTGTCTATTGACAAAAGATAATATTTATTTGTATGTCTTGAAAAGTGCGTGCCGCGTTGCTTCCCGCAGCAGTAAACTGACCCTTATTATTATTTATTGAAGAGACAAAGTGTTGGTCCTTGTAGTAATTTCATAACTATGTGCGTTTTTTTATTTACTTTATACTGTTTCCTACTTCTTTAATTCGCATGTGTGTCCTCATCTCACTCTACTATAATTTATTCTCAAGCTAGCTCAGCTGAGTTAGAATCACAAAGTACAGTCACCCCCACCTCGACGTATCAAAACATGATAAAATGATGCGGGAGCGAACCACGAAAAGGCGTGGACAGATTTAAAGCGTCAATTAGTACTCCAGAGCAAGGGGAGTCTGTCTAAATTTGTTGGGGAGTAAAAATAGATCAGTGTGATGACTGCTCTTTGCTGGAAGTGGTATTTTTTTTATTTTACTCATATCCATAACAGTCTTGCTCATAGTATAATTAATCTGAAATTCTCTAGGCTCTGACTCGGATGGGTCCGAAATGAAGGTGGTTAAAGGACCCATGATTATGGAACTCTACTTCACACAAGTTAAATGTGGCAGGAAATACCTATTCTCATAATAAACCAGTAGCTGATTGGAAACTTCGTGTAGAAAATTTAAAGAATCAAAACAATCTTACTAAAACAAAAAGTATTCAGGTTTCCAATAAAACCACTATTTCGAAATCGCTAAAACCACAAATAACCGAACGACCGGATTTTCACATACCTTCCAGTAAAGAAAAATAAACAATGATTAATTCAACAGACACATTTAGTGGCCATAATCCCTTGGTGAGTAAACGAGTCTCAGCTGTTGAGATATGTTTCTAGTTGGTTTTAAAACTAAGTTTTACGGAGAGTTAAAAAAAAATAATACAGATTTGCATTCGGAACGGTAATGTGAAGTATACTACGAGACCGCGTCTTGGGAAAAGTGGTGTAACTCAAGTCAGAAATAAAAATAAATGTCTGCAAGCTCTTTTAAACCGCCATCAAGAAATAAAGACTGGATTACAGGTCGTAAAGTAGCTATTATGGCCTTGCAACATTTTCTTTTTCGGACATTAATTTGAAAGTTTCTGTTCTTTATTTTGATCTTACTTATCTGCTTATTAAGAAAAAATAAAAGTCTCTAAAATACAATGCTTAGGAACGTATAGAAACTGTCAGTCATTAGGTGCAGGTTTTCACTTAATTTAGTTATTCGTAGAATTAACAGTCTGTAAAAGGTCTGTAAAGGTAACTATTATTTTCTCTTCAAACGCTCTTCAAAATTTCTGTATTTATAACATTACACACTCAACATTTTGAAAATATTATTATGTTCGATCCTCTGAACCTGAGTTTCTTAAATAAATAATTTGTCACTTTGAAGTTACGCGAGTTTGGAACAACAACAAAGAAGGCGCCGTGTTTATGACGGAACGCTTGTCGAGTGAGATGCTTTTTGAGCCCGACTGTACTTGCGCGAGCATAATGATTCTACCCGAGTTGGTACTTACCCATTTCGTCCTACTAGGCTTATTCCTATCGCAACGAAGTTATACTTTTCTTTTTTATTATATTCTTTATAATTAGAAGTAAATTAAGATGAGGTGTCTTAGTATTATTTGAACTAATAAATTTAAAACAAAACTAAGTACATTTATTCGAAAGTATTCTAGTAGTTAAAAAATACCGGTATCTTACTTATCTACAGATAGAATAATCTGTAAAGGTAAACTAAGAAAAAAAGATACACGAACTAAAATACATAATTATTGCATTATTAGCGTAGTAGAATGTTTGAAAAGCAACCAATCATAGGACAAATCGAGTGAAAGAACATTGTATAAAGTAATAATGTTATTTTAACAATTCCATTGCGACACAACTGGAATAAACTTAGTGAGATGTAATGACTACAAACCCTACCACCCATGTTTCATGGAGTTTATGTGGTGTTTATATGCCGGTTTCAAAGATCTTAGGGCTTACGGCTAATTAAGACCAAAGGAGTTTTAGAGCGACGAATTTAAACTTTTGCTACACGAAATTGAGGTTTAATGCTGCCAGGTTAGTAATAAACACGCAAATGAAAAGACGCTTTACACCAAATAGAAGCTATTTATATTAGCCAAAAGTAAGTTAAGTCAAAAGATTTGAAGGAAAGATTTTGTCTACCTAAAAATTTAAGGTGCCGATTTTACCGAACATATAATTGTTTCTAAACTAATTTGAAATCATCATAAAAATCATCAAGTAAAAAATAAAGAGACTTGACAGTAAAATCCAACATTATATTACATAGAGAGCATGCTAGATGGTTTCCTTCAAATTGATTAATTTTAAGCACTTTCGCTGTAAAGTTAGTTTTAGATTTTCTCTCTCCTTTTTATTTCTAGGTAAGTAATTTCAGTTTGTGACAAGACTATCCTTGCATAATCTATCAAAACTCTCATTAAGCTTCTACAGAGTAAGAACTACTATAAAATCTAACTACCAACAAATGTATACTCTCCTCAAGTCTAACACGTCTTAGAACTCTCGGATAATTAGGTGCGTGTATCCTGTGCTATAATTACGACTAACTTTAACGCTAGCCGCGCTTTGTTTCAAGCTAAGCAGAGGGAATAGTTTGCTAAACCTAGTATCTATACTTATAATAAGTAAGTAACTTATAGTAGTTTGTTTTGTCTGCAAACTGGTTACAAGTTTCATAAGATATGAGTCGAGTAGCTTTTTACAGCATATCAGCTTGAAAATTAGACATAATATTAGATAAGTACATTTTTGGAATTTCCAGCCGCAGGACGACTGAGAAGGCACGCACAGTGCATGAGATAGCTTCTTGTAGCTTCCTTTAAAAAAAAAATAAGCTGTACCGTAAAATGACTTGGATAACATTTCTAGTCTGACCAAAGTAGGAAGAAGAAATATTTTTGTATTGACGAACTCGACAATTTTGTATGAAAGTGTAAGTGATGTCAGCGATTCTTTATTTTGATCTACGTTAACTTGAATATTCAATTATGTTTGAGAATTATAAGTATATCAGCAATATGCAAGTTATATTATTATCATTATTCTAAGTAAAATGCCACCCTTAAAAAAAAAATAACAAGAACACAAAGCTACGATGCTCTTTTAAAAGAACCCGTGTTTTCAAAGCGCACACAACACTCAACAAAAAAGTTGTGTAACGATTCCTTCAATATTTCCGATAACAAGTATAAAAGTAGGTAAACTTCAGTAAGTCACATCCATCAGCGAAACATAGCAGATATAAGCTTGTTACAACATAACTTTTGTAGCGCCCTTGGAGTGGCGAACTTTTTGAGCTTTTCGGGTTCGGGTTTCGGGTCACACTGATGGTGGAGATGAGAAACTAGTAAACGACTTATAAAAACATTGGTGGCGATTCTGTTGTAGACACAACTTAACCTATTTTAGTTTGGTTCTGTCACTTTCTAAAATTTGAATAAAATAGAAACAGAAATACAACGTCTATAATTTAAGTTAAGTATACACAAAAGTTTTTTTTGGATTATTGTTAGGTCCCTCAGCCTTCTATATCAAAAGCGCGATTGAGATAAAAATATCTTGTCTTTCTGTCAATGACTTTTGTCTTGAAGGTTTAATGGTAGGGTATTATTTAAGTCACAGATAATGCCTCAGACATGAATAGACGTTAGCCATAATTATGTCTGCAACCTCCAGAATACTACCTTATAAAGTCGTGGCTTCACTCGTGACAGTCGCGACTTAATGAGTTTTATCATAGGCCACTTGAGCGTCCATGCAACAATTAGTTGTACTATTTTTTTTATTCGTCTGCTGTAGTTTGGCAGATATCATCGTTTTTCTAACAGTAGTGGTAGGGGGCCGCTTGGCGCATGAATTTGTCGATTGCTCGCATTTGCGTCCATGCGGGGTAGTGCGGCTTCTTGGTATGGACGCGTGAGTGGATAGAATTTACTTTGATATTTTTTCCGCTAAAAATTAGATTTTGTTATCTATTTATTTCTCGATGTTGCTGTTTTATGTTAGTGAAATATGTTCAGACATAGCTCTTTGAACTAATTTATTACAAACCAAAACGTAAATTTACTAAAGGATCGTTTAGGTACTTTATCTGGCTATTAAGCTCCTTGAATGAAATGAAATAATCTGGCTCTTTCAAAAATAAGTCTCTAGCCTAAGTGGTCTTATATATACTTACCTACCTACTATATACCTACATAATATTATAATTTTTATTTTTATGTATGAAATCTAAATGAAATGCAGTTTGCGGTCTAACCTATAATAGACTAATCTATCAAATAGTCACAACACTTTACGCCGATCCTCGAACTGTAACTACCAATCATTCTAATCCTTGTACGTTCCCTGTTCCAATCATAATCGCCTTTAATCCCTTGGGACCTCAATCAGTGCCGCCCTCTACGTACGGACGGAACTAATTCCGGTTTAATCATTATAATCGCTGTGGTCGACCGCTGTCACTCGGACTCTGATGATTCTCGTTGTTTCACTGTAAAACTATAATTAAACAATTAAAAGACTGACTTTTTTACCATACCAAGCTGCGAAACTGGGTTATTTGTAATTCACTGTCTCCCAAGATTAACTTTTTTATAATTTTGCGATAGCTTTGTACCTTTTTTATTATTTTGTACATAAATCACATCAGCTTCTTATAGTACTAAGAGTCAGATCACACCGGGAAGCGACACGACGCGACGTGGCAACTGAAACTGCTTGAAAACGCGCATCTCTTTTTACCACGAATTGAAAGGCTGCACTATGAAATATATTATTTTTGATTTGTTAATAAAGTTTTATATTCTATCACGCACATGAAAAGTGGGAGTTATTATACGATTTTGCTTGTCTTAAAATTCCATTATTAGACATATTGTGCCCTTGTTCCTTAATTTCATAGAATTAAGGACTAAATATCCGGAACTGAAACAATTCGAATAGAATTTTAATTCATGTCTACGTACTTATAGGCTTTTGTTAAACTCCAAACAAAATTAACCCTTGGTTTCGGGCGCCCACTCATCAGTTAAAACTAACTAGTTAAATGGAACGTTTATTTAATTAGTAGAATTGGAACTCACGAGTTAGTTCCACTGTGGTATAAATGTTTAAAACTTAACAGAAACATTAATAAATAGAAGTGGTATGTATTATCTTGTGGTAATACAGCGCACTCGTAATAAGATAACGACCGAATGCAAAATTTGGCCAAAATGAGTTATGTGCAAATTTCGACTTTATAGAGCATGTCTCACAACCTAGTGTAAAGAAAATCAACCTAATTACATAAATAATAGGGTAGAAAAAAGAAGTGTCTTTATCGTATTATCCCCACGCCCCCAATTCATTTGTCGAATATCGACCGATTCAGTCTTGAGTCGGCCACCGCAAGCGGAGGTTGTGTAAAACGACGGCCGATTTTTAGATGCATCATTGTTTTATTAAGACTTCAGGTAAGTTCATTGATCATTCTTGAGAAAGATAATAACCGATTTTAATATCCGTCGTTGTTTGACTAAAACTCTTTGTGGTTAAGTTGGCTGAATTTGTATTAAGTCAGTATCTCACAAAAAATATGTGCAGGCTTACTGACCGTTTTAATGTTAAGTCTATGTTCTTTTAAAAATCTGAGAAAAATTGTGTCTGAAATCAAATTCGGTCTATGTCGTTTGGAAGAAAATAAAATATTGATGGAACATTTGTTTTTAAGTCTTTGTTTTACAAGAATTTATCATTTAAACAATGTAACAATACGAAATAAGTCATTGTTTTTATCGATTTGGAGTAAATATTTCAAGATAAGTCACAAAAAATCTGTGAACTTATAGCCACGAACCGATTTCTTGCCGTATCAAAACCAACAGCACAGTATATAAATGTTTGTTTACAACGATTTAAGCACCGCCAAGCCCTATTAAAACACCTACCTTACTTTTTTTAGATAATTGCGCGGCCACAGTTGCTTGTCTGCCGCTCAATTTAAAAAACTCAATGAGTGCGTTTTTATAGTGAAGTGATCATTGTGTTTTGATTGAAGTATTTTAAAAATATTGTGGTTTTTAACTTAAAGAAAAAACAAAAACAGGTTTGCGGCAAATAAAAGTCAAGCAAGTTATGATTTTTACTATCGCAGCGTATTTAAGGACTTCTAAGTTTGCCAAGGTAGATTATGTCCGGGGTGCCAAAGAAATTAAAAATTGTATATCGGATAAAGAATGGTGTCCCGAAAATGAAAGAGTTGCTCAGTCAACGATAGGGAATAACTTTCACAGTTAATGGAGATTCCCCCAATACAGCCATATAAGCCACAGGCGAACAGAGTACGTTCGAAAAAGTTGCCTCGACCTCACTAGACAAGGCGCTTAATCTCGTGGCAGGCCGAAGAACTGATGGCTGTTTATCGTAATAGCCCATATGGTGGAAAACAATCTTACACCAGCGGAAACCGAAGACAACAAAGCCGAAATGTGGATCCCAGCAATAAAAACTTTTCTGCAGCTTATTCACTACGTCGCGGACTAGTAGTAGTAGCCTAGTGGCTACTATGGATGCGATCTTATCTCGTAACGCCACAGACCAAATACAATTATTTCTTCTTTTCGACGTAAGTCTGTTGGACATGTCTTTCAAGGATAAGTCAGGCCTTTATAGTCGTATTGCAGGACTAGCAAAAGCTTCTTTGGTATCCTGTGGTCGCAGAGTACACCGGTTACTTTTACGTTTTGCTCAGGCAGTTGGGCTTGGGTGTCTTGATCGATTTAACCGTATTCGTGAGTGAGCATGGACCCAAGATATTTCAATTTCTTTATCATTTAAGATTTTATCTCCTACTTTTGTGGTATTGGGGTTTGTGCTGTTACATGCCGTGTAGATCATGATTTTCATTTTCAAGTGGACCCTTTCATTGGTTCACCTTATGCTACAGTCTCTGTTCGTTTTCAACTGTAATACTGTGATGGTGTGGTGTGGATGCCATTAGCATACATTTAGTATAAGCAAAAAAAAATTGTTAACGGACTTTCTAGCACCACACTAAAAAGAAAAGGACACAGAGCCTTGGCAAAAATCAACTTTAAAAAGGAAAAGGCGAGTATCGCCAACAGCAGTCGGATTCAGAGTTGTAATACATATCGCAAATGATACTAGTATAGGTTTTCAGCATATTTTTTTTTGCTTCAAAGTCAACCAGATCACCTGGCTCGCAATGCATTGTCAGATCCAGAAGGTCATATCATATTCAAAAGTTCTTTCTTCCCCTGAAAGACTTGAACATTCTTAGAGCAAAGATGGGATCAATTAACTATACACACTAACTAGGTCAAAATCCATACCGACACTCGGAGACAGTAAGTATTTGCCGGTTCTGTAATTCGATTATGTACTCGAAGACCTTCATTGTGTGAGAAATACCTCAAGACCCGGTTAATTCCACAGTTCTGTATCTCAATTTAAGATGCACTAGCTTAGATTTTATATTGTATCAACAACAAGCCGATTGTATGAATAACAAAATGTCGCACGATCCTCGGAAGAACACTGCCTTACTGAGATATAGGTGAATAACCTAGTTTAGTAGACAGAGTTTATAACCCTAGTGTATCTTTATGCAATCACAACTATGTAAACCTTTTATACCTTGATCCGTATATGTAAGCTTTTAGCGAAATAAATACTTTTATTTATTTATTATTTTAATCTTTAGAAGTTAAGTTACACATTTTGCAGCTGGTAAGAATGTGATTATAAAAAGTCAGCCATGTTCCTTAGTGTACCCACACCTTGAGGACCCATCAATTTCGCATTGATAAGCGGTAATCACGTTATCAGGGCCCACAAATTTCCAATTATTTACAATGCGAAGATATTCTTTACCTAATCTGGTAATATAGGGGCAGCAAGTTAAAGATTAGGGGACAGTTCCGAAAGAGACACGTATGCTTGTCGCGTGATAAGCGACTTATCGAAGCTACGCTACAATCCTTTACCCTACCTGCTTAGTATTGATAGAATTTTATTAAGATAATTTTGCTCCACCTGGTGCATTTGTTAAGTTTATTTAAGATTAATTACTTTATTCTATAAATAAAATACTTACCTCTTAGATAAGTATACTACTCTAACATTCAATTAAACTGATTAAAAAGACTACTACTTTGTTAAAAAAATTGTTATACCTGGTGTATCTAAATGCATGTACTAGTATGTATGTATACAGGTATAATGATCTTACTCTTTTAAAACTTTAAATAGTAACTATGAAAGAAAAGTATATTGTTTAAAAAAAAAACTTAATACCTTCACGATTCGCAAGGTTTATTGAGTAAAAATGCTTACCTTTTTTTGTTGGAGGCCCATAACTAGTGATAAAAACCACGATTATGAACCTAAGCACATTTATTTGGAAAAATATGTTCGTGATCTTTTTGAATTACTGTCACGCAAGGCCAGTGTTCATCAGATATAAAAACTTCTTTCAACATATTTGCTAATGTATAACTGACTTAATAATTAATAAATTTAATTAAAAAGGCTTTGTCAATATATTTAAATCATATTTAATAATTATTATAAGTATTTATTTTACTACAAATTCTGCACTTTAATCTTAATTATAGGAATATTCTAGTACTAAATTTTAACATAAGCCGCTAACTTTCGTGGGATTTTTAGTCAAATAACGGCTTATTTGGTAATGTGTTACACTTTCTTGTTAAATCTAGATAAAACAATGACCGAAATAAAAATCGGTCATCTTTAGCCTTCAATAATTTAGTAAGATATAGACCTATTTGTAGATCAAGCAAAATATTTTTCGATATTTTAGTGAGACAGTGACCGATGTCAAAACAATTTAAAAAAACTTTAAAAAAATATGTAAAATATTAAAAAATATGCACATGTTTTACTTAGTCTAATAGAAGGTATTCTAAGGATTAAAAGTGTATTTTTAGATTTTAGATATTCTTTTTTGTTACAATTTTATTACGATTTAACAAATTGCCTTAAAAAGTCAAAAAGTTTTTTGCCATTTCCCAAAAGTTTGAAAAATTGCATTCGGTCGTTATCTTATTACGAGTGCGACAGGTATCTTAATTTAATTGAACTACTTTATCTCAATTATGCAATTACTTAATGCACATTACAAACGTGGCTAATTTCGACTAATGCAGGATTAATTTAAAATTATGTATGACTTAATTAATAATTTTCTTCTCATTTAAAAAAAAATTAAAATCCGATTTTAATCATTTTTTCACCATTTAATAGATTTTATAAGCTTTTTTGACAAGAAATACACATTTATTTTTATTTTAAGATTGGTATTCGTTATTAGTAAATTCTGAAATTCTAATCATCTTTTAATAACAGTAAAACAATAACAATAATCGGTAATTAGTAACATTTTGAGCATTGTGGTCATCAATACAACCAGTTCTGTTTTTGCCAACTTCTACTGCTGTAGGATAAATAATTGGTTCTCTTATTCATGCGAAAACCCTTCAAAGTTTCTAACGAGGCTTTAACATAGTGATTTACGTACAGTTCACCTACTAATTGAAGAGAGCGCAGATGTAGTTTCAACTAAACCATAGGAGATAAAGGAGCAGTATAACCAGCTTGTTCGGTTCCGTTCATATACAGAATAGAAAATGGTCATTAAAGCCTGCCTGTCTAATAATTTAGCGCTAAGACTAAGCTCTTCCAGAAATCTTTTGTAGGTAATGCGCACAACGAAAGAGTGGATCTCACTACCTGTGCCTTTTTTAGAAATTAACACAACCCTCATACTTCAGAGTTAGAGTGAATAGGCATCTTCTGGGTGAGTTCGCTTCATCGTCGACTCTGAAGTCAAAAGAAAACCCTGAAATGGCTCAAAATTAAATAAAAAACTTATCTTTGAAATTTTTGGGTGAGCAGTGAGCATAATATCCGTTGTTGACTCTGTCTCGCAAGATACGCTCAGAACAAAAGCCCTAGTGGCCTAGCGGTCATGGCGTTGGAACGGTATTCCAAAGACGGAGGTTCGAATCCTGTCTACGGTTGAAATTTTTGATTTGTTGTTAATCACATTTCTAAAGAGAAAAAATATGACCAAGCTTTCTTACTATTTTCTTTACCTTTTCTGTGGCTGAATCAAGCAAGGGAGGAATAATTTGAGATGTTTTGGTTCGAGACGTTTCTCTTGAAACTTTCAAGGCTAGTATGTTGTAATTAATGTTCGAGTATTCAATAAGTAATAGCTTATGTACCTATTAGAATTTCTAAATCACTATTACAAACTATTATATTAAACTTGATACGTGATGTTACTAAATATCGATAATTTTTGGTGTTTTCTTGATCTTATACCGGGTGTAAGGGACAGCGTCCCGCAAACTGATAGGGGTTGCTCAGTCAACGATACTGAACACATATCACCAGGTTTTTTTTTCAGGAAATGAAAAAAAAAAATTTTGCTTTTCCATACAAATTGTCTGATCAATGTGGTAATTTTGTATGAAAAAGCAAATTTTTATTTTCATTTCCTGAAAAAAAATCCTGGTGATATGTGTTCAGTAGGTATCGTTGACTGAGCAACCCCTATAAGTTTGCGGGATGCTGTCCCTTACACCCCGTATAACTAGAACGGCTAGATAAAGACGTAAGCCCTTTCTAGGTTTCAAATTTTCATACATGAATATTATTCTAACAAGTTTTAAGCTGTCAAACGCTAGCTTTCATGGTGGGTATATTCACTAGTTTTAAAATTTCATATTTTAGCTCATGCAAAGCCACCACATAGTCATAAAATGCAAAATACCTCATCACATTAGCTGTAATTGACATTGGACCTTAATCCTCAAATCCGCCTTTCGGTAAAATGAAATCTGAACTCATTTTTATAAACCGTCGACATGTTTCATATTCACATAACATGAATATGAGAAACATTTGCCAATTTCTCACCAGCTAATCTCACTTTATGGCTTGCTCACGTTTTAACTTAAAAACACCGAGACATCCTGTTGCCTTCCGCCATGCTTCCGGCGTCGAACTTTCCTGAGCTTTTGTGCTTTTTACCACCAAGTGCCAATGATTGCAAGCATTTTAAAGAAAGTATTTTATTCAGAAGTAAAAATTATATTCAATGTAGTGCTGGGATAGTATAGTACAATAACAGCTTCGTCATCCTCAAAGCAGACTAAAGGAAAATCATAGTTATATAAAAACAGAATACTTACTGAATCATATCTCTTGGTGGCCAAGAGGAGCGATAATGCCAGACCACCGCCCGATGGTCAACGACATCGTCTTTATAGGCGCAAAACTGAGCCAGGACCGTGAGGATTGGCGCAGTAGAGAGAAGAGGCCCAGTACCCTGCTGCAGTGGGTGGATGTAGGCTGAAAATGATGAGAGAGTATACCTGCATACATCTTTTGCTAGCATTGGCAGTTAGTGAGCCCTGCGGCTTAAATTGTAAGCTTGCTTCGAAAGGTAAAATGTTTCTTCCAACGACTATATTTGCCAGTGATTTTCATAGAGAAGTTAGTATCTGTAAAATGTTAGTTGAATGTTTTTGAAATATATAAGTGAGCCAATTTAGACCATTTTTTGGTGAACTGGTTATGAGCCTTAATCACCGTGTTTGAGAACATATATAATATTTTAGTTGGCACCTATTGTATAAATGTGACTGTCCCCGAGAAATATTTTTCTGATAGGCTATCTGATATTCCTAAACTATATTATAGTAGAGGCTTATAAAGCGGAGTTAAACTGGAACTAGCTCATAACAAAACTGTTAATGATAGATAATAAATATACACATAAAGACAAATACACGATCAACAGGAAATTTTCTCTAAGACTTACTTACTCACTTTTTACTTAAAACGCAAAACTTCCGGCTTCTTTCCGTTTCACTTCCTGTGAGCTTTCCTAAGCTTTTGCGCTTTTTCATCACAGAAAAGTAAGCATTTTCTCTTGGTATTTTACGGTATTTTATAACTGTTTGAAAGAAGTACTTATTTACAGGACGTCGTTTCTTTGCAGATCGCCTGTGGCATTTATCTTGATTTCTTATTTTTCTTAAAAAGAAACGTTAGTTATTTTTGTTATTTTTAGTATCGTTTTACATCGCCTGTAGTTTGAAAAACGTGAATTTACCCATTAAGATACCTCTTTACAATAATTCTTGATGTTTACGTAAAAGAAAATCTACCTAAATAGTGAAATGTCTAGTATCTAGTGTAGTGACTTAAGGATGAGGAAAAATGTGACGCATAGGAAACTAATAAAGAGGAAGCTGCCGCTCACTCTATGCTCCTCATAGGTAGGTACGAATTAATATCAAAAACTCAGTTTCGTATTAGCTACTGAACAAACAAGTACCAAGTCAATATTATTTTTTAACAATTATTTGATTTTTAATTTAAAATGAATTATGATTTTTACGTGTTGGAATGTTTGCGAGTTCAGAAAATATTTACGAACATAACATTTAATTAAATTTGTAGTAGGTTGATGAGCTTGGTATAAAATTTTAATTTTGCTCTTAATTTGAACAGGAATAAATTATGAAAAGAGAACTTTAACATAGGCATTGTTGGAAAAAACATAAAAGTCAAAAATAGTTTCAGAAACATTCCCCGCACTAAACTCAAAATGATAATTAAAGTTAGGGAGCTCATAACATCACTAAAACACCGCTTTTATATCGTGCTAGTTCCGAGACCTATCCCAACAAAAACAGCATAATAAATTCATCTGCAGACGAGTCTAAACAATTCCACACAATAGTTGAGTGAGGGAGTAAAAAGAGCAGTAAAATAGTGTAGTTTCCTCTTTCAAACATAATGTTTGCCGCATAGAGGCTAGTGTAGTGAGTGCATTAGGGATGGGATTGTAGAAGAAAAATCAGTACTCACATCGATGTTTTTTATTGACATGGTATTTTAGAGTAATTTAAGAATTAAAGATCCTCTTAAATAGATATATCAAATCGATTTGAAAGCTTTTTGAGAATTTGTATACAAAATGAAGGTAGAGTATTTGTGAGTTTCTAATATTATGCAAAAGTTGAAAGCTTGATGTCATTTTTATTGTTGACGAAATATGCCAAATTTTATTTGATCAAATTTGATCATAATTATTTATGTCAAATCGGCCAAAAAATATATTTCGTCTAATTTATTCGAAAATATAAAAAGCGATTTGATGTTTAATGAAATTTGATGTAATTTTAATAAAAACTCGTGGATTGACTATGTCATGTCATGCTATCAATATAGAAGTTGAGTTAATTTATCTATAGAAATTAATTTAATAATAAATCCATTACCTGAATCCACATCACTAGTGCACACTATAGCAAAAACTATTTGCATTCACCCGGCCTTTTAGCTCCAACCCGTATTGCCCGCTTATACAGTTTAATTCCTATGAACAAAGTATCTAAGCCAATATGAACTTTTTCATAGACCTACAGAGAACACAATTGTAAAAGACAATGGAATAAATTAACCGTTCTGCGGGTATTCCGTTCGTTCCTTTGCTTCGATTTTGTTCACTCTGCAATACGGTTTCATTTTACCAGATTGCGCGAACTAAAGAAGGGTAATGTGTGTTTAACAAAAATACTTAAATTAGAGAGAGATATTTAAGTATTTTTTGTTCTTTATGTATTAGTTGTTATTTTCTGGCATAAGGTGTGACCTAACCAATTTAATGATCCTTAGAGTCACTAAAGATATTTTGAAAATCTAATATCGGCGGCATTCATACTCTAAAATTGTGAAATAAGAAAAGATTACGCAATAGGGGTTTTTAACTGTTAAACTTACTTGTTATATTTAGAAATTTGAAAACGGTTTATTCAGCACCGATAGATAAGCTGCTTAGACAGATATTTACAGAACCGATTGTGAATCACATACAAAGAATACTGAGTAGGTTTTAAGAACATAGGTATGTTTACGTTTGTCCTAAACAATACTGTGCCAGTTTTAGTTTCAGTTCATTTATTGGTAAAACTGATTATATTTTACATTGTCATTTATATAGTCTAAATTTACTCTAGCAAGACGTATTTCTAAGAAGTATTCTGATCGATAGGACACATTGAGATTTTACCGAGAAATGTGATCCTTTTGAAGTATTTTCGCGGTATTAAAATATGATTATTATAAGACGGTAACTATACCTACTAATTATAATTTGATAAAATTAATACGCACATTAGAAATAAGAAAAAATTCAATAGGCGTTCTATTATTTTACATTTATACATTACATTTGATACCCATTAATTTTGAAGTATTCTGAGACCATATTTTCACAGTATCAATAATTTTAGAACCAGTTTTAAGTTTTCTAATTAATCTTAAGTAAGTACTGTACGTCGGTTATTTTTACAAGTGGCTCATAATTATGTTTAGATTTATACCTAGGTATACTTGTAGGTAATGCAAAGTTTGGCTTCTTCTTTGTTTTTGTCCGTTCTTTTAACGTGGTTCCTTTGTAAAATTGCAAAGGTGCTACGTTCTAACTAGCTTTGTAACACGTTTTACAATTAGCTTTAAACTTTTATATGGTTTTAGCACAGTGCAAAAAAGTTTCAGTAAAATGTTTCAGGTTATTAAAAAAGAAAAACGTTTCATACAAGTTAGTGACCAAAAATTGTAACAAACAAACCTGCCTAATTATCGATTCTCATCTGATTCTACAAAACTACTGATTTTCAAAACAATTAATGCCTAATCTATAATAGAAGGCCAGTTTCGGTACTTGATGGAATGATCTTTTTTGATGCAAGCCCTTTTTGTTTTGGAGGCTTTTTAATTATTTTATTTATGTTTTTTTAATTTTATTTTTAGGTAAAACAGCACAATTAACTTCATTTCATAGCATATGATAATATTTTATACATATCACCGCCTACATCAGAACACACTCAAACAAAGCTACACGGCGGTCGCGGCGAAAATTAAACGAGAAAAAAGTGGTAACATATTACCGACGTTATCAAAATAACGCGTACCCATTTATCACGGAGAGATATTGCGTATTATTCGAGTTGTAGACAACAGATACCTTTCCACGCTTAAGAGTTCTCCAAAATGATGAATGTTCTATGTATTACAACTCAATGTTTTTTCATTATGTTAGAAAATGTTTGTCGTGTTGGTAATTACAAAAACAAGCTTGGCCGGTGAATAAAATTTACCTAAACATTTTATGTGTAGGTACAGAATACCTGCCCTTTTTTGCCTCACATGATGAAAATTGTTTATGCACAATGATGATGGAACTTTTGGCCTAGTCTAGATAAAAATGTACGCTTATCTCAATTTTGGTCAACGAATAATAAGGAGACATCTGGTATTTCAATGCAAATAAGAAAACTTAGTCCAATTATTAGATTATTTTTTGTAAGTCCATATTTTTAATCCTAAACATAAAGAACTCAGTATGAAACTAACATGTCTCCATTTATCAAGGTGAGGTATTACGTATTATTCGTACAGTAGACAAAAGATACCTTTCCGCGCCTCGAGTGGTTCGAGTGATGAATGGCGAGTGGGAAAATGTTCTGTATTAGAACTCTATTGATTCATCTTGTACAAATAGGTACGTATGAATCTAATTTCGGGTATAGATGTGAGCATCTGAATAGGGATGAGGTTACCTAAATTAAATGATAGTTGGATAGCGAAAACCATCTCAAGATAGTTTTTTTTAAATGCAGTAGAATTAAGATAGTTTACTACAAAATAAAAAAACCTATCTGTAAATGATGACTACTGATGGGTGTATCTAAGAAATTTTGTAGTCCCTTTTTTGATAAGCTTTCTTTTGGCTCAAGGATTTGCCAAGATCAAGAAATAAGTCAACGTTCAAGCGCTCACAGGTATTGAAGGTATACTTAATTGAATTGAAATAAAATAAAACACAAAAGAGATTATGCTCTCTAAGATAAGCTGAACAGAAAGAATCAAAAATATATCACTACTCTACTGATACGAATAAAAGTGCTAAAATATTCAGCTCTTTCATGTATTATTTACCTTAAGGCGTTGAGTTGAGATTGATATTGAAATGGATCATAAATAAATGTTTACATTATTGATCCAAAATATGTATTTAAGTAGTTAGTTTACTTGATTCTGTTTGCCTAACGTAAATAAAATAAGCTTAATTTCTTTGAAACGTTAATTACAAAAATAGCAGTTAATTTTTAGACATTTGATGAAAATTTTATAAAATTCCTGTGTGCTGTGCTCGTAGTTTAAAAAAAAACTGAGGTAGCTATAACATGAGAAAATGTTGCACTTTAGAGTGCGTTCAAAAGGTAAAGATGGATGTGTTAATACTAAAGTATCAAAAAGCATAAATACCTAAAATATAAAAAGGAAATAAGCATCATTAAGTTGGCAACCCACGTACACATACTTAATCCAAAGTAACTTTAATAGAACAGAAGTAATATATAACAGCAACATCAGTATTTGCGGCAGCAGCGGCTAAGGGGTAACCACTAGAGTCATTTGTTTCAGACTCGCGTTCTGACTCATAAACCCGACTTTACACTGCAAAGGAATATAAACCAGCTTTTTCAGGTGACTATACTCAGTAGCTCGTTAGACTATCCAAAAACTATGTGCATGACTTTTATTACAATCACAGTCACAGCAAAAATATTCAGGTTGTCAGCTCTGTTGAATTTGATGTCATTGTCATGTCACATAACTATCCCCATCACAAACTGTAGCTCTGCAATAAAACAAAAAAATATAGATACTGAAAAAAATACTTGTTCGTAAGCTGTTTTTATGATTATTTTGGGGTTTGAAAATGATGAAGCATCTTTCCAAAAATAAAATTTACAGTCCCGTAAACATTTTTCAGTTTTATAAAATACGTCTGTAACATACAGCTAGCTCTGAAATTAAGAGCCGTCAAACACACTGCTGCAGTCCAGACCAGTGTTGTTGAAATGAAAAGAGAAAACAGATTCGGTATTTATTTTTCGGTACCTATCTGTCACATGCCATTGTACAATTTACTGACGAGATAGAGTATCGAAATATCGACATTCTGTTGCCTCTAACAGATTTTTAGTGCTGTCAAAGTTTTATGCAAATACAAAGAATTTATTTTATTAACAAATATAACATACATTATCATTGACTACAATCAATAAAAATAGACAAAAAGTTACATAGAATACAAAATAAAATATTAATGGGTAGGTACTTTGCGAAAATAATCAGACGAAAATAGATCTTATTGTTACATGGGAATAAAGTAGGTACAATTCAACTTAAATCTGCCCGCATGCCTAATACCTATTAGGCTGTGATAATAATAATTCCTGTGCGTCCAGGCACTTTGTATATTAAAAGTGTATCATATTTTTCAGTCAACCTTCAATGAGTATGAGTATGAGTAATAAACATTTATTTCGAAAGCAAAAATATTGCCTTCCAGATTGGTTCCTGACTCCCATCTAGATTAACCAGACTATCTATAAAGCCTAAGCGAAAACATTTACTTTCGCAAATTGCTTGGCGTCAACGGTAAACACAAAGGTAATGTAAACAAAAACGGGGTAGTTGTTGAGAAAAATCCGTCCCATTCTATGGATACGCGAAAAACAATGATGGACGCGAAGAATATTAGTGTGAATTTATATACGCCATTGTTCCATGGACCGCAATGGGGAAAGGAATTCGCCAGAGATACTCTACACACAGTTGTTACAGACATTCAACAGAAATAAATTTACACCTATATTGTGTATCGAAGGCAGGGTAACCCAATTTTATTTCAATATATTACCATCTCTACCTATGTCATTGGTAGTTGGATTTCCCATTCCATTGACTCGAAAAGAAGAAGAAGAAAGATTTCTTCTTACAACCTAACCACTTGTTTCACAAAAAAATTTAATGGTCCAAATGGTTCCTCTAAAATAAGTGTCATCAGAGACATCATTAAGTATCATTACGGCTGCGTGATCGAGTTTCAATGTTTCTACTACATCCACCCACTCTGAGTAAGTATGAGCATCTTTTCTACTGCGCCAAATCATCAGACGCAAACACAAAAAATAAACAAATCTGTGTTACGGAATGATAAAATAATAAAGCCCCGAAAATAACCTCAAAATATAATTCCAGCGAATATCGCACATTCAAAAAGTTCACCAAACAAGCAAGCCGGTGTGTTCATCATAATAATGGAACTCTCGCATAATAAATGGCGACACGTTCCTAGGTAACGTCGCTCTTTCATTTTTCTCACGCTCAATTTATCCCCCTCTTCGTATAGATGTGCCGAGTATGCTGTATCGACTGATGGGAAATGTAGTGTTTTATGCACTGCTTCTTGTTGTAATTACGAGTATTTTTTTCCTGATAGACATATTGCTTGAGCTAAAGAGCTTTTTTAGACTTGGTTGTCTGTTGCTTTGTGGGTATAGGTAGTTTTAGCGGATTATTGTTTTCCTCGTTAATGTCTATCATATTTTTTTATTACTATTGGGTAAGAGTATATCTTTAGTGATGGTAAATATTCTTATGATATTTAAAATACAACAACATTTATATTTTTAGGCACCACCTAAAAATGAAAAGTACCTTAGCACTTATATTTTTAAGTGGTGCCTAAAACATAAATCCTATGGTACATTTCTTTTAATTTCGACGACATCTATTATAATACCTAAGAACAGGTTGACGTGGAGTCATACCCAGACGATCCGGTCATCAATCTATGTCACTCACCTGAATTTTTGTTGCTTGCGTTACAGGAAAATCGGATCCAGCTCGGATCGGGGATATAAAAAATACCAGTACTATAAAAATTGTTGTGAAAACATTTTTCCAACTACCGTAGTTACCTATCAATCCTGTTATAAAACATAACAAATCCAAAACAAAAAAGTGCTTTTTGCAATAGACTACAATGTATTTCGCGGTTCGAATATTCAAAAACCTTAACGTAAACAATAAACATACTAAACTTTATAGGTATTATTATAATAAGAATGGATAGCTTTTCGCATAATAATATGCATAACATATGTATTTTTGGGATATGTAGGTATTTAACAATCCTTAGACTATTCCTATCCTTTTAATAACATGTCATTAAATTCCATTTTGTTCGAATTATACATATTTCCATCGCAAGAGTCTCCTGGAGTAAAATAATAATGAGCTTATTAAAATATTCTGAATGCAACATCCTAGTTAAAGATTTTTGGTAATACTACTTCTGAAATATTAGATTTTTAAATCTAATATTTCAGAAGTAGTAAATATTACAAAAAATCTTTTAAAAGGTGCTAAAGGAAATCTATAATACGAATAGACAGTTTTTTTTTCAAAAGTAACGATCCTTGAGGCCGTAAAATTTGTAAAGGAAACAATTTAAGGGGAAATTTCCATTAAACATATTGTTAGATGAAGCCTTTTGTTACATCTTCGGTTCAATTAGAAAGTTTTATTGATTCTGTATAAATACAATCTTAAAACAAGCACCCGCCTAATGTTTAAACTTTTGAAATGAGTTTTTATGTTGGTAGT
Organism: Scrobipalpa atriplicella; assembly: GCA_029255725.1. Lineage (NCBI taxonomy): Eukaryota > Metazoa > Arthropoda > Insecta > Lepidoptera > Gelechiidae > Scrobipalpa > Scrobipalpa atriplicella. The sequence goes on from JARACY010000011.1 coordinate 180,532, forward strand.
AAAATTGAACAAACTGTTGCTAACTAAAAAGGGCATTCTTTGGCCTTTCTACTAAGTAAACCTTCTAGATGAGTTTACCAAAATAATTAATTGTCTTTCAGTCCTTCTGGCCTTGATAATGTTATACCTATTTGTTGGTTCTTATTGAGAGAATTTGCAGGTTAAAACTTTAAAAACGACTCAATGGACCTATAAAAAATTAATTCAACATCAAGGCAGGCAGAGGCAAGCAATCAAATTTAAAAAAATAATACTTATAATGTTAACAGATATACTTTTGTGATTAGGTTTCGAAAAAATTTATATAATATTAGATTATCATAATAATTACAAGTGTAAATACAAACCATGACTACAACTTAATGTTGGCTTTGCCAAAGTTACCCGACTAAATCTTGGATTACTTACTGAACACTATAAATAAACTTCTTTGATAGAAACATTTCAAATTCAGTAGTAAGTTTAAGATATCCTCTTTTCTCATGTGCGATCAAATAATACTCTGTATGTAGCAAAAACTAAAATCCTTTTATCCACTTGGGCTTGTTGATATTACTTTTTCTGCTTAACAGCCTATTCGTTTACCTTTTTGTACCCTTTTCTCCGCTAGAGAGTGCTACGTAAGTATACAGTGGTAAGGGATACATTCCCAAAAAATAGAGCGTATTCAGTACCTATATCGTCATAAAATAAATTAAGGACATATGAAATAATTTCAGAAATTTAGTGCCTATGGTACGCTATAAAATAATGTTTTTTTGCTAGATTCACCTGATTTCAGTTGTGTGCATGTGGATAATATTATGATTTTTTATAATAGTTTAATGAAAGTAAAAACGATACATAAAAAAAAGAAACAAGAATATTGTAAAAGATTATGTAAAGAGTTTAAATGCACAATAATACCTATAATATTATTCTAACTTTAACTTCTTTTTTTTTTAAGCTTTCATTTTGTATATTTTAGTAAGTATGCCATCTATTGATTGGAAGTTTCTTGTTGCTCCCACGAAACAGCTAGGGCAAGTTTGCAAAGTTAGCTGATATCATCTTGTTAGGAGCATTCAGCAGACTGAAACAGTATGCCAACTCCAGATAGCAAGATGCCAACCCGAGATTACAATTAGGAATCTTGTAAATGTCATCAAAAGGGAAGATTCTGTCTGTTTGTATGCGACCTCATGGTTTACGGCTACGCTGCTAAACTTATGTTCTTCTTCTTCTGCCTAGCGTTTCCTGGCCTTATACTAGGGTCAGTTTTTCGGCTTTTACTACTCCAATTTGCCTGGTCTTTGGCATCCGCTGGTGTAAGATCATTCTCTGCCATATCCGCTTTTATGACGTCTAGCCAGCGCTTCTTCGGTCTGCCGCGTGATCTAAGGCCTTGGACAGTGAGGTCTAAACTAAAAATCATGTAAATGAAAATTATTTTTTGGGACTTTCCAAACCCCTAATTATGCCTAACTTTGTCCCATAAACCGTTAAAAGTCATGATTAGTAAGGCGTAGGTACTTTCAATAACTCAGTTAAGCTCATACATACATACATTATATCACGCCTTTATCCCTATTGGGGTAGGCAGAGCGTAAACTACTTAAACAAAGGTCGCCACGTCTAACAAGTTTTAAGGGTTCTCCAAAAATATCTGTATATCGCTATAGTGACAGGTTGTCAGCCCATCCAAAACGCTCGAATCCCTTAGCTGATTTTTACAGCTTGCCAGGGAGGAAATGCAGCTGGCACATTCTATGTTTTTGTACCACTCCCAGTCCAGCATGGAAGTAAAGCTCATGCAAACTATAGAAATATTAAAAAAAAACTAACGTGTCACAAAAATATAAAACTTAATTAATATACCTACAATACTTGTAGGTACTTGACTTGAAGGTACTATTATTCGTAAAATAGACCTTGAAATCATTTACCTATCCTTTCCTTTTCCTCAACTCATTTAAATTAAGTTCTATCGGTTAAGTAAAATTACTTTTCAACTTTCAAAATTACCATTTCTAATCTAAATCGTAGAAACAAAGAAACTTTTCACTTAGCACTGGAAATTAACGTTATATTGAGTGAAATAAATTAGGGAATTCAAAAGTCAAATTAGCAATGTCTTACTTTTGAATCCATTAAAACACGAACTTATCAGTTCGAAAAGAAAATACATTTTATTATAAGGCAAAATAAAATTATAATGCAAAGACGACGAGATTTCAAGAAACATTCTTTGAGCTGTCGCATCATCGAGGTAAAAGTACCTACAATACGAGCAAAGTAAGTTATAATACAAAAGTCCTGTCGTTCGTAGCAATACCTTTGTCTCATTGACAATTCAAGATCCCAACTTATTTATTCCAAGAAGACAATTCGACCGGGGTTCACTTAAACATTAATCATGTTTGACAAAGAGAAAGTCCAAATCGCAGAATAATAAATTAACTTACCAAAACTTTTACAAGGTCGAGCATTGAAAATTCAAAATGCAAGAACGAATCGAGTTTGGCGTGCAAAATAAATCTACTTTTATCCGTAATTTTTCAACCCTCCCATTGAAAAGAAGCGGTCCCAAGGGCCGGGAACAGTTTGACAAGACGAATCAAGAGCTCGCCGAACCACTGAAGCAAAACGCTGACGCAGGCCTCTGAAGCTCTGACGCTGAAGACGTGAAGACGCTTCTTAAGGCGGGTGACGTCAACTCCGCGCTTAAGGGCCCTCAACAACTGAGCGGACGTGTCATCAACTCAGTTTTTTGAGATTTCGAGGGCTTGTTGATCAGAGAGCCCTCTGCGGAGAAATGAAGATGGAAATAATAAGAGCGCGGTTTCTAAAGGTCGGAGATCAAATTCGCGTTCTATTTAGATTATACCTATATAAAATTATCAAGATATAAATTATAGAAGGTACAGGATAAGGTATGATTATTATATTGAGATGGTAAGTACTTATTATAAATTTAGTCAGAATCTACAGGACATATTTATGTATTTTAATTGCCTATGCCTGTAGGTATAAAAATAAGTATGTTTAACTTAATTTATCTTTTTATAATAAGTACATTGCACTTAGTTAACATTTGGTTTTTTTTTATTTTCAGGTAATAAATATCAGTAAAATCTAGAGAAAATGTCTGGATATCGTCGTATTAAATGACCGGTAAGATATTTTCTGTTTTTCTTTTCTTGCTCTTTATGTCATAAAACATAAACCCATGGGAGCTGTAGATATTCCAGAAAAATATTGAATACCTTTGTTTCTTTGTTTTGCGAAATCAATGACGTAAAGTAGGTACTCGTACCTACTATAAAAGATGTCCAGTGAGTCCACTCTTTGACTTTTCAACACATAATATCGTGTGTTTCATGTTCCTAATAAAACTCTCCTCTGTATGTTGCGACGCCCTAGTGAGTCACTGCACAACGTTACTATTATCATTATTTCTATACAATATGCAAAATAATAAACAATATTCCTTTAAAACTTAAATTTGGTTGAAATGATACACGTCCTAACGTCCATTTCGGCTAACTGTTCAAATCATAACGTTTTTATTAGGTCAATCATGTCAGGTCATGTTTCCCCGATTGAAAATAAGTTCGAAAAGTCACTCTCATTCATAGTTATGCCCATATTATTTTTTACTATACTGCGAAATAATATGGGCCAAAAAGGTCTACCTAAGAAACAACTGGTAACAATTTTTTGAAAGTTGTTTTTTGTTAGCTAAACAAATTTCAAAAATGTTCAAAAATTGCTTAGAATGTAAAGTTATATAGTAAGTACCTAGATAAGTAAACTAAGCTATGTACAAACATTTTAAGAAAAAGTACGCATCACTTTTTTTTCTGGTTTCGTACCCTTTTAATCTAATGAGCAAAGTTTCAAGAAACTTGAAATGAAAAAGAAACACTTACATAATGAGTTGGAAAAATAAATTTATTTCAATATTTAGTCTTGTTATATCGTTTACATAGGTCATGATCATGATTTTGCGTCGACTGCCTCTAATTTTTGATTTTGCTCAAGTTATTTGATTTTATAATTAAATTTTGTTAACAGAAGTACCCAACGTACCTATTACCCATTCCAAATCTATTCTAGTTTGTTAATGTACTTAAATAGAATTCGCTATTAAAATTAAATACTCTGAATACCACACACGCTAAACTTTTAAACTTCGCACATTTTCCAAGCCACTAGATACATAACGAGTAAAAATTAACCTCTTCCAACACAATGGTCTCTCGAACTTTGCTGGCTGGCGGAAGATAAGTTAGGCTGCATTCACTTGAATAGCTTCGAAACTTCTATTGTAGAAGAGACTTTAGTTCTGTTCGTCAGCTTTAGGTTTGCATTGATTCCGTTCTAAGTAGGTCAGGAGTCACTTGCTTTATGAATTCAATTTATTGACTTATATAATAGGTGATAATGGTTTTCGATTAAACAGAGGTACTTGCTTGAAAAGCTGTAGCAATGAAGCGACGACGGTACAGTATGATTCTGAAGTCAGAAAACAATTCCTTATCTTTTCGGGTTTTGTTAAAGGTACCGTAAGGAACTTAGGGAACCCACAGAGGGAACCGTAACAAGCAACATTGTTTTTTGGAAAAATAATTTATAATATTGTACCTACTGTGCTCGCTAACCCGCTCGCTAGGTAAGCAATTTCCCCCAGTAACGACAGGCACATTTTCAGCAGCGGACTTCCTTATGTCTGATATATAAGAATAATTTATTTCTTAAAATTATGTTAACAGTTATTACTTATTACTTACAGACTATAGTATACAATATCAAGTATCATTTAAAGATAATTGCAATATCATCGAAATTATGTATGAAAATGAAACGTAACAAAATGTTCTCTGGTTTATTTCAAATCGCAAAATTGACAATATCCATTGTAGAAGAGTCTTGTACCTATTGGAGAGTTCTGACGTCGGCGTACAAACTGGAAGAGCCCTTCACAACTTCAGGAGCTTCTCGGGAGATCCTCAAGTTTGACGAGGAGCCTATTTCTGATATATTGGAATGTTGGAAATATTTTCATTTTTAGGCCAAGGTATTATTTAAATTCTAAAATTATAGTACCTACTGAGCCAAGTTACTTTTTCGCGGTATAATTTCAAAATGTACCTACTTTCGGCCGTGTGATAAGAGAAGATCAAAGGAAAAATCTTTTTACGTTCTCTCCAATCAGGCTGCCTATAAAGTTATTTTTTTTACTACATAAAACGGATTACACAATAAACAAGGTATTATACGAATTATTCAACTAAAAAGTGCATAGTAATGTTATCTATGTATTTCAAATATATTCGTCGAAAAAATACCTTTTGTCTTGGAACCCTATTAAAAAAAATACTCAAGATTTTTGGAAGCTATTATTAAAGCACTGATACTATAAGGTTCAACTAAAGGAATCAGAGGTGCAAAACAGAATAGAGACGGGAATTTCACTTTTCTCTTTCATACGCGAATACTATGATAAATTACCGGTGTAAAAGAATGGAAGCTGTTTTTGATTTCCCAAAAGGGTTTTCACTCTGCTAGCCTGGATCAGTTAGGCTACACATACGCGATACAATTTGGTTGCGCAACACAATAGGGATGGAGAAGCTATAAATCGTTCGAATACTTAGGTAGGCAACTGGTTGCGTGCAGTATATGTTGTTCATCGCCGTCTCACCTATAGACGTCCACTGCTGGACATAGGCCTCCCCCAATTATGAAGTACTTATCAGTTAAATGAAATTTAATTAGAAATCTTTGATAACTGGAACTGTTTTATAGAAATTTTAAAATAATTCAAATGTGGTTGAAGTAAACGTCTAATTTATCTGACCTAAATTTTATAAACCTATCTTGTTTTTAACTTAACTGTATGAGTAAGAAAACAATAGAAATGTTTATTTTTGACGAGTTATTTGTGTACGTAAATTATTATTATTATTTTCCGGCTAGTTTAGAAATTATTATTATTATTTTCCGGTCAGTCTAGGTAAAAAAAAATACCAAATACCAAATTGTATTGTCTGAAATCAGCTTTACGACACAGCTTTCGTAAAATTACCTGGCTTTGAAATATGGGCTATTAGAAATTCCCTGTGTTAACTCAATTGAAAAGGAATAGTTGCCCGTCCCCTTTCAAAATGTAGGACAGCTAGATTTATAGCACCAGTTTCTATACGAAATAAATAAAGGCGGCAAAATTGTTATGTCTGCAGCCTTCCGGTTGAATCAATTATGTGTAGGGTCGAACTGAAATTTTAATTAGTTTATGTGTGAAAAGAAAACTTCCATGCTGGACTGGGAGTGATAGAAAAACATAGAACGTGCCAGCTGCATCTCCTCCTGGGCATGCTGTAAAAACCAGCTAAGGGAATCGAGGGTTTCAGTATATTGTAATCTAGGCAATCGGCTGACAACCCGTCACTATAGCAATAATATAACAATCTGTAATTACCCTCAAAACTCGGTCAGACGTGGCGGAACAACCTTTGTTTAGGTCGTTTTTGCACTGCCTACCCCATTAGGAAAAGGCGTGATTTTATGTATGTATGTAGGTATGTATGTAAAATTGTTATGTCTACGACCGGAAGGTTGAATCCATTTTATGTAGGGTCGAAATGAAATTTTAATTAGTTTATGTGTGAAAAGGATAGGTTATTACAAAGGTCGAATTAAGTATCCCACAATAAGCTGTAGATTATCATACCCTAAATTAATATAGGTACTTAATGAAAATAAGGTGTTGTTTATAATTTAGTTTATTATTTTTGAAATTGGCCTATTGTTTAAGATTGACTTAGACGTAGGATATTTAAAAGTTGATATAAGCAATAGCGACTAATATATAAGTGAATGACCGTGAATAAATTATAAATTGATATACCTAAGCACTTTGTGAGATTGCCTGCGCCTGAATTTGTACATAGTGACCTTTCTATTTAAGTTTTTCTTTATCATCAAACCTGGGAGGCCACCAACCATGTCAGCAAAAATACCTTTGCGCAAGTAACGTTGAATTTTACTTCTTCCACGACCCTCTTAAAGCCTCAATTCTTAATGCTTGTCACGTCACCAGCTCTTATAAATTGTGTCATGTCTCTAAGGTGTCTTCGGGTGTGCCATTAATCATCACCGTAATCTCAGATTACTCTACAGGTAATTAACAGGAGGTATTCTGAGCATGTTTTTGATCATTAGTAATATTTTGACTAGCTCTTGAGTACGGATTTCACAGCTTCGTATGATACTAATTATTACCTAATATTAGTTAAAATATCGCTAAAAATGTAAAGGTAAACTTACAAAATTCTAGAAGAAATTTTTGGAATCAACTGTCGGTTGGTAAACTGAACTTGAATACTTATTTCTTTTTCCCGTAAGAATAAGGCATTATTCCTCGCAAAAAAAATAAGTCGAATTACGAATCGCCCATTACATTACTGTAATTATTCTTTTAATTTAGTGTGAATAAAAAAATATATAGGTAGGAGATTCTTTTTGCATTCTGTCGGCTGATAAATTAAACTTGAGTACTTTTTCGTTTTCCCGTAAGAAAAAGTTATTTATTTTTCGTCGCAAAAAATAAGCCGATAAGTACGAATTACACATCTACACTGATAATATGCGTTATTTCTCATCAAGCGTGATTGAAAGAAAAACATAGGTACATTATATTATATACTTACATCCAATCATATAAGTTTTCGCATTTATAATATTTGTTAGTCAGGATGGTATAAAAAATAACATTGGTGTGAAAAAAATAATATTTCCAATTTACTATTATATTAAAAGAAAGATATAATAACTTCATCTCGTGTTGGAATTGAAAGTCGAATTTAATATTTCTTTCTTTGTGAGTGCAAACACCTCAAAAAATATGTTTCCAATTTATGTTTTGAACCTTTTACATGCCACGTATAAGATTTGATCTTATTAATTTCAAACGCCCAAACTCGTCGGAGATAGTATTTTTCCTTTGAATAAAAATATATATACCTACGCGATTTTCACCTCGAAATGGACACTAAAAGGAGAGTTTTGAAGCGTGTAACACGAGCTTAAATGGAGATATCAATAAATAGAAAGCTCCACCTAGAACGTAAACGGGTAATCCAACTGATACTTTAGCTAATACTGGAGCTTCCAGAGCTTTTGCCTTGTTGGCCAATTGTCTGGAAAAACAAAAGAGCAATCAGGTCTCCGAATGGCTGGACTATGGCCTTTTGGGCTATAACGATTAGGGCTTTATTTTCGAGTTGGGTGGGTGTAATGTTATTGCTGGCTTAATTATAAATTCGAAATTTTGCTGTATTATTTCTGCTGCAGGTAGTAGTTTTCTAAATACTTTTGCTTACAATTAATTTTTTTATTTATTTTCCGTCCAACTGCTCCGTCTGCGTTATATCACATTTCCTGAGAGAAATCAATGCAATATACCTACAATCATCAGTCCCTTTAATTTTAATCAAATAAATTTTTGACATCCTGTCATATCCTCATGATGAAGATCCTCGTATAGGGTCGAAACGTCGAGGGCTAGCTAACCCTCCGGTCAACAAAAAACAAGTAAGCCGATCAGTTTTTATTATGAATAACATTTGTTTATCGTTTAGTGTTAAAATCCTGTCATAGACAGGTGCTACATACAGGTACCTATTCAGTGCTTAGTAATTAAACACGTTTTTTCCACCTCCACCACGGGTTAAACTATTTTAAACAGTAAGATATTTTCCACATAAAAAATACATTTGGAATACTAAAGGTATAAACAAGGTAGGTAGGTATGTAGGTATTCCACCTTATTAGTAAAATGCTTGGTAGGTATCAAAGTATCAAATAGTTCCCCACGAAAATGTTAAAATTTAATTAAAATATCGCAGTACATACACATTACGACAAAGCCGTTGTGCCAAAATAAACGGTTTCTCCCTAAACCAACATTAAAGCCATAACCATGTTATCGTCATAGCTTTTCATATTGCCCGTGTATTGTTCCTAGTCTACAATGTGTAATGAACTCTTTCGTACTTTGTGTAACGGTGTAAAGTTTAACATGCATTGCGGCATATTTAAATGTTTTATGTACCTAGGCATAACGTCAGAGGATTTTCATATTTAAATGTTTATAATTATGTCGCAGGATTTTGATCAAAACCCTAATATTTTTTTATCAAACCTCCGATTTTATCATAGTCCTGCGACATAAATATAATGTCTTTAGCTACTATGTATGTATATAGATGACATCTTGTCGTGTGTCTTGTCTTTTTTATTTGATAACATAATATGTTATCAAATAAAAAAGGCATTATCTATCATCCTAAAAGTTAGGTTCAGTAACACAATGCCAAAATTCTTTCAACTAGCAGACAATACGAATTTTAAACAATTAACTTCCCTCTCTTTAATACCAAGTTGTTGGATAATTATCAGGTTTATAAAATGTGTCCAGATCCTAATTTCTTTTTTCATAATAGTCATGGTTTGAGGCTCTTCATAGTTTTAGAGACGCCCGATTTAAGCGGTACTAAACATAAAACCCACAATGGACATCCCTACAATTCTGTTCATTACCTATATTATACATCCACAGGGACTTTACCGACAGCACTATTTAGCCGAGCAAATTATTGTGGTCATGGGTGATAATATCCTTTGTAATTAACATGGACTGATTATTATTATTTACCATTTAAATAATATGGTGCTATGAAAACAATCAAGCTAAAATTTCAGTATGAAAGGAAAATTTTAGGTGAAAACAGGCACTATTCTAAAAGGTACAATATAATATTATGCAATTATAATTTAATATCTAAAGTAAATTAAAAATTTAAGAATTAAACGAAATTTTGTGGACGAGACGGTGTTCCGAAAACTAAAAGTGGTTTCTCAGTTATATAGTTAGAAACTGAACAACTTTAACACAGAAATTCTTTAGGTAAATGAAAAATATTTTTTTTACATACCCATCGCCATAGAAGATTACTAATTACTAGATTGATTTGTGTGGGGAAGCTAATTTTATTTTTCTTCATTTTATACTCTCTTAATTAATTATTAAGAAGGATTTAAATACGACCGTATTGACTGCTACGGATGGATGTCTTCGAGCATAAAGCCCTTAACATTATTATCATCCCTAAAACCTTTATGAACCATAAAGCTGCCCATTTGCGCAGATACCAAACGGCATAAAACTAATCGTTACTAAGAAATACGTTTCTGGACAAGCTAGCTTAGGCCATTATAAATTTATACTTAAACCCGCCCTGGTACGCAAACCATACGTTTTCTCGTAAAATAAGCACGGCAATGTCTCTTGCAGTGTACCGAATTTCGAAATTTATGGCGTTTGCGGAAAATATTATTATAGACGTGTTTTGTCTTAGCTGCGCGAATAAACAGTATAAACTAGACGCCCCTACTCCGAAAACATCGCGGAGCTTGAGATAACAATCTAAACACTTGCCGCGTACGAAAGCCGAAAAAAAGAATAATAAAAAATAAAGGAGGAAGGGCAGAGCCTGGGTAATGTTATGATATTATGTTATTGGCGTCGCGCCAATAGGAAGTCAGTTGCACGCTTAGCGGATGGTCCTTCGAGCCGGATCTGAATTTCGATGGCCTGTGAAACCGCGGATTCGGTTATTATATTAGTGAAATGTGGGGATTCTGCGTGCGGCTTTGAAAATTGATTTTGATATCGGCGGTTATGAGAAGTATGCTGCCGTCCTTTAGCTAAAATGCCGTTAAGTGCAAAAACCATATTTTGAGATAGGCGGGATTTAATGGAAAACATTCGCTATTTGAAAAATAAGTAACGTATGAACAAATTTGAGGTATCACCTACTAGCTATTGAAAAGATCTATACAATGGTGATAAGTTTACACCATGTTGTAGAAGAAAATTTCAAGAAAATGGGAATTTTCTGTTATCGTTAAGTATTTTTTTAAGAATCAATGAAATAATCCACCACTTAAATGTCGCTAACACTACCTTAACGGCGTTTTAGTGTTTGGTTTTTAAAAAAATTGAGTGACTTTTACAAGACAGGAATAGTTTGAATATTTCCTTGACTAAAAAGCCGTTAAACACTTTAGAGCTGTTATTGTGTAAAAAAACTGAACTCTGAATATTAAACATTACATGACTAAAATGCCGTTAACGTAATTTAGCCGCTTCTTACGTATTTTATGGTTATTTTTCGGACTAATGCAAAGCTAAAATGCAGTTAAATGTTAAACCTTGGTCATTAACGGCATTTTAGTTTTGGATTCATAGTATATTATTTTTCACAATCCAATTATTTGCAATTAATTGCAAAAATAATGAACGGTTTTAATCACATTTAGAGTTGATAATTCGATAAATAACAGATTTACTTATAAAAATATCAAGCCTTTTAACTGCTTATGCTAAAAATATAAATTTATATCTGTTTTCAAAAACATGTGCTTAATTACCATTTATTTAACATACTAAGACCACCTTTAGTTAATATCAGAAATTTATTTTTGCGAAAGTTGTCTGATATGAATGTGAGGGTATTAGCAAAATTAATTGGCTAGCAACATTATGAAATTTGAGTGTCAGATTTCAGAGACAAGCAACTTTTAATTCAAACCTGACTTAATTATTAAGGAATATATAAATTATATATAAATTAAGGACCATCATGCTCCAGTGCAATCGAAACAAATATGTTTTATCTATAGCTCACTAATAACAACGTGATAGGTATGATTTTCTAAACACGTCCAAGATTAGATACGCCGAAAATTTCAGAAGAAAGGGCACAATATTGTAAGAGTAGAATTTAATTCCAGATTTACAGAGACGACTTATCCACCAGTCCTAAGAAAACGGTGATCTGACTAAAGTTAATCTGTTTCTGAATAAACTAAGAGTGCATATATCTCGAAGTCTTTCAAATTGACATAATAGTATCCATATTATCAATGATTTACCTTTTTATTATTTATCTTTTGAATAAGATACCATTTATATATCTTTCATCTAAGCAAACTCTCATCTCCATGTTCATTGTGAAGAATGTTTCGTACCATTTTTCAAATGCCGTTGACTATATTCCATTATTTTGTGATATGCTTATTTTTGTCATCAATATTTTAGCTTCTTTCTTCGCTTATATCCTACAAATACATGTATAGTATGTTCGTTATAGTTTAATAAAATATAACATTGTCCAAAAAATCTAATCTATATTTGCGAAATTGTCATCCCATACCCAATTCTAAATCTGTTCTGAGATGCTTGAAATGGTGACTCATCACAATCAGCAATTAACTACTTTTTAAACAAAAGGAACCTCATGAAAAGTGGTTCATCATCAATCAGATTTCGAAGTCGATGATAAAGCACCACGTTTATGTAAATATCTCTGAAACATCGACATCACCAAATCAAAAGTAGACAGTATTTACGTTACTGAATTACAGTACCTAATGTCTCCAATACTTCGAAATTCTCCTTGCTATATTCCGTTTAATCAACTTTCTCGGGAGGTTGTGAACTTGTGAATTGCTATTATAGATAACTGTAAAAGCGTTGGTAGAGAAAATGTATGAAAATACATTCTCTATGTGATGCAATACCTCAGCCGGCGTAATGCTGGGCAATGATTTATCGCATCTTCGCTCTTTTTATAAACAATAAAAAATGCTCTACTTTCTCTCTCTCTCATTTTATGCCAATTTAAGTACTAAAAGTTCCTATGTTTAAGTCGCTCGGAAGCGATCCTACAGTCACTTTCAGTGTGTTTCTGATTAATATCAGAAACTTTGGCTTGTTAGTTAATTCCATCAAAACGAAAACATTAAAAATCGGCAGTCTCTGCACATTTCTCGAATTAAATATTTGACGATATTTCTTTTTTTTTGTTTCTTTTTTTGAGATAATATCGAAAAATATAGGTGATAGCTATGATATTCAACCAATTTTGTTAATGAATATGGATACTTTTATGTTTCGGGAGTTAGTTAAGTGCATGAAGACGGTTCATATTATATTTGTTTTGAATATATCGGATTTAATTTATCGTTTTGTTTTTAATGATAGACAGGGCGACTTTAGCTTTCACAGACAGATCAAATAATAAAAGTTGATAACAATACGAAAGTAAATTGTGAACAACAATATAATACCATTCAATTAAAATCCAACCTAATTAAGTACTGACCTAAACAGAAATCTTCTTAAGTTGCTTATAAAATAAGTCCTTAGCAACGTATATTTTAAATAATCTGCATTTTCTTAATCTTAAAAAAAATATAGGAACCCAACATTCCTTGCCTGTAACTTGTAAATGAAAAAGGGGGGAAATAATAATTTTAATTATCTTAATACAAACCAACACTACGTAAAATTTGGGTGCCAAACATAACGGCTGGCTGCGATCCTTATATGAACGCGAGAATAGATAACGGCTTTTTAGCGTAGTAACAGGAGTTAGCGGCATTTTAGTGTTGAAAATGTAAACAATATTCTTTTTTAGTATTTTTACCATGCCGTTATGATTAACTAACTATTGTGAAAATTCAATAAAAGTGCGCCAAAATACAAGTCTAAAACGCCGCTAAACATCTTTAACGGCATTTTAGATTAGTTTTATTACATAACGGCTATATAGTCTTGGATTGAAATATCACTTGTGTACAATTACTAAACTAGAATGCAGTTAAAGTACTTTAGCGGCATTGTTGAGTACAAAAATCATTTAGCGGTGTTTTAGCTTAGTAAAATGCGATAAAAATATAAACGAGATTAAGGTTAAAGTCACTTAACCGCGTTATAGTTATGCAATTATAACTAACGGCATTATAGAATTGTACACCTGTCGAAGTTTGGCAGTTAACGGCGTTTTTCGTTTCATTATCTCAGCAATGGTAAAAAATAGAAAAAAACGGGTTAAATCAGTCGATAGAGAATTTTTTTCTGATTACGATGGGCTGAAAAAGTAAAAATCGGCCAAAAGTCACTTAACGGCATTTTAGCTTAAGGACGGCAGTATGAGCGAGGAATAATAACGCGCTCAGTTACCGCGAGTAACAGGATTTGAGCCGATGTAAGACGCGCTTAGTCTCAGTGCATTCACCTTTATAGAGAGGTTGCTCACAGCTCAGAGGAGGGTTATCTTAAAGCTGCAGTTATTGCTGGAGGCAACTCCCGGATGAAGCCCTCTAATACGCCTACAGAGTAGCTTTATACATAGGTATAGCCATACTTGTTACAATCCATGTACAGTGTTATGAGAAGTAATTTCATTGGAACTGCTTAAGGCTCTGCAAAGCTAAAGGCTGCAATATTCTACAAAGAAACAAGTTAATATTCTCTGTTTACATTCTACTCGTACATTATTGTAGTTTCATATTTTTCATATGAGAGCAGTCTTAGAAGCATTTGAAGATAATTTATAATGACTTTTTTGTATGAATTTGTATAAAACAGTGTATTCTATACCTACTACTTTTAGTCTGTCCAAGTTGTATTTAAATAAAGGTAAACAATCTTAACAGAAATGATCCATTTTTTTTTTGCTTTAAGTCTTCTTCTTAGCGAGTGGATTTTCGAGTCGAACAACGACCCGATATGTATGTATAAGACATAGAAACGCAATTTAATGAAATAGGTTACAGTTTTGATTTTAGAAACGCGAGCTATATATTTAATAATGAGGCATAGTTAAACAAAATTGTTTACTTTTGGATAAAAATATTGTTTCATATTTTTTATTGTTGTTTGCTTTTGGAAAAGCTTTTACTCTTTTATTAGTAACTATTTTCCGCTTGTGTTAGCGTTGAATATTATCTTTTGCTTCATTTCCTTGTCCTCGTGTTTCTTATAATGTTACATCTTTATGGAGTCGTCTGTACTGAATCAGGAAATTGTGTTTTGTATTTTTCTTATTTTTACTATTAACTTTCCGCCCCGCAGTAAGTATTACGTGGAAGGAATCAATTTTCATGTACCTAGTTATACTATATCTGTCAAGGATAATAATAAGTAGGTAGTCCAGAATTAAAATATAAACAATAAATTAAAATGCTTCTTTTATGGCAACGATAATGGTAGATTATTGGTAGTATGATGGATTATCCTTCATAATGTAATTAAATGCCCAATTTAAGTAGTAATATACACCTTATTATGAATCAGCTTGCCATTACATTCAATTCAATCACGCTTATCACAATACTGATAGCCATACCTGCCATTCAGCATTTATTTTCCAAAACAGAATGGCTTCTATCACTTTATCGGCGCGCCGCAAACATTTTACCGCTGGCGCAGTGAGTGTGCGTTTTTCCACTAGACGGCACATCCACGGCAACGGCAACGATGCGGTATCGTCGACGGTATCGTGAAAGAAATAATATATGAAAATTAATGAAATCATATGGCACGCTTTTCCACTTGACGGCACGGCAACGGAACGGCATTAATTCTCACCGGTATCGTCGCCGGCCTGCCAAACTGCATGTGTTTTGTATTCGTACGAAGGAAGGCCTTCGTTGCTCTAAGCGTACAAAGCATGCGCACTTGTTTTTGCACTCAGATTGGAACTAGATGGACTTTATCCTCGACGATATTACCGTCCTAGTGGAAAAATAGAGCCACGGTATCGTTATCATGCCGTTGTCGTGCCGCTATCGTGCCGTCTAGTATGTACAAAAACAGGAATTTTACCGCTGGCGCAGTGAATAAAATAGCGATATTTTCTCGCGGCACTGCAGTTGCAGTTACCTATCGCCCAAATTGAAAAACCAGCGGTCCGAGCCAGGGACCCAATTACTTTTCTCACCGTGAAATTAATAGAGTGACATATTATGACCCGATCGAGATGTCTTGACGCCGCCGTAAGCTAAAGCGTAAATTAAAAGCTTAAAGATGACTTTGATTTAAAGATGCAACTTTCAGTGACTTTATGGTTTATGCATTTTAGATATTGTCAAAGTTCTAACATAAGTACTAACATTATCTAATGTTTTATCTTTTTGTTCTACTTTTATAAATTTACCTTACATACATACATATCATAACGCCTGTATCCCTAATGGGGTAGGCAGAGCGTCATCAACCTAAACAAAGGTCGTGTCGCCACGTCTGACAAGTTTTTGAGGGTTGTTTAAGATATATCTGTATATTGCTGTAGTGACAGGTTGTCAGCCCAACGCCATGGACGTTGTTCTATTTCTCATTGTTATTTGTTCAGCTTCATAATTATGAACGTCATTTTCTTTGCTTTGAAGGTGTAGGGGTGAATCCAAGTTTATATTTTTGTCAGTCTGATAAAATCGCTTCGTGCGATAGGATACAAAAATCCAAAAAGTCATTCATAACGATATTGCCTTCGGAGCGATATTCGATTGCACAAAATCGCTAGCATCGGTGACTTGTTGCCCTTTTTTATCGAACTCGGTCAAGTGATTCTGCCTTTTTTTACAATTACGTTTCGAGGTAACTGTTTGTCCACTTTGTAGATTCATGACGTGAATTTTAGTGGACTTTCCTGTAGTCACTAGACTTTTCCTTTCAAATTACCTAAATAATATTCTTTCAGGGCGTAATATTATCCGATCTATCATAAGTAAAGATACTTCCATGCTTCGAACACTTCGAAGAATCCATTCCATGCTTCGGAGGATCCGTCAAACCAAAGATCCTGGTCTTTGAAAATTTGGTCGTAATACAAAAATAAAGAGGCAAAGAGACGGTTCAAGACTCTGACACAAGGGTTCCTCGCGATAAGACAGAAGAAAAATCTTATCGAAATAAGTTTATCAGTCATAAAAATGTTTATCAAGTAAACAAACTCACAGGAAGATAACTTGAGTACAGTAGTTTATTGCCTTAATGCGTAAATTTGTTATTGACAAAACCAGCCATCTTCTATTCACAAAAAAAACAATTACATTCGTAAACCATTTTTCAAAACGAGAAATTCCGTGACAATAGACACATAGAATAAACTCAAGCTCTTTGCCTACGTCATCCTATTGAATGAGCGAATGCTGAAAAAGCTTTTCACACGGAAAACGGTAAGCTCTCTGTCTCCTTGTTTACAAACGCTGGATCGTTCAAACTTCGTTTAGTGAATCATACTACATCAGATTCAGAGTAGAGTATGACATGCGCGTATAGAGAGGTGAAGCAAAAGAAATTTGACTGATTGCTGAGCCAGATTGAAGGTGAAAAGAGAGGAATTTGATATTTCCGTTCTTTAGGGTTTTTTATGAAGCAATGGCTTCCGTCCTAGCCGTGCGGGCTGAGTGTGCGCGGACCCGTGCTTGACGACGCGACGTCTAGTATGCGTCTGCTCTTTTAGATGACAGTCTTTACTGTCCCCATATATAGGTATTTTAGATTTTTAAGTGTTTTGACTTCTATTTTGAGATTTTCACACGAAAAACGGTAAGCACTCTGGCCTCTGCTTGTTTAAACTTCGTGTAGGTAAATAGTGAGTCATAATCATAAATGACTTCAGATTCCAAGTACCTATACTAACTTACTCCATACGCAAAATGTTGAAGTCAGACTACAGAAGTAGAAGAATTCGAATGCATCAGTCAGTCAAGATCTTTTGGGGCTAGATTCATGAAAAGAGAGAAAATTTTCTATTGCCCGGCGTTTTCATAAAGGTTAATGTCTCGTCGACCAGTCAATATTTTTGTACAGTCAGAAAACGATATTTCTTAGTGCAGTTTTAAGTAATAAAAAAAACTATCTTCAAAAATTTACGCATTTAAAGACGGCATCATTTACTTTGATCTCTAATTTTAAGCTTACAAGTGACTATTTTAAGAGCAATTATAGCATTTGACAGCCGCAAAGTCATTTTAGTAAGTGACAGTGGACTTACTTAATAAGATAAGTACGAATTATTATAATAAGTTAAGTAATGTGTTTTTAAGAATAGACACCATTATGAACCTACCTAGTTCCAGGTCGTTTGAAAGGCCAATTCTACTAAAAGCTTTAATAGTACTTTTCATTGTTAAGAATAGGTATGAGCAGGGGTGATGGTTGAAACTAAAAGAAGCTTAAAAGTTGCAGATTGCAGCCATTGTTTCTATATTTGAAGTAAAAGAAGGGTATTGTTTGCCGTCAGACATTCTATTCGTTCTACCTTTTGTAGAGGTAAATAAACGTTGAAATTATAACAACATTTCCTCAAAGATGTTAAATGAATGATTTTTAATTAAAAAGGGTAGAAGCTGAAATTCTATAAGTAAGGAATAGAGGTATTAATCAGTATTGAATTTAAATTAAAAAGCCCAGGCTCGTACAAACAATATAAACGGCATGCAAGGTATAAATAAATTGTAGTCATAAAATAAAATTGTTTAAAATTATCTTGTACAATTTTTATTATGTATGCCAAACGAAATTTTACGAAAAGTTAATGACCATAAATTATAGTTTTCTTTAAAAATAAAAATAATGGACACGAAATATAATGAAACACCAGTGGTTTTCGTATCTTAAATTTACTCCTCAGGTCAGCAAACGGACACAAATAATAATTTATTTTGACAGCTGTAATCTATTCCTGGTCTGGTCCAGACTTCCGTAACTCGGTCTTCAAAGGAATCGTCTATCATGAGTCTTTCACGCTTTGACACCTTTGCGGGTTTCAAAACAAAGCAGTCATAAAGATGGTGCTGTTGTAGACTTGCGAATTTTCTCGCGATTTTGAACAGATTATCACAGGAGACAAAGTGAATAAATACTTTATAGACGCGTTCATTTATTAAATTTCATTAGTACCTACTTAATTCAAGAGATTATAAACAACTGACAATTAGCTTGACCATCGCAAAGTTTTGTCAAATTTGGACTTTATAAAATCCTCAAAATGAATTTCGTTCGTGACATAATGTTTAGTTCTTTCAATAGAAATTACAGATTTCAAAGAATATTTTTAGTTAAAGTTTTTTTTTTTTTTTTTTTTAATTAATAAGAGGCTTGCTTGTGTGTCTATGTGGTTAAAATTTATGCCGTTCTGATTGAAATTGTTACCTGAATTAAATTGTTACCTACTTGGGTTAATTTTTAGGAATCCTTTGATATTCCCCGAAACAGAGGGGTTTGTACTGTACCTATAATATTGTATTGCCATAATCCTCTTTTACATCGCAGACATAATAACACAAACGTTCACAAAATACTGGCTGGCAGAAAGGGGCTCTATAATTTTCAAATAATAATCATTGCGTCATGTCGCCCGTCTGCAAACGAGCCCTTTATCATTGCGCCATGTCGCCCGTCTGCAAACGATCCCTTTTCATATTTTGCAAGAGGACCCTTTTAAACTGACTTCACGGTAATTACGCTGGTACAATTTTAGCCTTTAATGTGTGTGTTGTCAACTATATGGTAGGTTGCAACTTCCTGTGAATTTAAAGACTTTCAAGCGTGACTTATTTCAGCGCCAAAAGTGGAATTTATGTGAGCATTTTGTTCGTAGGAAGTAAATACTTACTTAGAAGTTCTAATTTAATTATGTTATTTTATGACTGTTTCTTATAATTATTTAGTCTCGTTATTCTGTTTCAATTCTATATTTTGATCGTAATTTCCAATCTGCCGTGTTCCTGACAATTTGAAATCTAATAGATTTAATGTAGGATAAAGATTCTCTTTTTATATTTATCTTATTCCAATAAACATAATAAATATTTTATTATAATTAAATAAAATTACTCTCGTGGTAAACAAAAAAAAACATAATTCTTGGAAATTGAGTGCGTTGTTACAGAGGAACAAAGTCAAAGTCAAAGTCAAATCATTTATTTCCAAATAGATTCTAACGAACACTTTTAGACAGTCACAAGTGAGTCTATTACAAAGAAAATTATATCAATGTCACAAAAGCAAATAAAATAAAAATATAATTATCACAATGATGAAGAAGCACGAGAAACTCGCACTTTGCGATCCCCTTTCGTTTTCGCTAACTTTTGGAACATTTTGGAAATTTCCGGTATGATTTTCTTAATTTTGTTACAATATTTGAACGCTGATAAATTGATTCGACGAAGATAATCCAGTTTATTTGTCTAACATTGTCTCTTTGCATAGTAAATAAAGTTCTATAATAAATTTTATCACCCTCTTTGAATTAACTAAGTTACTTAATATTTTCCTGTCGTGTATAGTGAAAAGGCTCTATTACGAGGTCTTTGATGCACTTCTTACCCCGTAAGGGAACGTCATCCTATTTGAATTTCGTCTTATCTAAAACTATAAATTCTATGACGTTCTGCGGACCTTTTGGTAATACGAGCAATACGCGTCTCGTGCCTAAGTACCTATATTTATTCGATAACACATTTTTTCAAGAAAAATGTCTCACTTTGTACCAACCTTTACCTACTTCTTTTAGAAATGTTTTCAATCTCCTACGTATTTCTAGGTAGCTTCTATAAGGAGCCGGGAATGTATAGACAAGTTTTGCATAACTGAGGTTTGCGGCTTTGACGCTTATAATATGGGATGGTTTAGTAAACCACATACCACAACCTACATCTTGCGAAAGTCTAGACTATCAATAAATACCTACCTACATTCATAAAGTCAGGCCTTTGTCCTTTACGGGGTCAGCAGAGCGCAACACGACTTGTAAAAGGCGTGGCGTGAGGGAAATTTTAGATTGAAATGTGTACCGTTTTTGTATTTGACTCCTTTCGAAGAATTTTACCAGTAGGGTTTATGCGCTTAGACAAAAAAATACCATGTATTATTTTGTGTGCGCTGCAGCATATCACAACGAAAAATAGCTTCGAGCAACGCGGCCTTCCGTATATACCGTAGCGGAAGGTCGCATTGCCCTAAGGCGAGTATATGCGCAACGCATTTATGACGATAAAATCATGTCTTAGTCTATAACTGGCAAAAAAAAAACGATAAAATGACGATTTAATAAATAATAGCCTCTTAACCCCGGCGGCCCCTTGAAAAGGACCAAAATAAAATAATGATTATTTCAAAGTCATAAAGGCTGAGCACTTCAAATAATGTTTTTGAAGTGTCATAGATATTATACGGGTTTGAAATTAAGTGGAGGCATATTTAATAATGATTTGAAGTATTTTCGAAAAATTATTTATTATTAATTTAATATTTTGATTAATATTTAAATTGCTAATTAATATTTTAATAGGTATAAATTTGATAGAACGGAAAATTTTTGGTCCCTTTAAAGGTACCGTCGGCGTTAATTGCAACACCTATAACCTTACCTAATGGGCGCTTTTCCACTAGACGGCACGTCAACGGCAACGGCGACGGCACGATACCGTCGACGATATCGTAGGTGAGATAATGTATGAAAATCAATGAAATTATATGACACGCTTTTCCACTTGACGGCACGGCACCGTCACGGCATGTCATCGATTCCCATAGATATTGTCACGTGATCATCGCCGTGCCGTCGCCGTTGCCGTTGACGTGCCGTCTAGTGGAAAAGCGCCCAATAACCTTCAGTCTTACGAGGATAGTTTAAATTTCGTTCACGGCATTAAAAAAAGTAATCAAATCCTACAAAAACAGAAGCGATCCAATCACGAAAGTCCATTAAGGGGTTAACTTTATTGACAAACCTCATTCCAGATAATGCTTCGTATTCATTCCGAATCCAAATAATGCTTTGAATCCTATCCAAATCCAATTTTTCACTCACACCAATAGAGTAGGCATTGAATTCGGCGGCATTAACGTGCAGTCATTTGTTTTCTATTTGGGCATATTCCAGGTCTTTTTGTATTTATCAGGGTCAGATCACACCGGGACACAACGCGACGCGGCGCGGCGCATAGCTGCTTGATCTTCAATGATCATCTCATGATCATGACAGGATGAGACGCCGCGAGGAATTTTAGAGTCCATGAAATGCTCTTTGCGCAGAAATAAAGTTCTTTAATGTATCACGCTTTTGAAAATTTTGCGCCACATCGCGTCACGTCGCTTTCTTGAGTGAACTGACCCTTATTTTACAAGTACTATTTGAATAAAAAACTTATTTAAATCAGATATGGTAATTTGTAGACTCTCCGCGCTTGGCAGGCGGATTGTGCGATGCTTCATTAAAATTTCAATGTGAGAACTATTAGAAATAAATGCAACATGTCTCCTAATATTCCCTTAGTCAGCTTTTCCAACACCCACGGGAAGTTATACCATTATTACCCTGCATTACACGGGAAAATACTCGGCGTCCTAATGGCGGTAAGCTCACCGTAGATACAGCTAATAAACCTAGTTCGTCTTAAAACATAACTTCGAAATGAAAACATAAGGCGCATGACATACAGGAAGAGTGTAGGCGGCGGCGAGGCAGCGTCACTTTTGACAGATTTTGTACAGAAATTCACCGCGACAATTGCAGATGTGAAGTTGCTGCGATGCGCTAACGTAAATTTCAATAGAAAATCTGTTCACTTCCGGCTCGACGCCGCCTCGTTTCTTCCATTATGCCATGCGCCTTATAGAGGTATTATAACTTATATATCGTAAAGTCGAGTAAGTATTCACAAGGAAAGCTACAGGGTCTTTCCTTTACTCAGTCTGAGATAAGCTGTTATTAAAGATATCAAACTTTTCCTCAGTCAGCCATGATTGAACGGATAAAATGTAAACGGTCTTTCTAAACAGACTTTAATTTCGTTCCTGTTCTGAAAGCAGATTTTAAGCAGTCTAAAGTAGTATTTAAAATCGTTTTAAAGGCAAACAAGCACTCTTTGAGTCTACGTTAGTGACCGTTTTGAGGAAATAAAATATTCTAGCTTTGCTTTGCTTAAAATTAACAAATATAAATATAACAAGCTTTATCTAGAAATAAATTCGCCCAAGTGCAAGCCAGACTCGCGCACGAATGGTTCAGGTATTTATTACAACAGCAAAAAAAAACCTTCAAATATTTACAAAATGAGTCGAGCTGCTGACATCATTAGTATGGGGGCCAATTTTTTTTAATATTTTGACTTTTGGGAAAAGTTGTTCAGTTTCATGGGTGCCTTCACACCCTAAAGTTTGGTTAGCTATTTTTTTTAATCCCTGTATGTCCGCGCCAGATCTTTGCCTGACGCCCTGATCAATAATGTTTTGCACCTCTTTCTTCTTGTTATCGGGTCGTGTTGTAGCCTAAAAACGACCCGATGAACCGCCTGGTATCAGTTTTTTTAAACTGCCTAGCAGCACATCTATTAGTCCTCTCACATGGTTTGTGTAACGACCACTATCAAAGGTGGGCAGATACAGCCACATTCGTAATAATAGAGTGGCCACCTATTCTCATAATTTCCATGGAACTGAGGCAATATAGTTAACTACCTCTTTGTTCTACTCCATGCCATATTTAGGGCGACAGCGATAGTGATAATGGTAGCGTTCAGTTTAATTATTGCCTGTATTATATTAGAATGTGCTGCTGCTAACTACCTATTTAGAGCTGGCTTTAGCGTTGGATCGGTCCTGATTTGATGTAATATCTAGACAGCCTTGTTACCAACTACTGATGAAGTATTTACTGCGAGGGAATATTCAACCGTGAAAATATATTCAAGTAACTACCACACATCTGCTGAATATGATAATGAATGTTTTGAGTGAGTGAAATTCTGACTGATGTAAAGGGAATGTCTGAATTTTTTCAGGAGAGTGAGTCTGTATAATAGTAAGCGATATATTTATACGGTATAAGTACTCTAACGAAAATCAACCACGTAGAAAGCAAATAAAGGTACGTGAAATCAGTTACGTCAACGTAGTAGAAATCTCGTAGCAAGGTCATTAAGCGTAGCACGTAGCGTAGCATTCCGCTACGGTCTCGTAGCTAACTTGACCGTATACGCGCCAGATATTAAAAATCTCGGTGGTGTAGTAGGGCCGTTCTGCTTTCTGTTCAGAGGGTCGAGGTTTGAATTCCATCACGTACCAATGTTATTTTCTGTTTAGAAATTTCATATTTAAGAAAAACTTAGTGAGGAAACCTGCACGCACACACGACCAATCTGTACTGACTCTACGTGGTTGACTAAAGCCTGCCTGATCGCCTTATTCTATTTAGGGTAGGTTCGTGCCCCTCTTTTGGGACATATTATGAGCTGCTGATGATGATAATGAACTTAAGTGCATTGTGTATACGTTATCATCACAGTAACCAGATGAATTAATTTGAGTATTGCTTTTCCTGAGAAAATAACGCAGCTCTTTCATTTTCGTTTTTTCTTACAACTTTTTTATTACTTGCCAGGGCAGAAAGTAATTTTAGCAAATAGCATTTAATTACCAAATGGTTTTACTGCCCACCCGCACCTGTCGCAAATAGTGCCCTTATGTTAGCGATAGTAAAATTTATAAACCAGGTATATAAAAAAACTACTTTGCCACATAACTTAGTTACCCAAGTAGTAAAACTAGCTGGGTACCTAAGTAATTAACTAGTACGAAGCATATTAAAGCTTTTGCTGAGTATAATAAAACCCGGGTTAATCCTCAAAGTCGCTCAAAGTTTGCATTTTAGTAGATTTGCTAACCTTACTAAACTTAATTAAATCCAAATAGTTTACTTTGCTGGATGGATTATTTCGGTACATATTTAAACAAATATAATTTCTAAGAAGAAAATTATGGGGTAAATTAAATAGGTATTTAATAAAAAAGTCTTTATTTGACCCTTTAAGTGTATTACAATTCACTTAATCTAATACTAAAATAACTTTTTTACTCAATCTACTTTTATTTTAAAGTAAAACATGTTTGCCAAATGCTCAAAACATATTGCAACTGCACGTGAATTTGATCATGGAGAAATATTGGTCACCGAAGACCTCAACCCCAAGCTCACTTTGATGGAAATTTATGTGGACAGCTCTTGAGATCTGGGTGCAGCCTTGGTATAAATTGATGTACGTGACTTAGTGTCCATCATCTTACCTCTTGTCTGAACGTTCCATATTGCGATCAGGTAGTACTAATATAATTTGCTGTTAGATATTGTATTTTATCATTGTAACTAACTCAATTTAATTGGAATTTGCCAATCGAGACCAACGCGTTTTGCGGCCCATAAATTGCAGTGCTTTTATAAATAGATATTTTGAAAAGCGCTACACATATGTTTGTGACAAAGTTGTGATTTCTTGTTTCTAAATTTAATTGAAAGTTCAAATCCCGAGAGCCATGACACCTATCTACAAAAATATATCAAAAAAATTACTGGCCATTTTCACTATAAAAAACGGTATGAATTTTCCAAGAGGTGCTCCAAAATTAAATAAACCCCGCAAAAATTACATGGCATCCAAAACAATGACAAAGAAAAGACTCTTTGTTCCCTCTTAACATAATAAGTTGTCACAAGTGTCCGACATTAGAAGCACTCTCAACTTTACTATTTACGGTACCTAATAATAACGCCAACGAAACGCGGACAGCGAATAAAAAACACTGAAGTTGGGAGATACAGTCAAGTGTATTATGACATGATGAAGATTCCACAAAATATTTTAGTTGTTTTTAATTAAATTAGATACGTGTTTATGTGATCTGTGCATGTTTGAGGGTAGATATGGTGCAGGACGGTTATGAGGTGAATTATAAAAATTTGTGGGCGGCGGCGGTGGGATCTGAGCTGCGAGTTCGTTTTCTTGAATAAGATATACTACTTAGAGATAGAACAACGTGAACAGAATCGGTTTATGTACCGTAGAAATGTAAAACCATTAAGAATACTGCGATTATTCTTAAATTAAGTCGTTAATTTTATGTTATTTAAATGTGCCGAAACAATTTGTTTATTTTATTAAGATAGAGCCAGTGAAATTAATGGCACAAGAGACATTCCATCTTCGGTCTCACGGTGTGCAACGCACTGTGCTAATATTTCACTAGGATTTAGTGGGATAGTAGTAGGTGTTATATGCCTAGTTGCCACTGTATAACAGAAAAAAATTAAGTGATTCAGTACTTCATCAGAAGAAGAAAAATTACTTCATTAACATGATTTAAGCTATGATTTCAACGCAAAATTTTAAAATATAAAACAGACATTCTCTTGCTATTTTTGAAAATCCAAGCACAAAATCCAGTTTTATTTTTCGCCCGTAACACAAAGTTTACAAGCTCCTTATTAAAATTTCAACAGCATCTTGTATTCGTAGCTAACTGTACTATTAAAGCGAACTGCCGTTGGCTTGCAAGGAAGCCGGGTACAAAGCTTGTTCGAGATTGTCATTACACGTTATGTGTACACGTACTTACTTGTGCATATATTTTATGCATTTCCTAGTATAAAACATAGTAGTAAGCATAATATAAATTCTCGCCTTTGTTTGTCATTTTTATTTTAACTTGTTTCTCTCGGGATGTTGATTTTTATCACCAACACCGCGTGCCTAGTTTTGAATATTGACTTTCTACATAAATAATCAATATAGGTAATCATCGAATAACCACGAAGAAATAATATAATTATAATCTTCCGCATAAGTTAGAGTAGATTTAGTTATATGCAATGAACAAAATAAGATCCCAATACAGATAGCTGGTTTTATGTTTATGTAGAAAAGATTTCATTGCATGATTTTAAACTCGAAGAAATAACTATGAAATAAAATCTTTTATCTCAATATGAACAACAATTTTTATTTATAAAATATACTTAATATAATACGATTCAAAATTTAGCATTCACAATTCCAAATATCAAATTGTGTCGCAGCCATTTTGTTTTTATTTATAGTTTTTAAACTGTTTAAGCTTTAAAAATGGCGGCCGCATCGTCGGTCCGAATTAAATTAAAAGAACGGAAACGTTACTGGAACACGTGCGATAGTTTGCCGAACGCGACTGAGACACAATTCTATACAATCTTTTTGTGGAAACATACGGAGTTTTAAAGTGGGCGTCTGAGCGTCCAAGTCAGACTCGTCGATCGGTCGCGATATTAGGCACTAGAATTCGGCTAAGAATTACAGCAATTACAACAATGACAGTTTTAGTGGCGAAGTGACAGCTGGAACTGAACAGTCTCCACGACAATCCATTCGAAGTTTTTTTGAGATAGTCTCCTTATTATCCAGTATTGACTTCCACAGCTTTTAGACGGGGCAAAACACAGGCCACGGACAAACTAGGTAGCTAGATTTTATTTCCCAAGTGGGCTTACAACATAGCCTCTATTTGAACTCTAAAGCACTCTTAAAGTACTGTTGTGTCCTTGTTTTATATGTCCTCTTTTTATTTTATTTTTTGTGTACAGTAAATTGTCAAATAAATAAATACTTTTTTTCCTACCGAATGCGGCTAAACATTTTCAAGAACTAAATATGAAGATGCTCTTCCGCATATTTTCGCAATTCTCCAGTAATGTCAACGCGCCCGGTTGTATTTTACACCCGTATCCATCCGTGTTATCGAGTTAGCGTTCTCCCGGTGTTCGTTAAACAGGCAGGTGCCGTGCAATAATCCGGTTACCCTGTTTTACCTGACTTTACCGGTTTTGCCGGCAGCTTTGCCCGGTTCAACCGGTTCCGATCCCGGGGAGAACAGAAGCAATGGTGTGCTAATTACAGAACTCATTCAAATTAAAGGAACTGCATTTTTCTAGTTTCAGTAAATGCTGCAGGTTTTTACAAGCTTTTATTAGCGTTGCCATTCAAGCTTTAGTTTGCAGGTATAGGAACACTCACTTCTTTTTCGGGATATAAAGAGAAAAGTGGATTCTGATGCAATTCTGCGATCTTTATTTAGGTAAATTTATTTGAATACCTTCAATACTTTCTTTTTCTTAAACATTTTATCTTCTTAATTTTAAACATTCTTGGTCGATCATTTTAGCAGCTTTACTTTATGGAATTGTTCCCTGTTTGGTTACGATAATTCAGGCAAAATGACTTGTGTCAGAGAAGCCAGATGCTTCCATGCTTGGCACGTTATCCTGTGGGTAGGTCGCTGTATATTGTACTAGTTGGTTTAACCATTGTGGTTATTACCTCGTCATTACACAATTACACATATCGCTACTCTACATGACTCTAGAAATTAAAATTATCGCAATCAGTCTAGTAAATTTTTCACAAAGTCCACCGCCACAGAGTTGGAATTTTTAATGGCTTTTAACCCGTCAAGTTCACGGTATTGGCATGGAATTGACATATTATTGGCACAGAAAAGCACGACACACGTCACGAAGTGTGTTCGAACTGAATATTAACTATCTTGTGCAATCTTATTTGAGGAAAGGGTTTTATTTCAGAGAAAATGTTTATCTGATTGGTTACCTTTGTTTTGTTTTTTCACGAAGGCCTGTCTTGCTTTTGTGTTAGATTTTGTATGAATACTGATAATAGGTACTATTTCTGTGGAAGTGTCGGAAAACCTATCAAAAAGAATGATACTATTTACTGTCTAAATATAAATAACTCCGTTACTGATTTAAAGTGCATTTTTACATAAACTGCAGCCATAATCTGAATTGTATATACTATTAGGTTGCAACCTACACAAAATCTAAATAGAAACAAGTGTAAAACCACTAACAACCCGAAATATTATGGATTGCCAAAAACAAAGTCCGTTGGGAAAAATTTCAAAAGTTGTTTGGCGGGCATAAAACTTACCGAACATAGTGCGCACACAGAGTGCACTATATTGTCGTGTGTTTAAAGTGTAAATCGTCTTAAGCATGAACTAAGTGCTATTGTTCACACTTGCTTTATTGTACGAGGAAGGAGAATTAGAAAATTATATGAAAACGGCAAATTTTATTAGTAGCGGACTATATTTCAAAACACATAGCGCCATCTTTGGAACAATACCATTGCGGATAGATCCACTATTGGAAACTAGATGGCACTTTGACTTATAACTTCACCAAAACACCGATAGATGCCACTATAACTAAATAGTACAGCATTGGTTCAGCACTGCGTGTCGCCACGTCATCACCACCCAACACCACCCACTATCGCCGGCGAAGAACGTTCTGCCCCGTCGCTTGTCATACATATTGCCATAGCACTACTGTGGCACGGGTTCGGGCCTACTTCGGGCACAGATGAGATGACGCTACTCGTCCTACTCTACAATGGATGCTCTACCTACTTGTGCTAATATAAATTAATTACGTTTGTTTTTTACAGTAGTATATGGTACCTCCAGTAATATTAATTTCAATGTGTTTTGTATAACTTTTCAAATAGGGAAAATTTTCATGTTATTCCTTTTTTTTTTTTTTTTTTTCAATATTGGGTAGGTAAATTAAGTTTTTTTTTTCTGTTCTATTATTTTTGCTTTTGTAAACACTTTTTAATTTCTATACTTCAGCCTAAAGCACAATATTTGTAAAATAACCTTATTTTTATAATATTATTTTCATCTAGATTTTTAAGAAAGAAAGAAGAAAGATAGTTAGGTACATAATTGTTATCCAGTTATTAATTAGGTCAGTTATTATTATTATTACTAGTGAACATGAATGCTAACGGTTCGTCTGCTGCCGACTTGATTTGCCCGCATTGCCTCCCTGATAATCCTAAGCGTTACACCAAACGTGGTCTTGCGATACATGTAACCCGCAAGCACAGACCTAGGCCAGCTTTCCTGTCAGGCTCTCAGCAGACTGTAGTCGATCCGCCCGCCTCTGCTCCTGCTGCAACAGCTGCTGCGCCCTCCGCACCATGTCCATTGGCAAATTTAGGTGCCTTGAGAGCAAATGCGCGAGTCCTAAAACACATCCCCAAAGGAGCTAGGAGTCTAGCCGCTGATAAAATGGGTTCTCTAATTGACAAATGTCTTCAAACCAACAGCATGGAGGATTGGTACGGCTTTCTTTCCTTCGCCTATTCAGCCTTTAGAGTCCCAGAAACCAACCAAAGTAAAGAGTCCTTGACTAGTAAAGTAAAGAAAAATATAGAAGGTCCGCTTGGTGATATGCCCGGAATTACAGACAGAAAAAGTCTATCCGTATGTCGCATGATTGAAACCAAAGTATATGATGGGGACCTGCGAGGGGCTGTCAGACTTTTAACATCAGAATGTACTTTGGCGCCCTCCGACTCGACGACTTTCGCTGTTCTCCAGGAGAAACATCCAACTCCGTTGCGCCAGGTAACAATTCCATCGTCGGCGGACCAACAGGTCCTCCCTCGGCTCACAGTCGTCCCTGATGATGTGTTAATGGCTCTTGGAACCTTTCACGCTAGCTCTGCAGCGGGTTTAGATGGAATCCGTCCTCAGCACCTAAAAGAACTTGTGTCTGTTGCTGCCGGTGACCGTGGACAGCGATTGTTGAATTCCCTGACCAATCTTTGCAATTTTCTTCTGGAGGGAAAGCTTTGTAGCGAGGTTTGCCCTTATTTGTATGGCGCATCACTCTGCGCTTTAAAAAAGAAATGTGGCGGGATAAGGCCTATAGCAGTAGGTAGTGTTGTTCGTCGTCTCGTGGCAAAGTTGGGGTGCCGCGCAGTCAGAGACCAGGTAGCTGAACAGCTCCGGCCACATCAGGTAGGCTTTGGAACCCCACTAGGCTGCGAGGCGGCGATACACGCCACCAGAGTCTTCGCGATGGATCCCGCGCACGCTGGTGACGTTATCCTAAAACTCGACATTAAAAATGCTTTTAACAGTGTTGAGAGAGACGTGATGCTGGCTGAGGCAATGGATAAAATTCCATCCTTATGTCTATTCCTTAATCAGTGTTACGTCTCCCCCAGCAATTTGTATTTTAATGGCGAGAGGATTGCGTCACAGGTTGGAGCACAGCAAGGGGATCCGCTGGGTCCGATGCTCTTCAGTTTAGCCATACATAACGCAGTGCTTGCGGTGTCTGCACCACTAAACGTGTGGTATCTAGACGACGGTACAATCGGTGGTTCACCTGATGTCGTAGCTAGGGATATTAGTACACTCGTTCCCAAACTGGCGGAGATGGGACTGATTGTGAACAGCGACAAGTGTGAGCTATACCCTTGCGGAAATGTCTCCAGCACATGCATTACCCAAATCCACGATCTCCTTCCCGGAATTAAAATAGTAGACCAAAGCTCGCTGGAGCTGCTAGGAGCACCGATCTTCCACGACGCTGTCCCGGATAGTTTGCGTGTCAAGCGGGAGTTGCTTCTTCGTGCCAGACAGCACCTACAGCTGCTGCCGGCCCATGTCGCCCTCACCCTCCTCCGCAGTTGCCTATCCTTACCGAAGCTTGTGTACATATTGAGGACTTCTCCAACGTGGCTTTACCCAAATGAGATATCTCAATTGGATGACGATATGAAGGCCACCTTGGAGAACCTCCTCAACGTACAGTTAGACGCGTCACAATGGCTACAGGCGTCACTGCCGATCCGTCACGGGGGATTGGGAGTGAGGAGCGTGCGAGATTCCAACGTTTCGGCCTTCTTGGCTTCCTCCCACGGGGTTCTCAGACTAGTCGCTAATATACTTCAGGTTCAAGGTGACGGTCTCGAGATCCCTTTTGTGAGGGAGGCATTGAGTGCCTGGGCTCTGTTTTGCCCTAACGCTGATCGCCCTCAAAGACCTGAAATACAGCGGCAGTGGGACGAACAAGTCTGCAAAGCTAGAGCTGAGGAGCTGCTTGGAGCTTCGTCGGGAGCTGACTTGGCACGCCTCAAAGCCACAGCTAGCCCAGAATCAGGGGCCTGGCTCCATGCGCTGCCATCACCACATGTGGGTACGGCATTAGACGACGGGTCTTTGAGAGTGGCGGTTGCCCTAAGACTGGGGTGCAAAGTATGTGAGTGCCATGATTGCATTTGTGGTGCTAAAGTGGACACCACGGGCCACCACGGATTAAGCTGCAGCAAATCAGCCGGACGCTTTCCGCGGCACTATATGCTGAATGACATCATTCGTCGTGCCCTGCAGTCTGCCAACGTACCCTGTACGTTAGAGCCCCCGGGTTTGAGTCGCGTCGACGGGAAAAGGCCGGATGGGCTAACCCTAATCCCTTGGGAAAGAGGTCGCTCTTTGATATGGGACGCAACGTGTGTAAGCACTTTCGCGGTCTCTCACCTATCACGTACAATGCGGGCAGCAGGAGCGGCTGCGGAGTGGGCTGCGGTTCAAAAACATACTAAGTACGCTCCACTGAAGGGTACTCATCTATTTGTGCCCTTCGCAGTCGAAGTGAGTGGCCCCTGGTGTAAGGAGGCGAGGGCCTTTGTCAGACAGTTGGGGCGGCGCTTAAGGGACCATAATGCAGAACCTCGCGCCGAATGGTACCTGGTGCAGCGCATTTCACTGGCGATACAACGCGGAAACGCAGCCAGTGTAATGGGCACATTTGCATCGGGTACCATTCGGGGCGGGCTTTTTGCCTAAAATTGTAAATAGTTTGTATTTTTATTTGTTACCACCTATATTATGTAATTTTACTAAATAAACCCTTTGCAAATTTTATATTTATATTTCAAAAAGTATTATTTGAATATTTCTTTAGATTTTTATTGGAGTCCGGCGCCAAGCAGCTTGTTGTGTTCTGTCAGCGTGAGATGGAATAGGGAATATCAGAGTCTGTCTATCAACTCCTGTATCTCGATCAGATCTAGACTGCTTACAATCTATGAAATAGGCACTATTCCATTTTGCTGTATCAGTATCAATAATTTATAGAGGTGCAACACCTCAATTATTGGAATGGATTTAAGTAGGCACAAAATAACTACAATAGTTTTTTAATTGTTTGATGAATGCAATCTAGCAGTCTACAGTAAGTGTAGCACGCGCCATTAGGTATTCAAATGCATTGTTTGCATAGTAGCCGTATCGCCAATACTTCGGTCCGGTCGACGAGGCTGTCCGATGCAGTGCCATTTGTTTACCACGCCCGGGATACATTCAAATTGAATAACGAACTGTGACAGCTGCCATTAGTCTAGCTCTAGTGTGTACTGTTCAGCCTGCATTGCTGGTACCGCAGAGAGCACAAACGTGTCGTGAATAACTGAATTAAGCTGACTAAGTGCTATCTCGCGCCTACAGTTTGGAGGCTGAGTACTCGTATGTTGTTACCTTTCATCACGTTGTGTAGTGCAGTGCAGCCTAGTTTTTGATAAACACTGGTATAGATCTCAAACAGCTTCATTTTCTCCATTATAATTGATGACAATGCTTCTTTTTACGGTTTTCAAAACTACTTGCGTCATAAGAATTCGAAAGATATTGGCAATATTCTTTTAAAATTGTTGTGTTTTGGGTTTCTATATTTGCATGTTTACGCCGCTGCTGCATTCTACAGATAAACTGTTATTGGTTCCGTCCTCTGGCAAATACCCTACTATTCTGTACTATCCTGTATCTTGTGGTGAGTTGCACTGCCAACCGATCTTTGCTCCAGCATTGCTTTGTTTTCCCTGATAAACTATTATTGGCTTTGCTCTAGAAAAGAATGAATGGCTAACTATCGTGGTCTCTCTGTGTAGATTAATGTCGAATTGTTGATCGTAATTTTTTTAAGGATCTATTTTGCGCAGTTTTCAACGAATCCAACTTATACGCAAAACGCAATTAGGTACATTTTTGATTATGCAAGTGTGTTTTTTAGTGACAATTCTATTTTTTTAGGGCTGCAGAGTGATATCGTGATATTGTTCAATTTTCATCGTGATTGTTTTCATCTATTCTGCCGCGAGTGGTGGGGTGTTACATTTGAAGTATATCCCTCCGATAAAAACTTTTCGACTTTAATAATATGACATGCTTCTATAGAGATAAAATTTAAGATAGATCTTTGAAGAACAAAGTTCACTTTTACGTGCTTTTAAGTTCCACTGGATTGTCTTCGGCTTTTGTTTTATTGTGAACACGCGACTCTTGTCCGTCGTTGCGTCAACAGTCCACAGTTAACTCTGTTCAAAGTTACTTTGTACAAACTTGTTTTCTTTTATGTACAGGACAGGGAATAGGAACTACAAACAAACAAACAAACTCGACGGTGGCTGTCAAGTACACATTGGAAATTTTTCGGCGGCGGCAGTGAGATCGTAAAGTTAAAAGTTACCCAACTCCGCTGTTCACTTCCCCCCTAACTTAAGATTTCCGACCGCGACAAAAGGCTCGGAGCATATTTCATGAGCGAGTTACACAGGTGGTGTAGACCCTCATCCTTATGTTGAAAGTTAAGCGCGCAAAGAGCAAAACTCGTAAAATCTTTTAATATGGTAAAGTGCTTCGACTTACGTGTTTGCCGAAGCGCCGTCTTCATGAACTAGTTTAAAGTTTTGAGTTTTTGATAAACGTGCTTCATATACTTACATATCATATGAGGTATCTATTCTAGATATATTCAATTTAACAAGATCGTAAGCGACCATTTTGTCATTAAATAGTTGAAAATGGGCTGCCTACATGTCTTACATTTAAAGGACTCGCGCTTATCGTTTCAATCAGCGGGAGGGTTGGGTAGTTTGCAGAGTTCTACACAAGTGAATTAACTATCGTAAATCGAGCAAACAATTCGGGAACCACTGGAACTAGAACTAGATTTGTTTAGTGGAGCATCTACAAAGGCGAACAAAGCAACCACGAAACTGTAGGTAGTATCCGATATCTTCTATCTCCTGATTCGTTTGTAGGAATTTAATTATGTTGCAACCGGAATCGTGAACGTGAATCAATTTGAAGTGTCTTGTCTGAATTGATGGCCCAATAATTGATAGGATTATGGATACACCTGTGACAATACTGATAGCTGATAGTAACTGACTGCCTGTTGAATACGCAGAATCTCAAATTGCAGCTGTTGCAGTAAGTGATTTTTCCCTAACCGGTATTGCTTTTAGCAAACGTACATTTTATTTCGACTTAAGTTGTATGTTTTTATTAGGGTAGGTCTCCAGAACATTATACTCATCGTGTATAAGGGACTGCTTCCCGCAAACTGATGGTTTGCTCTGCTCAGTCAACGAAACTGAATGAACACAAAGAAATTCTTTCAGGAAATGAAAATAAATTTTGGCTTCCCATAAAAAATGGCCACCTCGATCACAAAACAATCAGAGAATTTGTATGGGGAAGCCAAAAACTTTTTAATTTTGAGAATGAATTTCATTGTGAAAGTTGTTCTGTTTTGTAGAATCAGCAACCCGTACCAGTTTGTGGGGGGGCTGTTCTGTTCTTTACACCCCGTATACCCTGTCTCAAGTATTTATCACTAATAAAAAGTCAACCCATCCTAGTATAAACAGAGGAAGCACACGCTCCGAAGACTTGATAAACAAACAATTTTCTGACTGAACTCTAACCGAACTTCTAGTACAATAGCAGCCGCTGAGCTCGCCTCTGTAGGAGCGTTGAGCAAACGAGTTAGTACAAAGAGACGCCGTTAACGTTGTTAGCAATAACTTGTGGAAGTAGTTCATAGTTTGCAAACCTCTCGCCAAGAGAGCAGCGCGGAGCTGCAAAATGCTGCCACTGCATCTGACAACCAAGAATCGATTTTTGAAAGTCACCAAGTAAAATAATACTGGGTGTAAAAAAATGCCGACCAAACTCAAGCGTGTGCATTGCATTGCACCTATCCATGAAACTGCACAACTTTCCCCAAGGAACATTAATGGGTCGAACGAAAGATATAAAAAATTGGGCCTCCCATACAAGTGGTGCCAGCAATGCGTAATTAGTCCCCTAAATGGGTTTGGCTTGATGTTTCAAATGTGAAAATATAAAAACAATAAATACGCACGCATATAGGCAATTCTTACCGGTAAATATATATTTTAATTCAAGTCCTATGATGCAAATGCTATGATGAAAAGCAGAAACCATGTTTAAAACATGAACGTGCTTCCTAAATTGCAAGCTCTATTTATTTTCTGAGCTGCTGAGTGCTACGCTTGCTTTTGACACGCCCAAGCACAGCGCAAGCGACCGAGATCAGGCTTCACTAACATGCGCTTGGAAAATGTTGATGTTAACTTGAAAATACATGCATAAAATCATGCTTTTATTCCTTACGAGATGGGCAGCGACATATAAAAGCTTTATTTATTTTACTCAAACCAGCGTTGTCGTTGTTGCTGAGTGAGTACATTGCTTTTGACACGCCCGAGCGCGGCGCAAGCGACCGAGACCTCCTTTTAGGCTTCACTAACATTACGCTTGGAAAATGTTGGTATTTCACTTGAAAATACATGAATAACAGGCTTACAGGATATAGGCAGATGTCAACGATTCAATAAAACCATTTATAATTTTCTAGATCTCTGTAATGTGGAGTAGGTATTTCAGATTCGATTTAGTATTGCTGTTGTAAAGATTTTGTATTGATAGCAAACATTTGTTTTGCATCATCATAGAGTAATTTTTTTGTTCGAGGCTGAGTGTTGTTGCATGAATTTATTCAGAAATATTAATTTTATTTATTCATTGAAATGCAGAGAGGCAGTGGCTTAATTTAATAAACGATTGATCAATTTCTCTCAAGAGCTATTGATAATAATTATCTACGGCCTCGGGAACCGGGAACTGACTGCTCCGACCAATTAATGCTACATCCAGCGCTGATTCCTTCAATAGTCCTATTAGGACTTGAATTGCGAAGTAAAATTAAATTTTAAATCGTAAATAATTTATTCCTTTTAATAGGTTTTTTTTTACGAGTAGTAACGTACTAATACGTACTACTATCATACCTTAATAAAAATTAGATGAATAAAAGTATATAGTGGGATCGACGAAATATTATGAATTAATTATGTGAGTTGATTGATATTGATCTTTGGAAATAATTATTAATTATTGTTTTATTTATATATTCCTTTTGACTTTACCTTTCTGGAAATTAGTTATCAGGATTATTAAATTTACCCAATTATTTTATCTGTCCTGCTTTCAGGTCAAAATAAATTTCTCTCATCAACCGAAACCCAATCAATTTGAGCCATAAATCGCAAGAAAGCGGAATTAATCAATGAGAAGCGAGTGTTGTGCAAATTAATGGTACAGTGGAGCCCAAAGAGGGAATAGGCATTCCAAAACTTGAGCCACAAATCGAAGTTAATTAAAAAGTTTCGTTGGAATTCCGCAGGCGACTCAAGACGCGAAGTTACTGGTAATGAAAGAGCTAGTTATCTAAAGATTCTGAGGTGTTAGTGGGATTGATAACAGTCACATTTACTTTTAAAGAATTTTTTATAGGAGAAATGGTTAGATATTGATTTAATTGTATCTTATTTTAGACACGTACTAGGGGCAATTCATATGCGCACAAAATCGAAAAATCTTGAGCTACTATAACAGTTACGAAATAAATTAGGCCACTGGAGGACACGAGCTTTCTACTATCTAATCTAGGGATACTTATTTGCTATATTCATCATGCTTAGCGGCTGCAGTTCGGCTGAACTGGCGAGTGGAAAGCAAGATCTTATAATATGTTCTTGTTCACAGAAAATGATCATTCCCTGGGTTTGTCTCTAAGTGGCCATCCACGGCAGAACATTTTATTTTTTGTTTATTGCCAACGGGGTGAAGCTATTCTAATCTGACATCCCAAGGCTCGATTCAACATAACTTAGACTTTCACCACAAAATTGGTGTTCGCATCTGCAGTGGCCAATGTAAGTGGCTGAAAACAAGGCTCCTCTTGGCTCGGCTTAAATTGAATCCCGAAATAATTTAATTATCGGTCGGCGAACGCAAACAATTTTCTACCAGCATTGACTACACGATGTTCTCGACTAAATTGAATATTGGCCATAATAGAATAATTAAGCACAAATATTTTAGATTTTTCTTTCTTCCTTGGTTTGTCGGGTCATTGATTGCCTCAGTGAATCGTGGCGTCAGAGTCTTGTGTCCTCTCAATTTATACACTGTATTCATACCTTCCCGGCACTTTAACTTTCAATCGGCAGACAACATTATTAGGGTGCGCCGTTTATTTGATTGTGGTGCCAACAAACTGCCAGTTAACTTCACAGCTATAGCACAGGCGACACTCCACACATTTTACTTGTAATAGAATTTACCTCAACCCGGCCCCGACGATAACACTACAACTTCGCCAAGTTAAGGTTATTTCAGAACATCGGGACAAAACTTACGGAGGTAGTATTGGGGTTCTTTTCACAGCGGCCGATACTTAAAGCTAAGTGTGGGCTGATAAAAAGCTACTTTTCCTAATAAACATAGATGTGTGTGACAATATTGCGTCCGGGGAAAATGATATTCGTTACCACTGGTTGCAGGTTAGAACTTCTAACCTGCAACCAGTGGTAACGAATATCATTTTGTTAGAAGTAATTATTAAACTCAACTTACGAGTAAATATGCGTAGTTTTTGTCTCAAAATACCGATACAATGTTGAAGAAGTTAGTACACACACACACACACACAATTACAGTTACAGTCAGTCTCAAAATTCGAGTGATAGTTCAACTATACTATGTAAAGTTTTAGTGTGTTACTTCATGGACAAATATCACAGATGCCGCAGCCCGCTGAGAATTCTTCAGTCAACACTTCTCCAAAATTAATGTATTCAGCTTTCACGACCCGAATCACACCAACTATAATTCCAAAGCGGCGGTCCCACTGACATCTATCAACAAGTTAAAAACATTTTACAAGAAACTATAATTGTACGTTCGTCTCTGGCAAATTGACCTTTACGACATTTTGAATCAAGGTGACTTTATGTAGAAATATAATTATCAATCCCGAGAAACTAGATCAAAAGCTCGCAATATCAAATAGAGTTCAAATGCGAACAGACTTTTAAAAATAATATGCCGTTCTTAGCAACACTTTTTGACATGATTAAAAATGATTTATCTATCTACCTATCTATCTACCTATCTATCTACGTGAAACAATAGGTACCTGAATCTGGCAATATAACCAAAACATTTCGAACTGAGTTTCAGTTTTCGTTTTACAAGTTCTTTATGCTGTTTTGTATGTGTTTTAATAATACACAATTGAATCTATTTTTCACCAAAATTTGTCTTTTTTCAAACATTTTGATTTAGAACAAATATTTTAATTTTAACTAAGTACGAAAGAGAGTTATTTTAATTAGGATCGTCTTCGGCTGTTTTCTAAACTGCTCCTGTAATTAAACGCCACTCGTGAAGTATGAAGTAAGAGCTTCTTAAGTAGGTAGGACTCCAGCACTGAGCCCGGATTTGCAAATGCTCCCGACCGAGTCATGATTCAGGCTGCGGCGACAGGCATAGCGGAAGCGGATTTGGATAGTTAGTATTGCAGGTAAGTATGTCTTTTACCGAATGATTGTGTTCTGTCTGAAAGTACCTATTCTACCTATGATTGAGTTAGGTTTAGGAATCAATTAGGCTGGTGATATTGAAAACAAATAATAATAGAAAATATGATACTAAATATTTTGATTTTCCTCAACCTTCAAATGTTTTAAGTAAATAATTCTAAGAATTAGCAATCTAATTGTAAGCATACGAACTTTGCTCGAAACACTAAATAAGTAATCCAAAAACTGTTATCTCATTTACTTAGAGCAGATTATCTTACCTCGCCTTTTCGTAATCAATGTTTTAAGAATCGGGAAACATTCTTAAACAGAGAACTGCAGCCCTGAAGAAAATATATCCTTTGTGCTGAAAGGGATCCTTTGTAGTAGTCCCCTGGGTTCAGATAACAAGCTTCTAATTAATTTATTTTTTACACTGTAGTGGCAACAGAGGCATATGCGAACTACTGAAACTAAAGGTGGTCCGCTTTGTCTTTGAAAGTCAAGTAAATTGTTTCATAATTTTTGTCACAGAATTCATTCATTGTTTTATTTCCTTGTTATATTCTTTGACAATTACTTTTAATGGACAAAGCAAATGGACATTAAAGCGAATAAAAAAGAAATTCCTGTCGCAAATTTTTCTATACAGAAAAAAAAAGACAAACAGTTTCGTTTAACTGATGCCTGCTACGCTTTCGTAGGCATTTTGGAGTCAAATGTCGCTACGAAACATCGTAGTAATAGCGTAGCAAAGTCTACGAGGACACAAAGGTGAAAAAAACATATCAGAATTCATGCGAACTCATCAAGAAAGTAATTTATAGAGAGGAACCTATACCAAAGTCAATATCTTTTTTGATTGGAGGTTTATTTACAGTTGATGTAGAAGAGATTGAGTAGCTTTGATACTACACGTAAAATATTATTTTATTGGTATGTTATATGTATGTCACGTAAGTTTTTATCAAGGTAATTCGTAAAAACGAATTTTGTAAAAATAATTTAGTAGCTATTACGCTATTAAGCGCCGCATTTAGATAATTTGTTGTCCTGCTTCCACAAAGACACTTCTTAGTAAAGCATCAATAAAAATATTTGTAAAATAAGCGTGGATGGTCAAACGGCGTTTTTGCGAGGGCTGGTTGATGACCAGGGGTGCTACCCGTACCCTTGGCCCCCACTGCAGGACAACTGCGTCGTTTTTCATGTACAGCCCATTAAGTGTACAGTTTGGGCTCGTACGGGGGCTATTACTTTGGCCATAAACGCACACCGCAGTTCATAAAACGAAGGGGAAGTCGACTCACACTTTACTGAGGATAATGCTAATAGCTCAATTTTGTAGCTCATTTCATATTTCGTCACTTGGTGTCTTTATATAACATAAATATAGCTATACCTACTTTTCATAGCTAGGTTTATCAAGGTCAAATAAAATCAATATAACGTGTTAAATGATTTAAAAATACAGCATCAAATTTACTTTTCATTTCTACCGGGTGAAATTGAAAACATTCGACAAATTTTAAGGGTGAGTTTAGGCCATGAAACTGTACAACTTTCCATATGGAACATAGACTATCAGACGAAAAAAAAAAATAGGTTTTTCATAGTGAAGTCATCAGCTGACGGGGCCGTTTGTACGGGAGGCCGTTTTTTTTTTTAAATTCTGACGTCTTATGTTTCATGGGGAAAGTTGTTCAGTTCCATGGCCTGAACTCACCCTCAAAGTTTGTCGAATGATTTCAATTTCACCCTGTAGTTCAAAGAAAAGCAATCAAGGATTAAAATAAAAATAATTTTTTTTGATGCTACAAAAAACATTTTCATCCCATCTATTCGAAAACGACGACTTTAATCGCATATAAGTGCGCCTAAAGTTGATGCTTCTAAGCGACATAGGTACTATTACTCTACTCTTTGCTAGAGACTGTCCCAGCAGGGTAAAAATGAGATTTTAATCCTCTTTATGAAAAAAAGTGCGATTAAAAGAACTTTTAATCGCACTTTTTGAATTTGGAACATCTTTTTCTTTTTTCTTGATTTGGCATGACTGATGCGGAGTGAAAACAAAATAGTTAGATGTCGAATTCAAATAATGGTACACTGGCTGGTTATACTGCGCGACGGCTGATAAAATAAAAATAATTGAAAATGCACGAACTACGGCACGAGTGGGCAGCAGGGTTTTATAGGGAGCCCGTGTATTCGACTCTTTTTACGAATTATTAAATATTCAAAATGAGGTCTTCTAGCAGTGAAATTACCTATAACATTCTTATTCTTTTATATTTAAATTTACAAGTGTTAGTTAGGCGCCTTTTTTTCTCATAGAGGGGGATGAAAAGTAGAGTGTATCACTCGGGAGTAAAAATATTTTTGGCTCGGGCGACGTACTTTGAATCCCTCGCTATGTTCAGGATTCTACTTTAGAATCCCTCGCTACGCTCGGGATTCTACTCTAGAATCCCTCACTTCGCTCTGGATTCAAAAAACGCCCTCGCCTTAAAAATATTATTTTACTCCCACGTAATAAAATCTACTATTGAACCGAAATCAGCTTTATAAGGTTTATAAGGGCTACTTAGGTACTCTATTTCTATCTTTGAGATCTTTGACATCGTTTGACATCTTAAAGGCTCTAATTAGGCATTCAAAGTTCGTTTACATTGAAATATTATATACCTACCTACAATACAAAAAGAGCGATTGTAATGCAAAGTAAAAAAAATCAATAATTTTAGTAAAATTACTACTTGTATAAAAAAAGAAAACTACTTAAATCTGTAATATAAATGTTGCACAAACTATTTCCAATTAGGGTACTACCGCATATATAGTTGTTTTTATGCTTCTTCCGTTTTTTTAAAAACAACCATTTAAACTTTGTTGACAAACAAAACGCTCACGTTAAGAACTAATTTGCCGTAAAACAAAATTAAGTGAATGTTGCGTAGTCTCGGCAAATATTTTCGCCCAGCTTCTTTTGGGATTCTGAAATAAATGGTAAAAATTTTTAGAGATCGGTTTACTCTTCGGTCTAGTCTAGTTGGTCAGAGGTGACCGAGGCAGAAACCTTCAAGGTACTGGCATTTAGGAATGTAGGCATTTAATGGCATTTCGTTGTAGGCAACGACAGTAAACTGTTGATCGCCCCACATCAATGGGATTTGGGATGTTATTTGCATAAAATGTTACTAATATTTGAAAAAAATAATATTGTCGTTGTTATATACGACCACGGCTCTTTTAGGTGGCTTTTTAAAATAAAATATCACGAATTAAATCCATAAAAAAATTTGTAACAAAAATCAATATAAATTGTCTAGACGATGTACAAACAAACAAAGCACAAATGAACTTCTGATTGATCTATATATTTCTAATTATAAGTTATTAGCCTCTATTACTAGTCTAATATTACCATAGCGCTTTGGTGATAGTTCACTGAATCTGAATATTCTATTCAATCTCTGTTTTGATTTGGATTTGTGCTCGAACTGGCAATTCGCTCGTTATCGTCAAGACACGATACAGTGACTCGCTAACAAGCTGTCAACAGACCGAATAGACAGACGTACCTTAATTAAGCCTGTTTTCAGTAAATGGCATCAATTCTAGGTGACACTTACTAAAACTATAACTATTTAAAATAGTTTAATATTGAATACAATCGAAAAAGATAGGAGATATTTTATAATAGATATATGCTTCAATAAGTTTGTGCAATTTATTTGTTGCCATAGTCTTCTAATTGTGATGATTCGGCGGAAGATACACATTGATTTATTTAAGTTTAGTGCTGTCACTTTCTAAAATTTGATTAACAGAGATACAACGGCTGATTATGATCCTGCCAAAAAGTGACCAAGTTTAAGATCAAAAGAATAATTTAAAATATAATCAGGTTATAATTATAATATAATTATAATTCTTTTTTTTTAATTCTAAATATTAATCTAAACAAAACTGCGATTTCATAAATGTTACTTGAATCCATGTAGGTACTACGGTGACCATGATCATCGATCACTTCAATACCATCAGGTAATCTATCTACGCCTCTGCCTAGTGCTTACTATTTTAAAAATAATACTGATGTACTTCAATTTAGTAAAGGCCATTTAGAATTGAGTCTGTTCTGATTAAATCACTTGCAGGTCGATAACTTGTTGTCTTCTGTTTGAGAAGTTTCGCCAAACAAAGGACGCGAGAACAATTTTGATTATAAGTTCTTGGCATTGGCGTTACTTAAATTAAATTACTGTGAAGCCACAGGCCTTTGTACTTGAGCATAAGATTTTATATACCTTCATTCAACCAAGATTGGTCTAACAAGGTTACATATCAATTGGATACTTTACTTGCCATCATGTGGAACCACAGACAAAATGT
Source organism: Scrobipalpa atriplicella (assembly GCA_029255725.1). Lineage (NCBI taxonomy): Eukaryota > Metazoa > Arthropoda > Insecta > Lepidoptera > Gelechiidae > Scrobipalpa > Scrobipalpa atriplicella. The sequence goes on from JARACY010000011.1 coordinate 224,197, forward strand.
TTGTCTTTAACATTTTCCATATCTAAGAACAAGCACTAGTTCCATAATAGTATAGTATATCCTAAATATGTAAAACGGATAAAAGTTTAAGAACTGTTAAGTGAAATGTATTAAAATCATTCTTTTGTAAGCAACAAAATTATCATCATCATCAGCCACAACAGTCCACTGCTGGACATAGGCCTCCCCAAAATTGGGGGTATATGCCATACTCACCACGCTTGTCAGGCGGGTTGGTGAGCAAAAAGCTTTCCCTGTGAATGGAAAACAAAATAATGATGGTGAGTAACTAAAGTCACCTACAAATAAACCCTATTCGGGATTGCAGTAGGTTGGATACATTAAGATTTGTTTTTCTGTAATTTGGAAAAAAAAAGTAAAAAACGTATCAATCCTAATCTTGACGGAAAAAAAAAAGCTTTTTGCTTACGTATTTAATTTGTGTTTTTTTTTTTACCTATAAGAGCAGCTTAGCTCTATTTTACCTTAAACTTACTTAGTTATAATGAATCGTGTAGCTTAGAGGGTGGTTTATATTGGGACAGGGTGTAAAACTTCTGCATCGATGTCCGATATATTACCAAGAATTGTTATGGTGGACTAAGGCTCGTATTTATAAAGCGATCTCAAGATTGAGAGCAATATTAAGTATGGATTTGACATGTCGTTTTGTACTGAAATTACATTTCTGATACGAACTCAAACTCGCTGTCACTCTTGAGAGCTGATTATAAATACGGGCTTATGGCTCGTATTTATAAAGCGATCTCAAGATTGAGAGCAATATTAAGTATGGATTTGACAGATCGTTTTGTACTGAAATGACATTTCTGATACGAACTCAAAGCAGCTGTCACTCTTGAGAGCTGATTATAAATACGGGCCTAAGAGTGCTTGTAGTACTAGATATATTTTTATTTGTAAAACTTCTTTTATGAAACTCGTTATTTGAAAGTAAAATGCCAAATTAAAAAAAAAACCTAATCACGAAGGCGTTAGGCGTTTGGCCCATTATAGGGTTTCATATCAAACGTTTACTTTAAAGGAACAACTTTTCCTTCTCCTTCTCTCTTCTTCTTGGCGTGTCAACTCAGACAGACTATTAGACGCGCTATTATTGCCTAGGGAGACACATCACATAGGCATGTGCTTTCCAAACTATAACCCCCACCTGTGCAAAGTATACCTATAAGTTTCCGGAAATCTTTTCCTCACACCCTGTATAAACAGTGCGGCATCCACGTCAGCCCGGGTGAAAGTCACGCTCCATTATTACCTGAGCTATATTAATTGTGTTTCGAGAGCGACCTCGTATCGGGCCCCTGCTGCTAATGACGAAAATATGAGACTCTGCTAATTACGAGAATATGAGACTGGAATAACAGCCTACAGGCTAAAGGCATCGTTCGGAAAACGCGGGGCGTTGCGCGGAGCATCAGACGTTACGTAGCGCGGCATTGTGGTTTCAAGTAAAACCCAATCGTTTCCCGTAAATATTCCCATACAAAGCCATAATGTTTTACCAGAGTACCTAAGATTGGAGCTTTTGGCCAAACCTATGTGTTGTGAACGAATGCCCAAACAGTGGTATTGAAGAACTGCACAGTACTTTCAACGCAGAAAGTTGGCTGTAGTAAATTGATATAAGTACCTAAGGGCTAAAACACACCAGCGTCGCGTTCCGCGTCGGAATCTTCGGTCGCCGAACCTTCCGTCGTATACAACACACCAACCGAACCTTCCGCGGCGTCTTGTTACGCGCTAAATGACATCAAAATGGCTTCTTCTTTGATGTTGTCACATTTGTGTTGTGACTTATGACATGATGAACTTTTTGGAAAATATTAATTTTCTGGAGTTACTGGGAATTACAGAGTCCTCAGAAAAAGGTAAACATTTGGAGTGCATCCATCCAAGAGTGGAGTTTCAAAATTATGCTTTGTTGTACAGACAGAACCAATCCTGATAAAAGTGATAAAAGTTTTCAGTATTTTTTATTATTATTTGTTGTTCATCATCACACCAGTACCTAACGGTCTTGTAAAACAATATGCAAATGTTGCGAAGGATGCGTAGCGTTACGAGATTCGATCGCATTCGTTACCACGTCCATTACAGCCTCAAATTCCACGACGTAGGGGATAAGCATGGGATAAGCTGCAGGAAAGTCGTCTTTTACGGTACGATCCCTGTCCAAGGCCCTAGATCACGCAGCAGATCGAATAAGCGCTGGCTAGACGTCGAAAAAGCGGATATGGATGAGAATTATCTCACACCAGCGATTGCCGAAGACCGATCAAAGTGGAGTAGAAAAGCCGGTAATCAGATCTCAACATTGGGCCGAGAAACCGCTACTATCATAACAATTATGGATGATGGCTGAAAACCAGTAATTTACCCTCGCTGCTGAATGAAAAATTTCCTTATCCATTTGTAATGTATTTATAGTATTGTATAATAGATATAAGTTTTATTGTATAGTATTGTATTGATTTTAAAATGGGCCTAGTTGCTTGAAAAAAAAAAACAATTTTAATTATTATCATTGTTATTTATTAATACTCTAAAAAATGATCATCACACTGTGTATTATAGCAGCAACCTAATTGCAAAATACCAATACTGTTGTATCATCATAATTCATGTAAGAGCATTGCTCTTGTCGGTTGAGTATTATGAAGTAAACGCCAGGTCTCCCTGCATTCCGCTTTCTCCTTGACTTCCTTGCGCCTACTCTCTTCTTCGTCGTTTCCTCATGTCTGAGGGTCGTGACCACCAAAAGTAGCGTTGCGGGTCAGGGCTCTCCAGGCACATCTGTTCTGGGCCTGGTGGATTGCCCCCTGGGTGTTGCACTTGATGGACTGCAAAATGGCATCTTTCCACCGGGTAGGTGCTCTTCCTCTACTCCTTCTCCCTTCCACGTGCCCAACTAGTATAAGCTTCTCTAGATTTTCCGGCTCCCGTCGGGCGACGTGACCGAAGAAAGATAGGGACCTTTGGAGACATATTGTTGACAGGCGTGTTTCTATTTTGAGCTCCTGAAGAATAGAGACGTTAGTGCGGCGCGCAGTCCAGGGGATACCCAACATTTTACGCCAACACCACATCTCGAACGCATCTATTCTTGATCTTAATCGAGCTTTCAGTGTCCATGGCTATTGGCCACTTCTTGGCAACACAGGCTTGCTTGGTATTTTCCAAGATTTTGACCCAATTTGAATAAAAATGTTAAAAAATACAACAATACAGACAAGTAGACAACGATTATGGCATATTGTCATCTTGACAAAAATATTTACTCTGCTCTTTGGACAAAAAGAAGTAAAAAGCAAAGAGTAGAGTCATAATAACAAGTGAAACGAGGTTTCCAACACGAGTTTCTAATAGAAACACAGGCCATGCGTTTCGTTTCTTTCGCATTTTTACTTGCAGTCCATTTTGATTTTATTCCAGAATTAGCTGGTTTCTAGGGTTCCGTACCCAAAGGGTAAAAACGGGACCTTATTACTGAGACTTCGCTGTCTGTCTGTCTGTCCGTCTGTCACCAGGCTGTATCTCATGAACCGTGAGATAGAGACTTGAATTTTTTTGCAGATAATGTATTTCTGTTGCCGCTATAACAACAAATAATAAAAATTACTTTTTTGCTCGTTTTTGTAGATAATGTTTTGGAGGCTGTTTCTCATGAATCGTGATAGTTAGATAGTTGAAATTTATAAAGATGATTTATTTATATTGTTGCTATAACAACAAATACTAAAAACTGGTCAAGTGCGATTCGGGAAACGGATATGATTTTGTTGCCATTTTCATAAATGATGCTAAGGACCCTTTCGTGCGCGAGTCCGACTCGCACTTGGCCGGTTTTTTAATTAATCGTGAAAATAAAATAAAATGCAAGTACTATCATTCCAGAACACGGTCTATTTAGCAAAATAAATCCGACGACACTGAACGATTCATTTTTTTTCATGAAAATCCATGACTACAAATGAAAATAGGTAATGATTTTCAGATAAGGCTGCATGGCCAAAGCTTCTTGCCTTCCTATACGTATGGGAGAACTAATAAAAAAAGGACAATTATAAATAGTCCGTAATGATAAAACTAGATAAAACTAATGTTGTCCTTTTTTATAAAGGATTACTCTCATAAGTTAAAAAGAGACGCGGATATGTTAGTAACTAAGTAATGAGGTTTATGCCGAGTCCATTCTTTTTCCCTCTACGCGTCACTGGATATTTTAAAAGAATATGTTGCGCGCGCACATAGCGTGGTACTTTCCGTCGCGCGGAGAGTTCGGTTCCGCTCGACGGAGCGCGGAAGATGACGCAGGTGTGTTTTAGGCAATGCAAAAAGCATTGTCAGCGTGTTGACGGAACTTTCCGCCGCGGAACGTGACGCTGGTGTGTTTTGGCCCTAAGTAGGCGATTTATGATCCAAGCAAGGTATTGCCATTCTATGATGCTGACCGAACGAAAGTAGCGACGAAGGGACGAAGCACGCTCCGCGCGTCTCCGTAAACAAGCTCATACTCACTATGAAAATACATTATTAAATTACTGATTGCAAACGTGTGGAGTGACAAGAATAATGGGATATTTCGAGAATGTTATTATGACTGAGTTTTACGGCACATGAAGCAGGTAAATGAAAGTTTCCTCGATTTTACTTAAGGGACAAACAGAGCCGCGACGGTGGCGCCATCAGTTTTAAATTAATTGTGTGTGATAGGTATTATGGATAGTAAAATGAAGAATTAGTTGCGAATCTCGCCAAACCTTAAATATTTATGAAAATGTTTCTATTTCAGGCACAATTAATTTAAAACTGATGGCTTCACCGTCGTGGCTCTGTTTGCCCCTTAACGTACTCTTCGTTAACAATGATTACATTCGCTGTATTGAGTAAACAAGAAAATATGACGAATTTCGTATGAAAATGAGGTTATTTGTTTTTATACAGAGCGATAAAAGAGGATTACAAAGTATAACGTGCGTGTCTCCATCATAAGTAAAACATATTAGGCAGATGATTTCATTCGGTGCGGTGTTAAGAGGTATCGCGTTTCATTTTTATCCAGATTATTACGACATACGACACGTTCATATAAATATAATGTGCCAGCTCATCACCTTAGGGTTATCACACACCAACACTTTACGTTTACAAAGGACATGCAACGTTGCGTCGCCACCATGACGTTGAATTCATCGTGACGCGACAGGCCATAATGTTGCAACGTGACACGTCACGATATCGTCAAAATCTGCCATGTGTAATGCCGTGATATAAGGGTTGCAACTTGAGTTTCGCATCATGACATGATGTTAATTTATTACGATGCGCAACTTAGACGCAGATTTCCAAGTTAAGCCGAAGCATTGTTGTACAATTATGACGTAACATGCCTCGTCACGTTATCGTAACGGTGTTTATGTGTGGCAGCCTTTAGCGCTGTATTCTTGATTCATAAATTTGCAGCTGGTGAAGAAACCACCATGTTGCCATGACAACGATTCCGTAAAGGAAATTGCTCCCCCGCGTCCCATAAATCAGGTCTCAGGTAAAATTTAATATCATTGCTTGAATCGGGGCACGCGGCGTAGCAGACATATTTTAAAAACGGCTCGGGTTCAATTCCCGAATGGTTTACTTGTGTATTCTACATGCAAGTTATTTTTAAATTTTGGTAGGTCTATAATAGGTCTACCAGTTATTTAGGGAATGAGAAAACTATTCTAGAAGGCCAATGAAAGTATTTTCTGAAAGTCTATGATAAGATAAAAAAGAAGGTAAGAACTTCTTCCATCGTGTGGGTTTGGATTCGAGTCGATCGACCCAATGAACTCTGGTGTCAGAGTTTTTAAATCGCCTAATAGGACAGCTAATACGCCTCTAACATGGTTTATGTAACAAACACTATCAAAGAAGCGACCGGG